>JAWPHD010000155.1:0-606635 GCA_037043455.1 Cyrtodaria siliqua
TATTTTTTGTAATGAAAATGTTGCTAAAACATTTAATATCTTTCATTTTCTGATTACAGATGAGGACTATACTATTTATTATAAAAACTTTGCTAAAACATGTAAAAATAATGTTCTGATTACAGATGAGATCAAATCCACTAGAGGAAAAGTTTTTCTGGCTGACTTTGAAGTTGCAACAACCAACATACTGCAGACAAGACATCAGGTAGACTACTAGACATTACTATTTACTATGAAAATGTTGCTAAAACATGTGATCTCTTCTTTTCTGATTTAATTCGCGATCAAATGCACCAGTGGAAACATTATTCAGGCTGAATTTGATGTTGCAAACACCAAGTGCAGCAGACGACACATCAGGTAGACTATTAGACTATATTGTTTACAACGAAAATTTTACTAAAGCATAATATTTGTTCTTTTCTGATTGCAGATGCGATCAAATCCACCAGAGGAAAAAATATTCTGGCTGCCTATGAAGTTGCAACAACCAACCTGCTGCAGACAAACAACAGGTAGACTACTAGACTATATTATTTACTCTGAAATGTTGCTAAAACATGTGATCTCTTCTTTTCTAATTACAGATACGATCCAATCTACCGGAGGAAAAGTTGTTCTGGCTGTCTATGAAGTTGCAACCATCAAGCTGCTCCATACGACACACCTGGTAGACTACTAGACTAGACTATTTCTTATAAAAACGTTGCTAAAACATGTAATATTTCTTCATTTCTAATTACAGATGAGATCAGGTTCACCAGATGAAAAGTTGTTCTGGCTGACTATGAAGTTGCAACAACCACCCTACTGCTGACGAGACATCAGGTAGACTATTTGCTTAGAAATGTTGCAAAAACACATAATATCTCTTCTTTTCTGATAACAGATGCGACCGAATCCACCAGAGGAATAGTTGTTCAGGCTGACTATGAAGTTACAACCACCAACTGCTGCAAACGACACATCAGGTTGATAATTAGACTATACTAGTTACTATGAAAATTTTCCTTAAACATGTTTTATCTCTTCTTTTTTGTTTGCAGATGCGTTCTAATTCACGAGAGAAAAAGTTGTTATGGCTGACTATGAAGTTGCAACCACCGAGCTGCTGCAGACGACCCATCAGGTAGACTACTGTAATATCTCTTCTTTGCTGATTTAAGTTGCTTTCCAATCCACCAGTGGAAACGATGTTCTGGCTGAATTTGAAGTTGTATCCACCAAGCTGCTGCAGATTTCACATAAGGTAGACTAATAGACTATACTGTTTTCTATGAAAATGTTGCTAAAACATGTAATATCTCTATTTTTGTGACTACATATGCGATCAAATCCAAAGGAGGAAAAGTTGTTCTGGCTTGGCTGACTATGACGTTGCAACCACCAATCTGCTTTAGACGACACATTAGGTGGACAACTAGACTATAAAGTTGTTCTGGCTGACTTTGAAGTTGCAACAACCAACATATTGCAGACAAGACATCAGGTAGACTATTAGACATATCTCTTCTTTTCTGATTGAAGTTGCAATCAAATGCACCAGTAGAAACATTGTTCAGGCTGAAATTGATGTTGCAACCACCAAGTGCAGACGACACATCAGGTAGACTACTAGACTATATTATTTACAATGAAAATGTTGCTAAAGCATAATATCTCTTCTTTTCTGATTGTAGATGCGATCAAATTCTGCCAGAGGAAAATATATTCTGAAGTTGCAACAACCAACCTGTTGCAGACGAAACAACAGGTAGACTACTGGACTATATTTTTTACTATGAAATGTTGCTAAAACATGTGATCTCTTCTTTTCGAATTACAGATACGATCAAATCTACCGGAGGAAAAGTTGTTCTTGCTGTCTATGAAGTTGTAACCTCCAAGCTGCTGCAGACGACACACCTGGTAGACTACTAGACTATATTATTTGCTTAGAAAATGTCGCAAAAACACATAATATCTTTTCTGATTACAGATGCGGTACAATCCAACAGAGGAAAAATTGTTCTTGCTGACTATGAAGTTGCAATCTCCAACCTGCTGCATACGACACATCACGTTGACTGCTAGACTATATTATTTACAAGGAAAATGTTGCTAAAACGCGATCTCTTCTTTTCTGATATCAGATGCGATCGAATCCACCAGAGAAATAGTTGTTCTGGCAGATTATGAAGTTGCAACCTCCAACTGCTGCAGACGACACATCAGGTAGACAATTAGACTAAACTATTTACTATGAACATGTTTTATCTCTTCTTTTCTGTTTACAGATGCGTTCTAATACACGAGAGAAAAAGTTGTTCTGGCTGACTATGAAGTTGCAACCACCAACTGCTGCAGACGAGACATCAGGTAGACTTCTAGACTATACTGTTTACTATGAAAATGTTTCTATATCATGTGATCTCTTCTTTTCTGATAACAGATGCGATCGAATCCACCAGAGAAATAGTTGTTCTAGCTGACTATGAAGTAACAACCTCCAACTGCTGCAGACGACCCATCAGGTAGACTACTAGACTATTGTAATACCTCTTCTTTGCTGATTGAAGCTGCTTTCCAATCCACCAGTGGAAACGTTGTTCTGGCTGAATTTGAAGTTGCATCCACCAAGCTGATGCAGCTGCTACAGATTTCACATCAGGTAGACTTATAGAATATACAATTTATTATGAAAATGTTGCTAAAACATGTAATATCTCTATTTTTCTGACTACAGATGCGATCAAATCCAAAGGAGGAAAAGTTGTTCTGGCTGACTATGAAGTTGCAACCACCAGTCTGCTGCAGACGACACATCAGATGGACAACTAGACTATACTAATTACTATGAAAATGTTGCTTAAACATATTTTCTCTCTTCTTTTTTGTTTACATATGCGATCAAATCTACCACTGGAAATTATGATCTGGCCGACTATGAAGTTGCAACCACCAAATTGTTGCAGACGACTGTCCTCATCAGGTAGACTACTAGACTATATTATTTACTACGAAAAGCTTGCTAAAACATGTGATCTCTTCTTCTTTAATTACAGATGCGATCAAGAGATGTTCTTGCTGTCTACGAAGTTGCAAACACCAAGCTTCTGCAGACAACACATCAGGTAGACTACTAGCCTATACTATTTACTATGAAAATGTTGCTGAAACATGTAATATCTCTTCTTTTCTGTTTACATATGTGATCAAATCCACCAAAGGAAAGGATGATCTGGCTGACTATGAAGTTACAATCCCCAAGCTGCTGCAGATGAAACAACAGGTAGATTACTAAACTATATTATTTACTAAGAAAATGTTGCTAAAATATGTGATCTATTCTTTTCTGATTACAGATACGATCAAGTTAACCAGAGGAGAAGTTGTTCTGGCTGAATATGAAGTTGCAACTACCAAGTTGCTGCAGACAACACACCAGGTAGACTTCTAGACTATACTGTTTACTATGAAAATGTTTCTATAACATGTGATCTCTTCTTTTCTGATTACAGATGCGATAACATCCACCAGAGGAAAAGTTTTTCTGGCTGGCTATGAAGTTGCAACCATCAAGCTGCTGCAGACGACACATCAGGTAGACTACAAGAATATACTGTTTACTAAGAAAATGTTGCTAAAACATGTAATATCTTTACTTTTCTGACTACAGATGCAATCAAATCCACCAGAGGAAAATTGTTCTGGCTATCTATGAAGTTGCAACAACCAACCTGTTGCAGCCGACACAACAGGTAGACTACTAGAATATACTGTTTACTAAGAAAATGTTGCTAAAAGATGTAATATCTCTCATTTTCTAATTACAGATGCAATCACATCCGCCAGAGCAAAAGTTGTTCTGGCTAACTATGAAGTTGCAACCATCAAGCTGCTGCAGACGACACATCAGGTAGACTACAAGAATATACTGTTTACTAAGAAAATGTTGCTAAAACATGTAATATCTCTACTTTTCTGACTACAGATGCAATCAAATCCACCAGAGGAAAATTGTTCTGGCTATCTATGAAGTTGCAACAACCAACCTGTTGCAGCCGACACAACAGGTAGACTACTAGAATATCCTATTTACTATGAAAGTGTTTCTATAACATGTAATATCTCTTCTTTACTGAATAAAGTTGCTTTTCAATCCACCAGTGGAAACGTTGTTCTGGCTGAATTGGAAGTTGCATCCACCAAGCTGCTGCAGACGACACATCAGCTAGACTACTAGTCAATACTGTTTACAATGAAAATGTTGCTATAACATGTAATATCTCTTCTTTTCAGATTGAAATGCGATCAAATGCACCAGTGGAAACTTTGTTCTGGCTGAATTTGATGTTGTAACCACCAAGCTGCTGCAGAGGACAAATCAGGTAGACTATTAGACGATACTATTTACTATGAAATGTTGCTAAAACATGTAATATCTCTACTTTTCTGACTACAGATACGATTAAATCTAAAGGAAGAAATGTTGTTCTGGCTGACTATAAGGTTGGAACCGCCAAGCTGCAGCAGATGACACATCATGTGGACTTCTGAGACTATACTATGTACTATGAAAAGGTTGCTTGTACATGTTTTATCTCTACTTTTCTGTTTACATAAGCGATCAAATTCACCAGAGGAAATTATGATCTGGCTGACTATGACGTTGCAACCACCTAGCTGCTGCCGACGACACATCAAGTAGACTACTAGACTATAATATTTACAATGAAAAAATTGCTAAAACATACTATCTCTTCTTTTCTGATTGCAGATGCAATCACATCCGCCAGAGCAAAAGTTGTTCTGGCTAATTATGAAGTTGCAACCATCAAGCTGCTGCAGACGACACATCAGGTAGACTACAAGACTATACTGTTTACTAAGAAAATGTTGCTAAAACATGTAATATCTATCATTTTCTAATTACAGATGCAATCAAATCCACCAGAGGAAAATTGTTCTCGCTACTAGACTATAATATTTACTATGAAAAAATTGCTAAAGCATACTTTCTCTTCTTTTCTGATTGCAGATGCAATTACATCCGCCAGATCAAAAGTTGTTCTGGCTAACTATGAAGTTGCAACAACCAACCTGTTGCAGCCGACACAACAGGTAGACTAGTAGAATATCCTATTTACTATGAAAATGTTGCTAAAACCTGTGATCTCTTCTTTTCTAATTACAGATACGGTCAAATCCACCAGAGGAAAAGTTGTTCTGGCTGACTATGAAGTTGCAACTATCAAGCTGCTGCATACGACACATCAGGTAGACTATTAGACTATACTATTTACTATGAAAGTGTTTCTATAACATGTAATATCTCTTCTTTTCTGAATGAAGTTGCTTTTCAATCCACCAGTGGAAACGCTGTTCTGGTTGAATTTGATGTTGCATCCACCAAGCTGCTGCTGACGACACATCAGGTAGACTACTAGACTATACTATTTACTATGAAAATGTTGCTTAAACATGTAGTATCTCTACTTTTCTGACTACAGATGCGATCAAATCCAAAGTAGGATAAGTTCTGGCAGACTATAAAGTTGCAACCACCAAGCTGCTGCAGACAACACACCAGGTGGACTTCTAGACTATACTGTTTACTATGAAAATGTTTCTATAACATGTGATCTCTTCTTTTCTGATTACAGATGCGATAAAATCCACCAGAGGAAAAGTTGTTCTGGCTGGCTATGAAGTTGCAACAACCATCCTTCTCAGGTAGACTTCTAGGCTATACTGTTTACTATGAAATTGTTGCTAAAACATGAAATATCTCTTCCTTTCTGATTACAGAGGCAATTAAATAAACTAGAGGAAAAGTTGTTCTGGCTGGCTATGAAGTTGCAACCATCAAGCTGCTGCAGACGACACATCAGGTAGACTATTGAACTACATGTATAATATTTACAACGAAAATGTTGCTAAAACATATACTATCTCGTCTTTTCTGATTGCAGATGCGATCAAATCCACCAGAGGGAAAATAATTCCGGCTGACTATGAAGTTGCAACAACCAACCTGCTGCAGCCGACACAACAGGTAGTATACTAGACTATAGTATTTATTATGAAAATGTTGCTAAAACGTTTCTAATTACAGATGCGGTCAAATCCACCAGAGGAAAGGTTCTGGCTGACTATGAAGTTGCAACTATCAAGCTGCTGCAGACGACACATCAGGTAGACTACTAGACTATACTATTTACTATGAAAATGTTGCTAAAACATGTAATATATCTTCTTTTCTGATTGAAGTTGCTTTCCAATCAACCAGTGGAAACGTTGTTCTGGCTGAATTGGAAGTTGCATCCACCAAGCTGCTGCAGACGACACATCAGCTAGAATACCAGTCAATACTGTTTACAATGAAAATGTTGCTATAACATGTAATATCTCTTCTTTTCGGATTGCAGTGCGATCAAATGCACCAGTGGAAACTTTGTTCTGGCTGAATTTGATGTTGTAACCACCAAGCTGCTGCAGAGGACAAATCAGGTAGACTATTAGACGATACTATTTACTATGAAATGTTTCTAAAACATGTAATATCTCTACTTTTCTGACTACAGATGCGATTAAATCTAAAGGAAGAAATGTTGTTCTGGCTGACTATAAAGTTGGAACCGCCAAGCTGCAGTAGATGACGCATCATGTAGACTTCTGAGACTATACTATGTACTATGAAAAGGTTGCTTATACATGTTTTATCTCTACTTTTCTGTTTACATATGCGATCAAATTCACCAGAGGAAATTATGATCTGGCTGACTATGACGTTGCAACCACCAAGCTGCTGCCGACGACACATCAGGTAGACTACTAGACTATAATATTTACAATGAATAAATTGCTAAAGCATACTATCTCTTCTTTTCTGATTGCAGATGCAATCACATCCGCCAGAGCAAAAGTTGTTCTGGCTAACTATGAAGTTGCAACCATCAAGCTGCTGCAGACGACACATCAGGTAGACTACAAGAATATACTGTTTACTAAGAAAATGTTGCTAAAACATGTAATATCTCTACTTTTCTGACTACAGATGCAATCAAATCCACCAGAGCAAAATTGTTCTGGCTATCTATAAAGTTGCACAAACCAACCTGTTGCAGCCGACACAACAGGTAGACTACTAGAATATCCTATTTACTATGAAAGTGTTTCTATAACATGTAATATCTCTTCTTTTCTGAATAAAGTTGCTTTTCAATCCACCAGTGGAAACGCTGTTCTGGCTGAATTTGAAGTTGCATCCACCAAGCTGCTGCTGACGACACATCAGGTAGACTATTAGACTTTACTATTTACTATGAAAATGTTGCTTAAACATGTAATATCTCTACTTTTCTGACTATAGATGCGATCAAATCCAAAGTAGGATAAGTTGTTCTGGCTGACTATGAAGTTGCAACCACCAATCTGCCGAAGACGACACATCAGATCGATAACAAGACTGTACTATTTACTATGAAAATGTTGCTTAAACATGTTATATTTCTTCTTTTCTGTTTGCAGATGCGGTCAAATTTACCAGAGAAAGAGTTGTTCTGGCTGACTATGAAGTTGCAGCTTCCATGCTGCTGCAGCAAAAGACACATCAGGTAGACTACTAGACTATACTATTTACTATGCAAATGTTGCTAAAACATGTAATATCTCTTCTTTCTGATTGAAGTTGCGATCAAATCCACCATTGCTCTTGCTGAATTTGAAGTTGCAACCACCAAGCTGCTGAAGACGACACATCAGGTAGACTGCTAAACAATACTATTTACTCTGCAAATGTTGCTAAAACGTGTATAATCTCTTCTGATTGAAGTTGTGATCAAATCAACCAGTGGAAACGTTGTCTGGCTGAATTCGAAGTTGCAACCACCAACCTGCTGCAGACGACCCAACAGGTAGACTTCTAAACTACAATATTTACGAAGAAACGTTGCTAAAACATGTAATGTATTTTCTGCTTACAGATGCGATCAAATCCAACAGAGGAAAAGTTTTTCCGGCTGAATATGAAGATGCAACTATCAAGCTGCTGCATACGACACATCAGGTAGACTACTAAACTATACTATTTACTATGAAACTGTTGCTAAAACATGTAATATCTCTTCTTTTCTGATTGCAGATGCGATCACATCCACCAGAGCAAAAGTTGTTCTGGCTTATTAAGAAGTTGCAACCATCAAGCTGCTGCAGACGACACATCAGGTAGACTACTAGACAATGAAAATGTTGCTTAAACATATAATATCTCTTTTCTGATTGCAGATGCGATCACATCCATCAGAGCAAAAGTTGTTCTGACTTATTTTGAAGTTGCAACCATCAAGCTGCTACAGGCGACACATAGACTATACTATTTACTATGAAAACGTTGCTAAAACTTGTCTAATTACAGATGCGGTCAAATCCGCCAGAGGAAACGTTGTTCTGGCTGAATTTGAAGTTGCAACCACCAAGCTGGTGCAGGCGACACATCAGGTACACTATTAGACTAGACCATTTAATATGAAAATGTTACTAAAACATGTTTTATCTCTTCTTTTCTATTTACAGATGCGATCAAATCCACCAGAGGAAAAGATGTTCTGGCTGACTATAAAGTTGCAACCACCAAGCTGCTGCAAACGACACATCAGGTACACTATTAGACTAGCTATTTACTATGAAAATAATGCTGAAACATAATATCTCTTATTTGCTGATTGCAGATGCGATCAAATCCATCAGAGGAAAAGTAGTTCTGATTCCAGAAAGTTTATATCCTTCATGGCGCCATATGAACTATCTTGTAATGCGGTGACGTAAAGCCCAATTTATAATTCAGCTGTGACATCTCTATGATTTATGTTCTAGATGCAGCCACAGACGTTTTGAGTCATCACAAAATCAGGTAGGAAACGTTTTCATTATCATTTTTTCTGAACATTTTTTTGTTAACAACATACTTATGCCTTATTATTTATTGTGTTATGCATTAAACATATTCAGCTGTTAATGTAACTGACGTATATATGCATGCAAACATCGCGTCTATTTTTCTCGTGGAATAAATTCGGTCGTTTCGATCGCTGCTTAAAGGTAATTAGTAACACTCCTCTTGGTATTCTACAATTTGTACAGTTCATACATAGTCATAGATATCAATCTATTTCTATACAATTAGGTCATTGTTACCTATTTTGACTTAAAACGCAATAGTTACGAGTGCTTCGGAGTGGTCAGTAAGATCAGGAATTAATACCACTGCTTGACTCTTGCATGATCGTAAGAGGCGATTAATAGCTACGGTTTTACAAGTAGGAGTTTCAGTAAGATGTGTTTCTCCAATGGTTGTGAAGTTTCTGAATCCAGTCTCATATTTTTATGTCTTGGATCCAGTAAGTTCATATCCGTCATAGTTACAGTTACAGATTGATGACATCAATCTATTCTTATACAATTATGTCATTGTTACCAATATTGACATACCTTTTTGACTTATAACGCACGAGTCCCGCGTGGTTTGGGGTGGTTACAATAATGTATACCACTGCTCGACTCTTGCATGATCATAAGAGGTGATTAATATGGTTTTACAAGTAGGAGTTTCATTAAGAAGTATTTCTCCAGCGGTTGTGAAGTTTCTGAAGCCATGTCTCATAGATTATGTCTTGGGTCCAGAAAGTTCATATCCGTCATGTCTCCATATCAACTATCGTGTTGCAGTGCCGTAAAATCAAATTTATAGCTCAGCTGTTACATCGCAAACTATGATTTATGTTCTAGATGCAGCCACAGACGTTTGAGTCATCACAAAAACGGGTAAGGAACTTTTTCATTTTTCAATTTTGTTAACATAATTATGCCTTATTATTTATAATGTTATGCATTAAACATGTTCATCTGTTAATGTACTGTACTGTACGTATAGATGCATGCAAACTTCGCGTCCATTTTTCTCGTGGAATGAATTCGGCCGTTTCGATCACAGCTTAAAGGTAATTAGTAAATTTCCTCTTGGGTTTCTACAGTTTGTACAATTAATTGATGACATCAATCTATTCCTATACAAGTAGATCATTGTTACCAACATTGACCTACCCTTTTATCATGTAACTCGTTTCTGGCCTTGATTTAACTATTTACATGTACATGTACTAAAACACTATATAGTTTTCTTCATGCTTCCAGTGTATACAACTGTCTTAATTGTAATACATGTTTGCATATCTTCCAGATTCTGACACGTCTTCACTAGCCTGTCATCCAGATTTTACAACCGTGTTCATTGTAATACATCTTTAGCCTGTCTTCAAGATTCTACATCAGTTTATATGGAAATAGAACAACTGGTCACCTCAAATAACCAGGTTCTTGCCTATAGACATATTCGTCTTCGGTATTCTACAACCGTCTTCATTGTAACTCATCTCAATCCCATCTTCCAGATTCTACAACCGTCTTCATTGTAATACATCTCAAACCCATCTTCCAGATTCTAAAACCGTCGTCATTGTAATACATCTCAAACGCATCTTCCAGATTCTACAACAGTCTTCATTGTAATACATCTTCTTCCAGATTCTACAACAGTCTTCATTGTAATACATCTCAAACGCATCTTCCAGATTCTTCAACCGTCGTCATTGTAATACATCTCAAACGCATCTTCCAGATTCTACAACCGTCTTCATTGTAATACATCTCAAACCCATCTTCCAGAATCTACAACAGTCTTCATTGTAATACATCTTAAACCCATCTTCCAGATTCTACAACAGGCTTCATTGTAATACATCTCAAACCCATCTTCCAGATTATACAACAGTCTTCATTGTAATACATCTCAACCCCATCTTCCAGATTCTACAACCGTCTTCATTGTAACACATCTCAAACCCATCTTTCAGATTCCCGCTGCGGGTTCGAACCCCACTGGGAGCTCGACTTGTCATGTAAGAAGTATTGATTCTTACGGATTGCGGGAGGCATACAGTACTACTGAAAATGGGATTGTCTACCTCTACCATAAAATAATCGACCGTCATATATGGCCTAACATGTGCCGATTCTACATCCATCTTCTGAAACCACAAAGCATAAAGCTTGATTATATCGCCCCGGTGTCAGTTTTGTATAAAATCGAATGTCATATAAAGCCTAAAATGTGCTGAAATGACGTAAAACAGCACTCAGCCAGCCAACCAACTATGACGGCCTAACATGTGTAAAATGACGTAAAACGCCAGACAAACCAACCAACAAATATTCCAGATTCTACATACATTTTCATTGACATATTCACCCGTCTTCCAGATTCTACAACCGACATCATTGTAATAAATCTTCAGTCCATCTCCCAGATGTTATATCCGATTTCAATGTTTACATCTCCAGCCCAACTTCCAGATTTTACATCATATATAGACCAAAACGTGCTAAAATGACAGACCATTCCAGGTTCTTCATCGTAATTAAGCCTGTCTTCCAGAATATACATCCGCCTTCATAGGAAAAAAATGGTGGTCTACCACTTAAAATGACTGATTTATTTAATTTATTCAATGTTCTGAAAATGTCGAAATACACCATTCAACTAACCAACCAGATGTAATACATCTCCAGCCTATGTTCCAGATTCTACACCCGTCTTTCTTCTAATGCATCTACAGCCTGTCTTCCAGATTATACATCCGTCTTCCCTGGAAAAAGTCGGTGGTCTGCGTCCACCACTTAGATATCGACTATCAGATATAGCCTAAAATGTGCTGAAAATGACGAATACACCAACCAGCCAGCCCAGCGAACCAGCCAGACCCAGACAGCCAGCCAACTAAGGGTGTCGGGAAGCGCACTCATTTTTCATCAATTCCACCCGGGTTAGTTGCCCCGTCTCGGATTTGTTATAGAGAGTCGCCCTCCCGGACACGTGGGTTTTCCCCGGGTACTCCGGTTTCCTCCCACACATGACAGTGCACTGTCATGTCATCCGTGCTATCGTCCATGAGAAGCCGGAATGATTGGTAAATGGTTGTAATATAAAATGTATAAATAACGCTTTATATAACAACAAGTCCTAGTCACACCTCCTCGTGGTACCAACTGGAAACTATGGATTCTCACATCAGAAAATCTGTAGGCTAAGGTGACAGGTCGCAATTCAAATACACATTAAGTATCTATTAAATATATATTTGTTTCATTATACATGTATATATGAGTTTAAAAAAAAACACTTAATATGTTGTCACAATGTGTGCAAAAATAACTTATCTCCGAGCAAAATGCAAAAACTCCTTGTGAAAAGCATTGTGAAAATGTCCCAAAAGGGTCCACCCTGAGTACCCTGTCAAACCCAGCTCGTCAAACCAGCAACTTCGCCCACTTGTTTATTTTCTAATTGTAGTTGTCTGCACGATACTCATGATATTAACCGTCACAATCTCTCTCATGGACATCGAATTGTGCGTTGATAAGGTCCGTTCAGCACCCTGTCAAACCACCAAGTTTTCCCAGTTGTTTCTTTTGTACTGTCTGCGCGATACTCGTGAAATCAAGTCGCAACAATAATTATCATGTAACTTAGGCCTAAATGAATTAATTTAAAACGATAATATGAACGGTATGAAAGAGTATACATATAACCTAAAATTCATGAAATTCAACCACAGACCTTTCGGGCTTCAGTGGGCTTGGTTCCTGACAACCTAACCAATGGATAACTGCCCTTGGAACCCCATCTCACACTAGACTTCCATTGGACCATGACAGTTATTCATTTTTGAGGAATATATGGTACAATAACTGTTACAGCGTTTTATAACTTATATTTGTTGGGATTGAGGTGGATTTGGGGGATTTGAGGAAGATTTTGTGTTTCATGACACCCTCCCAATACAGTTGGGCAGGCTAATGTTCGACGAAAGCCCAATTTACCTGCAACTGTTTCTTTCCCATCCACATTACAGGTAATAGGCGGGAGGTGTACAGTACTGGTTCTACCCAGGAAAAACGGGTGGTCTGCCTCCACCACAAAGAAATCGACCGTCATATATAACCTTACATGTGTTAAAAATGACGTATAACACAAACAAACACATGGTCAATGTTTGTGGAAACTTAATCCATGAACAATAGAGTGCGCAGCTGAAAACTGCATCTCAGAACTACGATTCCTTTAGGTACCCTTTGACAGTCAATCAACCTCTGTGGCATGCTAACTCGCTTGTAACATAGCCTACAAGTTGAACAGCTGAATACAAGTCTGTATCAGTCATTAATCAGGCAACCTTAGTACAAAAGGACCTGAGGGTTCGAGTTAGAAGGAATCTAACTTTAATTACATATCTGAATCCTACACGTCGCATGTTTAATTGTATTTACAACGTTTGGGTCATTTTGATTTTATGGCGTCTTCTTTTAGCATCGAGCTCAATGACCAACTGTATAGTGCTGCCACACTGTTAACATGTATGACGGTATAGATATAACCCGTTATCATCTTACAGGTACTATAGATATAACCCGTTATCATCTTACAGGTACTAGATATAACCCGTTATCATCTTACAGGTACTATAGATATAACCCGTTATCATCTTACAGGTACTATAGGTATAACCCGTTATCATCTTACAGGTACTATATATATAACCCGTTATCATCTTACAGGTACTATATATATAACCCGTTATCATCTTACAGGTACTATAGATATAACCCGTTATCATCTTACAGGTTGTTTGTCCTAATTGGCTCAATGTATAATTAGCAAATAGTAATATGCAAAAACAATTTGTTATGAATTATTCATATACTTATTACCGGTAATAATAATGTGTGGACAGCCACCTAGAAATACATATGTTACAGCCAAAATATATGTTTGATAGTGGCTTTCCCATGTAAATTCATTGTTGACTGGGGGCAGCAGAACATTCATTTACTTTAGTTAGCTAAACATTACGTTCAGGATGTCTTAATTTAGATTTATTAAACACATAAAAAACATTTTTGGATAGAAATTCTAAAAAACAAACAATCGACGGTGTCTAATGGTAGAGAGTCGGTCTACCAAACCATAGGTCGTGGGTTCAATCCAAAATCTAATTGCTGATGGAACAGAATTTTGCATTGAAACTGCTCTATCAAAAACAATGTTTACAAGTGTAACTATTCTTATATACCTATCTGCTACACAAATGTAACTGTATTCTTAAACATCTATCTGGTTGACAAATGTAACTCTATTCTTATATACCCATCTGCTTCACAAATGTAACTGTATTCTTAAATACCCATCTGGTTCACAAATGTAACTGTTATATGCATATCTGGATCACAAACGCAACTGTATTCTTATATATCTATCTGGTTCACAAAGTAACTGTGGCATTCTGCATTTTGTAACGAGAAGCGACCCTAATCTTAGCTGTGAGAATCATAGCTCTTATGATTTATATTCTCACTATGTAGCTACGACTCCTTCCCTTCGGAATATAGGAAGAGTATGCGACCCGACACCAGTTCGCACTTTCGACGAGGTTTCTGAAGACATAACACAATGCTGCATAAACAACCACCGTACTTGCCTACACCCGTGCATTATAATAACGTGCACTCATCACTGCTAAAATTGTTATGTTGCAACACACTGGCATAGGAAATGCTACAATGAGAAAAAATAATGTTTTTATCCTTGGTATATAGTGTTGTTCCTCCTACACCATTCCTTTAATGAGTGGCAGTTAACGTCATAAGTCCCAAAAGTAACGCGTTAGAAAACGTAACGTGTAACCCCTAAATCTCTAACACATTACTTTTGATTTTCTATTTTCTAACGTGTTAGAAACGAGATTTCCCCTATATATTCAACAGAAAAGTAACGATAATTCAACATTTTCTAACGCGTTAAGACGTATAAAAAAGTAACACATTAGTATTTACACGTTTAATCAAAGAGTAATGCGTCTCCTGTTAAATAGTTTTCGCATTCTAGGAGTAACGCGTCAGAAATATATCCGTAACGCGTGTAACGTGTTACTTGTTAACTACGTAAACCAGTGAAAATCAAGGTTACAAACACTGAAACAATGGCTTACTGCGCTTTTGTAGTCTTCGCTCCAGCTAATAGCTCAGCGGTGATGTGATCTTATCAAGTATGCGATAAGCAAATTATTCAAATGTTACTTCCAAACAAATAGTACAGTTTCACCGTATATCGGTAAAGAATGCATTTAGACTCTGTGTGTCAGGGTTCCTAAATGGTTCTTAAATATATAAAACATGCATTTTTCCCTTGAGAGTTGAACTCCTGCAATATCTTACTGCCACCAACCTTAAACCTTAAACCCAACTTTGGTAAAAATCCAAATTAATTTACTACAGTTATTGCGCAAATTACTTGTCATAACCAAGGGAAATAACTCTATACTGCATGCATTGATTATGCAAAACTTTAGAACTCGTCCGAGATCTACTTTAAATAAACCTTTATTAACCAATTTTGGTGAAAAAGCTTATCGATGACAAACAATTCACATAAGCCTGTCTGTTTATAGCCAGTAGACGGACAGATACAACAGTAAAATACATATTTAAAGCTTTATATTGAAGGAAAAGGTACGGTTTGATTGTGGTAAGAAAGAATTGTAAAAGGAAAACTATGGTATAAGCTTGTTTTTCTTTATTTCCATATAATAATTTAACTTTCATTTACAAACAATTAGCATGCTTTATATAACAGAATATGGAAGATGAATTGAATTGAATTGGGCTTTATGGCGCATCAACACATGAAAAGTTATATGGCGCCTAATATGAATGAACATGCTAGGCTCATCCTCCATTTACATCAAGATAACATGTGGAAAATGGGCTTTGAACCTTTTAACCTGCAGAACTACAGAGTTGCTGAAAATGCTATAGTAGTCATTCCATATACGATGGAGTCACGTTTCCAATGTCAGAAAAATGAATGATGTCATTTCAAATAATACAATAAAAACAAAACAAATTATATGTGAAGTACTGAACGAAATGTTGTTTCCATGGAAATGCAACAACTAATTAAAATTATCAAGTTATATAATTTATACTAAAAGAAAAAGAAACGCCACTCGGACATTTTCGCTATATAATGTATAAAAGTCTAACATAGCCACAACAACAGTATATCACACACAATATATAGCGGAAACTCCCAAATTGCGTTTCTGTTTTCCCCCAAGATCACTAGTTTGAATGATATGTGAAGAATGTTTCAAGGAGACTGCTTGAATGTTTTATAGATCAGTTCTGAAAATGAAATGTTGACCAAAAAAAAATCTACTTCTTTCCATTAAATGCCATCATTATTAGAAAGTTCTATACATCAAAAGGCACCAAGATAACACTAGTCTGAAAGACAACTTGAATGGTTGAATGAACATTTAGATAAATTGGCCTTTTTCCATTGAAACACAAAACCATACTAAGTTAAAATTATGTTCTCTATATCTAAGGCACAACAAAACCACCAGGTTGATATCTTGAGTTACTATTAAAAGGCTACATTGAACTTTTTTCACTAAGCTGTCCTTATGTTCTATTCAGTTTAAAGGGACATATAGCAATCTTGATTTTCCTAAAACTCGCAGCGTCCCATTAGTTTTCCTTTATAATTTGCATTTTTAAAATCAAATTAATTATTTAAATAGTTCAAAACAAATTGTTTTTGAAAATTACTGTTTATTATAATGCGTCAAAAATATAGTAAATTCTACATGGTAGTAGAACAAAGAAATTTTGAAAACCCAAAATTATATTTAAATATATACACGCAGGTTTAAAGTTAAAATTGTTATGGATTAATGGATTAATAAATCGAGGTGCTAATTGTAATGTTTGACAGAACTTCAGATTGCCACGTGCCTCTTTAATTTCTATAAAAAAAAATATATATTTTGTCTTCACATGCTTAGAAAAACATAACTTTGTTAAATATATACTAATAAATTGCATGAATTGAATTGGGGATTAAGGTGCACCAACACATGAAAGGTTATATGGTGCCTAACAGGAAGGAACGTGCCAGTCTCATCCTCCATTTACATCAAGGTAAAATATGGAGAATGGGCCTAGAACCGTCTTACCTGTTCATAAACTACAGAGTTGCTGCAAATTCTATAGTAGACACTCCATTTACGATGGAGCCACGTTTGGATCACGTCATGATAAAGTCATGATTTGCCTTACAAATTGCCGCCGTATATAAGGAAAATTGACAGCATTAAAGTGAAACTATCACGTCGTAGGAGGGTTCTGTGATAAACAGAATCTTACATTCGTGACTGTGTGTTATTGACTTTAATAAACTCGTTGGATAAAAAGATAGGATACTCGGCAAGAGCCTCGTATCCGATCATTTTATCCAACTCGTTTATTAAAATCAATAATACACAGTCACTCATGTAAGATACTCTATTTAATATTCTATTGTATGACACACGTGTAAAACAACCTGAAACTACATTTTATTTATTACAAATTCACCCAGATCTGAGTCATAAACTTATTATTTGTGACAGCTTATAAAAATAATGCACGTTATACAAAACATTGTTGTTGGTTTGTTAAAAAGTTGGCGTAAACTGCTATTTTGTACAGAGGTAAAACACAAACTCTTTTATACGCAACGTGTGAGACGCGACGTTACGACGTCACATATTTTATGACGTTTTGGCGCTCAAGTGTGTCTGACGTCGTGGCGGTTCTATGTACATCTGAATTAATTTTTACTAATTTGATTGCTAGGTTATGTGATAAAAAGGATATTCAACTCGTTCCCATTCCATATAAGATTTATGAAACTCGTTATGAATTATTTTTAATTTTAACTCGCCAAAAGGCTCGTTAAAATTAAAATAATTCATAACTCGTTTAAGATCCTCTAATTACCTTACCTTCTTTAATGAAGGTGTTTGATTTAAGAAGTTAAGAACATTTAAGAGTTTATATCCGAAAATTACTCCAAACCTTATACGTACCATGTTTCTTGTATTGTCCGTTACATTGTGTGTGTTTTATAATCAGTTTCTATTGTCCGTGTGTTGCCACTAAATTGGCACTAATATGCTGCTACTGCTGGCAGTAGTTAGCAGTAGCAGTAGCAGTAGCAAACATATGATGGTTGCGAAAGGGGTTGTCTGTTAAACATAATTACGATGACTATTGACTCTACTGGTGCTACTGCTGGCAGTAGCTACTGCTACTGCTGCTACTGATTGCAGTAGCTACTGCGATGGCAGTAGTTAGCAGTAGCAGTAGCAATAGCCGTAGCAATAGCAGTAGCAAACATATGATGGTTGCGAAAGGGGTTGTCTGTTAAACATGATAGTGGGAAAGTAAAAACAACATAATTGCGCAAATAAAACATCATATATCGATGATCATATATCGTCGTAATTAAGATGACTATTGACTCTACTGCTGCTACTGCTGGCAGTAGTTAGCAGTAGCAGTAACAGTAGCAATAGCAGTAGCAAACACATGATGGTTGCGAAAGATGCGAAAGGGGTTCTCTGCTAAACATGAGGGTGGGAAAGTAGAAACAACATACTGCGCAAAACAAACACTTGCGATGAATATACCTACTGAGATGTTGCTTTACTGCTGGCAGTAACTACTGCTACTGCCATACAGCAGCAGTAGCAGTAGCAGTATAACAGTAGCTGCTACTGCTGCTACTGCTGCTACTGCTGCTACTGCTACTACCAACTTCACATTCATGCGGAATTGTGTCAGTTTTAAAGAGCAGTAACACTGATTATAATTAATATGTAGTTAAGAACATGTTGTCTGGCGAACGATTGCCCAACACATTTGTTTTTGTAATAGATCTAGAGCTAATTACAAAATAAATATTTTATTTGTTTGTATATAATTGTATGTACATTTTATAAATTATTTAATAAAAAGTTCATGCAATATAACAAAATGTTGTGGTTCTTTTAGTGTTTTTTAACAATTACATACTGTTTATAACATTTTAAAAATAAGTCACTGAACATTATCCCCCATGCCGGATACCAACATGCATTTTCCTTAATGAAGTGATGTTTTATCGATATAGAACACCCCGTGTGCTTCCCGGGAAAGATTAGAGCCATTGCTTATCCGGACAGAGGGTATAAAAATGCCCCCAAATTCATGTTCATTTTGTATTTTTTGTTCATGTTCGCAGTAAAGTAACTTCACACCGATGTTCATTAATTGTCTTCATCATCACACCTGTATTATTCCAGGTGCTAATTGAGTCTTGAGTGGTGGCAGAAAACTATGGAAAGCCTCGGCTGCCTTCTGTTGGCCTTTTGCATTTTGTGCAGTACGCTTTGTAAGTCGTTTTGTGCATTTTCTAAGTTGTTATGTGCATTTTCTAAGTTGTAATGTGCATTTCGTAAGTTGTTATGTGCATTTCGTAAGTTGTTGTGTGCATTTTCTAAGTTGTCCTGTGCATTTTCTAAGTTGTTATGTGCATTTGGTAAGTTGTTATGTGCATTTTATATGTTGTCATGTGCATTTTCTAAGTTGTCCTGTGCATTTTCTAAGTTGTTATGTGCATTTTGCAAGTCGTCTTGTGCATTTTCTAAGTTGTTATGTGCATTTTCTAAGTTGTGATTTTCGTAAGTTGTTATGTGCATTTTCTAAGTTGTCCTGTGCATTTCTTAAGTTGTTATGTGCATTTTCTAAGTTGTCCTGTGCATTTTGTAAGTTGTTATGTGCATTTTCTAAGTTGTTATGTGCATTTTCTAAGTTGTCCTGTGCATTTCCTAAGTTGTCCTGTGCATTTCGTAAGTTGTTATGTGCATATTGTAAGTTGTTATGTGCATTTTCTAAGTTGTCCTGTGCATTTCGTAAGTTGTTATGTGCATTTTCTAAGTTGTCCTGTGCATTTTGTAAGTTGTTATGTGCATTTTCTAAGTTGTGATGTGCATTTCGTAAGTTGTTATGTGCATTTCGTAAGTTGTTGTGTGCATTTTCTAAGTTGTCCTGTGCATTTTCTAAGTTGTTATGTGCATTTGGTAAGTTGTTATGTGCATTTTATATGTTGTCATGTGCATTTTCTAAGTTGTCCTGTGCATTTTCTAAGTTGTTATGTGCATTTTGCAAGTCGTCTTGTGCATTTTCTAAGTTGTTATGTGCATTTTCTAAGTTGTGATTTTCGTAAGTTGTTATGTGCATTTTCTAAGTTGTCCTGTGCATTTCGTAAGTTGTTATGTGCATTTTCTAAGTTGTCCTGTGCATTTTGTAAGTTGTTATGTGCATTTTCTAAGTTGTTATGTGCATTTTCTAAGTTGTCCTGTGCATTTCCTAAGTTGTTATGTGCATATTGTAAGTTGTTATGTGCATTTTCTAAGTTGTCCTGTGCATTTCGTAAGTCGTTATGTGCATTTTGTAAGTTGTTATGTGCATTTTCTAAGTTGTCCTGTGCATTTCCTAAGTTGTTATGTGCATTTCGTAAGTTGTGATGTGCATTGTTCAAGTTGTGATGTGCATTGTTTAAGTTGTTCTGTGCATTTTCTAAGTTGTTATGTGCTTTTCGTAAGTTATTATGTGCATATTCTAAGTTGTCTTGTGCATTTTGTAAGTTGTTATGTGCATTTTCTAAGTTGTCCTGTGCATTTTGTAAGTTGTTATGTGCATTTTCTAAGTTGTTATGTGCATTTTCTAAGTTGTTATGTGCTTTTCGTAAGTTGTTATGTGCATATTCTAAGTTGTCTTGTGCATTTTGTAAGTTGTTATGTGCATTTCGTAAGTTGTTATGTGCATTTTCTAAGTTGTTATGTGCATTTTCTAATTTTCTAAGTTGTCTTGTGCATTTCCTAAGTTGTTATGTGCATTTCCTAAGTTGTGATGTGCATTGTTTAAGTTGTGATGTGCATTGTTTAAGTTGTTCTGTGCATATTCTAAGTTGTTATGTGCATTTTCTAAGTTGTTATGTGCTTTTCGTAAGTTGTTATGTGCATATTCTAAGTTGTCATGTGCATTTTCTGAGTTGTTATGTGCATTTTCTAAGTTGTTATGTGCGTTTCGTAAGTTGTTATGTACATTTAGTAAGTTGTTATGTGCATTTCGTAAGTTGTCTTGTGCAAACTACAAGTCGTCGTTAAGTAGACTTTTTATCGGAATAGGTTTTGAATGAAACACCGGTAGAAATGGCGGCTCCAGGAGCGAACGCTATGCTCTGCATACTTTAACAAAATTGGGTTAGGGAAATTATACAATAAATTCTTAGAACAGAAAATTGATTTCAAAATGTGTAAGGGATTGTCTGACGGGGAGTTAATACATCTTGGTCTGAAAACAATAGATCACAATAGGCAGTATCAGGAGGTGTGGTACAGGTGGCCGTGGGTACGGAAGATAAGGGGAGGGACCGGGAGACAAGGGTAGGGGTCGGAAGACAAGAGGACGGGAGTCGGGAGAGAAAGGGGCGTGAGGTTTTTAAAATAGCAAGTTTGTAAAAAAAAAAATGAATTATCATAGTTTGAGAGTCGTTTTGGGTAAAACAGTCTATATCCTATCAAAATCCATAATTGACCATTATCTTGTCTGCCGTACACGTTCTGTCTCCACGATAGATACGTTTATAGATGTTGTCCCTTGTTTATCAATACTCTGAGAGAGAAGAGAGAAAAGGGGGCAGAGAAGGGAGATAAGGGAGGGAGAAGGGAGAAATGGGGGAGGGAGGAGGGAGAAGACGACCTCCCGTAGCCCCTACCCATCAGTGTGGGAACTAACAAATAATAATAATAATAAATTGAAAAATATATTTAAATAAAAGTAATATTAACGTGCTATTTGTTGAAAACAAACATATTTTAAGTTTTCCTGAAAAAAGTCCCAGAGTATTAAAATATGTTTGTTTTCAACAAATAACACGTGAAGTCCAGACTCTATTGAACCTATACCTTTAGGACGTCCTATTGGTTAAAAGATGGAGGGCTATAAACCTTAGGACTACACACAAAGACAAACAAATAACACGTTATTTTTTTTTTATTTTTTTTTTCAGACCAAGATTTATTAACTCCACGTCAGACAATCCCTTAAACATTTTGAAATCAGTTTTATGTTCTAAGAATTTATTGTATAATGTACCTAGCCCAATTTCTTTTATCTAGGCAGAGCATAGCGTCCGCTCCTGGAGCCGCCATTTCTACCGGTGTTTCCTTCAAAACTTATTCCGATAAAAAGTCTACTTAACGACGACTTGTAGTTTGCACAAGACAACTTACGAAATGTACATAACAACTTATGAAATGCACATGACAACTTAGAAAACGCACATAACAACTTAGAAAATGCACAAAACAACTTAGAAAATGCACAAGACAACTTAGAATATGCACATAACAACCTACGAAATGCACATAACAACTTACGAAGTGCACATAACAACTTAGAAAATGCACAAGACAACTTAGAATATGCACATAACAACCTACGAAATGCACATAACAACTTACTAAATGTACATAACAACTTATGAAACGCACATAACAACCTACGAAATGCACATAACAACTTAGAAAATGCACACAACAACTTGGAAAATGCACATCACAACTTAGAAAATGCACAAGACAACTTAGAAAATGCACATGACAACCTAGAAAATGCACATAACAAATTACTAAATGCACATAACCACTTACTAAATGCACATAACAACTTAGAAAATGTACAGGACAACTTAGGAAGCGTACTGCACAAAATGCAAAAGGCCAACAGAAGGCAGCCGAGGCTTTCCATAGAAAACAATGACTCAATGTGTCTGAAAGCCCACACATGAAAAAGTTAGAAAAAGTCAAACGCGTATGCACGTCGTCCCGCCGTTCGTAGACGTGTATCTGATTTTGAGGTCAATAAGTCAAAATTCAAGGTCAGTGGGTCTCAAAACAAAAATCCTTGTCTGCACTGTGACTCCACTTCTCCTGAAGCATGTCTCATCAAATTTGAAACGTCATAGGTTCACTGCCTGTTGTGAGAGGATGACCCATATTATTGTTGAAGTCATAGGTACCATGATCAGGATCATTCAATAAGTACAGTGTAACTCCAAATCTCATCAAATGTTATGGGTTGATTGCTTATTGATCGCCTGTGGTGAAATGATGACCCATGCTGAGTGTGAGGTCAGTGTGTCAAAGGTCAAGGTCGCAATGACCTGATATTTCAAAAACCTCATTGTATGTCCACTTTTTAAAATCGCATGAAACTTCATGTGGCAGGAGAATGACCCCCATGATTACGAGTTCACAAGGTCAAAGTTCAGGGTTACCATGACCTAAAAATGAAACACCTACAAGTCTCTTGTGATATACAGAGTCAATTACATGTTACGAGGATTAACAACATGTTGGTTTAAAAGTTAAGCAGATTAACGGACATGTGTGTTTAAGTTGTCAGTTATATTAGGCTGGTATATATATAATTTACCTATTTTGAGAATCCTAACTATATAGACACAGTATGAACCGCTTTAACCAGCCAGGCAAAACCCCGAAACTGTAGCGTTGAATTAAGATTTTCCAACTCATAATTCACTTTACGCATATTTCAATCACGGGTATTTTAAAAACACTTAAATAAATATATATATACTTTTAATTGGCACATATACATATACATTATATGACCTGAACACCTGACTAGAGTTTTGTTTTACGGTTGTGTAGTGCAATTTTGCCTTTTATTTGGAGTGTTCGTTTCTGTAAAAAACTTACGAAATCCAATGAGTTGACTAAATTAATTTTAACACATTCTTTGTATTACTGTGGATTTTCTCCCATGTAAATTATGGTTAATGTTTTCCCCAACCCGTATTCATTAAATAGATGGACAGCTATTTCATTGTAACTGTCTGTAACATTAGTTAAACTTTGTGTTTCATTTGATAATGATTGTGTTTAAAATGTTCAACGTATAAATATGCTTAATGTAGTTTAGTTTGAACCTTGTTTAGTTTGTTATGTGTGACATGAATTTGAGCATAGAGCTTTATTCATTTAGGTCAATCCTCAACGGCATGCAGTGCAGCAGGTCAGCTGCTGTGGTTGGCAACACAGAACTTGCGACACGGGTAAGAATGTTTAAACTCGCAGCGTTCCGTTAGTTAGTCTACATAATTTGCATATTTGTAAGTTATAACTCAATACTTCGATTATCTATTATGATTAAACATATGGTAGAATGAGGAATAAAAACTCCAAATGATTTGTCTGTTAAATCAGTTCTGACTTAGAAGTCAGTAATTATAATAAATAATGGATGAAAATATAAATAAAGCATAGTATTGCCATATTTACATAATGAAATCTTACATATTTCCCAAAATGAGAAATAAACACGTTTTTTCCCCAAAATGGACAGGCCTGGGCCTCGTCCCAGTTTTGTGGGAAAAAATCCCTGTCCACGTCACTGAGCAAGACACTTTATCTGCATTTGCTTAGTACTAACTAATTCTACCCAGGAAGATATCACGAGTGATTCAAATAAGTTCTAAGAGCTTTTGTTACAATGGATGTAAAATAAATACAGTAAATGTTTAACTGAATTAGTTCTGCACATAATTTGCTAGAATGTTATGGATCGCCATTCTTCTTCAGTTGATAGACAACATCGTTGCTTTTAACCTTTGTCTAGGAAAAAGTACTCGTATAATAACACACAGCCAGAATAAATATCAAAATCATAAAAAAGGGCTGGTACGGTCAGAGAAGGCTCGGATTAGGATCATATTAAGTCTGTACTGGCAAATGTTTTTCGTTTTATACCCTTCATTTACACAAAGCGTCCATTTCAGTTTCAGGGAGCATTGATTACTTTTTGTTTTTATCTCACATAAGACCGTTTTGTTATTATCGTGGCAAATATGCATTTATTTATTAAAATAACAAGAAATGTGTCCATGGGACACGGATGCCCCCACTGCAAGCCATCTGCCTAACTGTGACCTTGACCTTTGAGGCACTGACCTGATTCTTGCACAAGACACGCCTTCTCATTGTGATGAACATTTGTTTTCTAGTTTGGTGCAATTTCTTTGGACTAATTGCTGACATGAAAATAAATGACCTTTGAACTCTAACTGTGACCTTGACCTTTTAATAAGGCACTGACATGATTCTTGTACGCGATACACCTTCTCAATGTGATGGACGTTTGTGTGAAGACGAAACTCCCTTAAGTAGTTTCCAAGTAATGGCCGAGACATGTTTTTTTAAGATTTTTTACCTTGACCTCCAAATGTGACCTTGACTTTTGAGACACGGACATGATTCTATTTCACGACAAACTTTCTCATTGTGATTTACATTTGTGTGAAGTTTGACGAAACTCATTTCAGTAGTTTCCAAGTAATGGCTGAGACATGATTTTTTTAATGATTTTTTTATCTTTGACCTCCAAGTATGACCTTGACCTTTGAGACACGGACATGATTCTTGTGCGCAACACACTTCCTCAATGTGATGAACAGTTGTTGTGTCAAGTTTGACGCAGTTCCCTTCAGTACTTTCCAAGTAATGGCTGAGACATAATTTTTTTAATGATTTTTTTAGAGTTTCGACCTCCAACTGTGACCTTGACCTTTAAGGCACTGACATGATTCTTGCGCGCGACACACCTTCTCATTCTCATATTTCCAGCATATACTAATCTAACTTTGGAATTTTCTATAGCATTTTTTCGAAAGGTCTTGAGTGTGCGTGTATACTTACAAACACATTGAATCACACACACACAAAATTAACAAGGATAATGTCTACAATGCTAACAGTATACACCGTATTTCCCCTAATAGTAGCACCCGGGCGCTATGCAAAGTGCAAAGGGGGCGCTGTTATTATGGTTAAAATTTTCAATATCTTTTCCCTTTTGTTTCCTGATAGAATTACTGTGTACGGCGATCTTTTACTACGATACTGGCATTGACTGAGTATATCGCTGCCATCACTCTGTATCATTTCCGTCGAACTTGACGATTAAAACACGGGTTGGTTGCCTATGAATTAAATAATAATAAAAAATATAAACTAAATAGTTAATTGGCAAGAAAGAAGATAACTAAAAGAGCTAATTTGAATTGATGATGACAGCACTTAGAAAAAAACTCTTGTAATCAAATCCATTAGCTGTAACGACAAAAACCTTGTTGTTTTTTTAAGGATTTTTTGGATTTTTGAAGAAGGTAAGGTTTCTTAAAAAAGGTGGGGGCGCTTCTATTAGGGAAGGCGCACTAATAAGGGAAATACAGTACTTAAAAAAAAGCTACTGAAGAACTGATTGGATTAGTAAAATGTTCAAGTGTTATGTGTGTCAATCAGAAAGTCATGGGTTTGAAACTCGCATAGGCTATAATATTTTTCAGAGAATGGGTATGTATTTTTGATGTTGTTTCTCAAACATGGATATACAAGTACCTACTATGTAGATCTATGTTCTCAAGTAAAGAAATGAAATATGTTCGTTATAAATCTGCCATATATACGGGTTTCCAGCCATGTTTCAGTAGCTTGAATGTGGTAGCAAGCCAAGCGTTAAACTGCTCCCATTTGCTTTAGGCAGACGCCCACTATCCTTATATACAACTATAGTAGCTTTAAGCACAAACGTTTTACCAATGTCACATCATGGACAAGAAAATGTAATGTTCTACTACTCTCCTAAAACTACATTTGATGGGTTCAACAGAAAACAAAACCTGTATTAAACATCAAATTTAATATACAAAAACAAATGTATCATCTCAATGAACACAATATTATAAATCTGTTTGACAAACGCTAGGAATGATTATTCCACGTAACTAACCCTTAACCCGCTACATATATATAATGGACTGTTCTTTCTTTGAATTAAGACCATTCCATTTATGTGACAAGGGGGTGTTTCTTTGGAAATGACTGATCAGCAGCCGGTCATTGTAAACCCTGATCAGCCTGCGAGGCTGATCTGGGTTTACAATGGACGCAAAGGCTATTATAGCCATGCTTAGTGGGTTAAGGGTTAAGTATGACTGATGTTATTTAAAGTAATCAGGTAATAGTAGAGTCACATACCTAATTATGTCTAAGGTAGAGTAAAGCAATCTCTTGCATACCGGACAAGGATATCCGTCATTTTACTGGGGCTAGATATTTCCATCTCACCCTAGGGTCGAGATAAAATTCACGTATTTGGTTCAGTTAGGAATTCCAACCCTCGGTATAAGTGTTTTAATCGGAACCTCGGGTTGGAATTCCCTATCTTCGCCGGATATCCATGAAAGATTCTTATATTCTTGCATACCGGATAAGGTGAACCGTGTTCTGGATGGGTGCTGGAAAGCCTTTTCTTGCATACTGGATAAGGCTATCCACAATTTACATGGGGGTGAAAAGTATTATCTTTATGGGTAAAGATAAAAGTCACGCGCGCACCAACATCTGGTATGCATGAAAACATGAAAACGTTTGTAGCTGGCCATGCACAAGTCCCTGATATGCATGAAAATGAATCTATCATAGGTATTCGGTTCTTTTAATCGGAACCTCCTCTGAGCCTCGGTTCTGATAAAACACTTATACCTCGGGTTGGAATCCCTATATTTACCGGATACCCATGATCGATACTTATAATCTTACACATGGGGTAAGATAAAAGCCACACGCTGATATAAACAATGACAGTTCATGACGTCATTGGGTAAATAAAAATGCAAAATGTTAGTAGATGATTTCAACGCGCAAAATATAAATTGAATGCAAGAAAAAGAATCGATCGTGGGTATCTGGTTCAGATCGGGAATTCCAACACTCGGTATAACTGTTTTAATCGGAACCTCTTCTTATATGCTCCTCGTAGCTTGTTTCAAGCTTATGTCAAATTCCCTTAACACTGAATGAATGCACATTGGCAAGACAATGCAATGCTGTTTCAATGTATGCACATTCCCAATTAAAAGCAATTATGTTTCAATGTATGTATATGCCAATTAAAAGCAATGCTGGTTCAATGCAAACAACCTGAATTTAACTGAATGGAATATATGGAACTAATGTGCATAAGTAACTGTCTTCTCCTACACACATTGCCATGCAATTAAAAGCAATTCTGATTCAATGTATACACACTGCCAATTAAAAAACAGTGCTGTTTCAATGTATGCACAATGACATTTAAAGCTAGTTGAATGCATGAAATCCAAATGTGAACTGAATGGAATCTATTCAACTAACATTGCCAGTTAAAAGTGATGCTGATTGAATGTATGCACATTGCTAAGTAAAAGCAAAGACGGTCCAATGAATTCACATTGCCAATTAAAGGCAATGCTGTTTCAACATACCATTATTGCCAATTACAAGCAATACTGATTTAATGAATGCACATTGCCAATTAAAGGCAATGCTGTTTCAACATACCATATGCATATTGCCAATTACAAGCAATACCGATTTAATGAATGCACATTGCCCATTAAAGGCAATGCTGTTTCAATGTACATATGTATACATTGCCAATTATAGGCAATGCTGGTCCAATGGATGCACATTACCAACTAAAAGCAATGCTGCTTCAATGTACCGTATGTACACTGACAATCACAAGCAATGCTGATTCAATGGATGCACCTTTGACAATTAAAAGAAATATTCAGGTTCAAGGTATAACATCTAAATGCGAACTGAATGGAATATGTGTATAACTAATGCGAGTAAAAACAATCTTCTAGCACAACTCTAAGAAGACTAGAGCTTAGATCTTGCATTAGTCGGAAACCAGCGTCTAGCAAATTAGATTACACAATGCAAATGTATGATCATGTTTAAATGAGAATTTAACAACAATAATAGTGTTTTATTCAAAGAGGATGACCCAATTAGCTTGCTGGCCCAATTACCGTGTTGCTAACCTTCCTCGTGACCTTCATAAAACAAGTAACAAATTTAACGATTATACATCAAACATTTTTTCACAATAGTTCCTATAGTCTGCAACATTTTCACAAACAGTACAAGCAAAACTCTGATAATAAAAGTAGAATCTCCACAAAAATTGCTACAGTACATTATTTCCAAATGGTATACTCCTCAAAATATTTTAGGACCATGTATAGATTTTGGTCATTTTTTTTAAGTGCTGTAGTTGAACAATTTACTGTCTTTTTGCAGTTTTTCAAGTTTAGGCCATAATAAATTAATTGCTAGTTTCTCATCCAAATTTAGATCAAAATAGGGGCGGGGGTGACATTTTATTTTTTGTTTTATACGACAAATGGAAAATGGCCTCGGCACAAGGCAAAAATAGTAAAACATACTACCGAGTACTTCCAAGATTGAAAACACATTTTTAATAGTGTTTCATACTTTCAGCAATTTTTTATATATTTTTTTTTATTTTTCGATTTTTTTTTGAAAAATTATCGGGGCAGCATAAAAAAACGGGGGCGGGCGGGGATGAGAATCTAGCAATTAATTTATTATGGCCTTATTTGCATTCTTTTACAATTGTTATGCGACACAAATGGAATAACTTTTTATATGTATATGAAATTCAGAATATTAAAGAGTAGGTATTTATTACTGTTCTTTTTGTGGTCCTTAAATTATTTTGAGAGTATATTAACACAGGACAAATGTATTTTGCCTAAACAGTTTAAAGTGACATACACCAATCTGGATTTTTTTTTAATTCTCGCTGTTAGTTTTTCTGCATACCTTCCATATTTGAAAAACATTCAATTAATAATAATTTGAATAGTTCAAAGAAAAATGTTTTCATTACATATTGCTCAGTGTTGATTATACTGCACCAATAATCAGGGGCGTACCGCAGCCCAAAACTGAGATACTCACGAGGGTAGGTAGGTAGGTAGGTAGGCCTCCCCCGGGAAAATGTTGAATAAAGGACAGCGTTTTGGCACAATCTGGTACACTTTAAGACTAGCAGAATGTATATAAATTGTTAAACAAAGTGAGATAAACAATAAATCTAGTATCAAAACAATCGCAACTAAATGCCTAAATTTGGAATACAGTTCATCAAACACTACCCCACTTACCATATTTCAACTTTTTATTTTTTCCATTTTCAAATTCGATGTTACCCACGTGAGTATTGGTGTATGCGACGGTACGCCGCTGATAATATGTAAACCTGAGTAAGAAAAGCAAAAACAAATTGAAAACTGCAAACAAAAAAAAAATACATTTTATTTAATGATTTAAAGTCCAAGTGATACTGGACTAATAAGTAGGTGTGTTGATTTTAATACTGTTAACTAATTCAAGATTGCCGTGTGTCCTTTTAATTGCTTATTGAACATGTATGTTGAATGTACACAATTTATACTTTATAAAGCTAAGTAAAATACTGTTAAATATTTGTCAACTCAAATGCAAGTATGCGCCTGTAAAGTTACACTACCAATTTTGCCAAACATAAGTTTCATATGGGATACTGTTGTCTAGTGGTAGAGCATTGGACCCATGATCGAAAGGTCGTGGGTTCCATCCCCGCCATGAACATATGTATTTTGTCTCTGAAAAAGACACTTTATCTGCATTTGCTTAGTACTGGTTCTACCCAGGAAGACATCGAGTGATTAAAATATTTTACGAATTGAATTGGGGTTTTAAGGCGCACCAACACATGAAAGGTTATATGGCGCCTAACAGGCATGAACATGCCAGGCTCATCCTCCATGTACATCGAGATAAAATATGGAAAATGGGCCTAGAACCTTCTCACCCTGAACTGCAGAGTTGCTGCAAATTCTATCATAGAAACTCCATTTACGCTGGAGCCATGTTTATTGTTTTTTTGCCACTGCTCTTTTGATGTGAGCGAGATGGCACCTGGAACAATGCAGGGATCATGATGAAGACCTTTAATGAGCATGAACAAAAAATGATAAAATGAACATGAATTTGGGTGGATTCTACTCCTCTGCCTACCCCTCCAAAGGGATCTGCAGTGGCCCTATTCTTTGCCCCGTGACCAAACAGGGCCTCCGGGAACCACACGGGGAATCTAATATTAAATTATCACGAGAATACATGCATATGATTATTATATATGGCAAAATTGTACAGTATAGTGATTTACAGTTCTCATTACTTTTAAAACGTTTTTGCCCCAAAATTGTTTTGGAACAAATATATACTACTGAAAATAATTTAAGGACCATGTTTAGATTTGGGTCATTTTTTAAAGTGCTATAATTGAACATTTTTAAAGGTTATAATTTAAGAGATAACCATGCTAAGATTTTCAGTCTGGGACGGTATGTGAGTGTTTTTATGGTCTGAAATTTTGTTTTACGGCGACACGGTAGCAGAGCCGTAAAACATAATTTCAGACCCTAAAACCAATCCATATACCATCCCAGATTGAAAATCTTTAGCATTTTTTATCTTGATTCTAATGATTTTCCATTCAAATGCTACAAATATAAAATAAAATCATACGTATACACACTTGTTTTTCTAGGAAAACTCAAATTTACAGATGCCAGCATTTTGTTGACGTCGCTTGATGTCATCCAATGACGTCGTTTGCATCAACGTTACGTGACAGCACATATTTTTAAGACGGTAAATCGATGGGGGTTACGGTCGCAAATTTGAGACGTTTATATGTAATCTTTTACAATTGCTACATTACATACATGTATTAACTTGTTATATGAATATGAAATCTATAATATTAAATATTAAGAAATTATTACTTTTCTATTTTGTGGTCCTTAAATTATTTGCGGAGTATAGTAATTTCGCTATATAAATCACAGTCAAAAACCTGTCATTTTATTGACCAATAGGTGGGATTTTAGTATTAGTTTATGTGTATATTAAACAAAATATTCAGAAAAATTGCCATTTCAAAAGTTGGCATTCTGCAGTCGGGAATTGATCCTCTGACCTATCCCGAATGCGTCAATTGAATTGAATTGGGTTTTACGGAGACACCAACCCATGAAAGGTTATATGGTGGCAAACTGGAAGAAACATAACAGGCTCATCCTCCATTTACATCAAGATAAAACATGGAGAATGAGCCTAGAACCTTCTTACCTTTAGATTCTATAGTATAGACCACATTTCCACGTTGCATATGCGGTGTCATGATGAAGACCTTGAATGAGCATGATAAAAACAAGAGGTCAATGACCTTGAAGCTCTACTGATTGATTTTGTTTTCAGGAAGAAGTCGCTACAAACTTGTTTTTTGAAAATCTATTTTTAGCAGTAGTGGCCATCTTGAATTTCCGGCCGACCTGAAATTTTGCTAGGATCAATTAGACATCAAGAGCAACATTCCTGTGAAGTTTCATGAAAATCCGTCAAGTAGTTTCAGAGGAGTAGTCGCTACAAGTTTTCATTATATAACTCTATGTAAACAAAGATGGCCGCTGACAGCCATGTTTAACATTGAATCAAAATAATGTTCGACTCGGACAACCATCATGTCATGCTGATAATTTTAGAAAAAGTCCCATATCAATATCACTTATAGTTTTCAAGAAGTAGTCGCTACAAACTTATTTTTTTTAAATCTATTTTTAGCTGTGGCGGCCATCTTGAATTTCTGGCCGATCTGAAATTTTGCTAGGATCAATTAGACATCAAGAGCAACATTCCTGTGAAGTTTCATGAAAATCCGTCAAGTAGTTTCAGACGAGTAGTCGCTACAAGTTTTCAATATATAACTCTATGTAAACAAAGATGGCCACTGGCAGCCATGTTTAACGTCGAATCAAAATAATGTTCGACTCGGATAACCATCATGTCATGCTGATCATTTTAGAAAAAGTCCCATATCAATATCTCTTATAGTTTTCAAGAAGTAGTCGCTACAAACTTATTTTTTAAAAATCTATTTTTAGCCGTGGCGGCCATCTTGAATTTCCGGCCGACCTGAAATTTTGCTAGGATCAATAAGACATCAAGAGCAACATTCCTGTGAAGTTTCATGAAAATCCGTCAAGTAGTTTCAGAGGAGTAGTCGCTACAAGTTTTCATTATATAACTCTATGTAAACAAAGATGGCCACTGGCAGCCATGTTTAACGTCGAATCAAAACGATTTTCGACAAGGACCAACATCATGTCATCCTGATCATTTTAGAAAAAGTCCCATATCAATATCTCTAATAGTTTTCAAGAAGTAGTCGCTACAAACTTATTTTTTAAAAATCTATTTTTAGCCGTGGCGGCCATCCTGAATTTCCGGCCGACCTGAAATTTTGCTAGGATCAATTACACATCAAGAGCAACATTCCTGTGAAGTTTCATGAAAATCCGTCAAGTAGTTTCAGAGGAGTAGTCGCTACAAGTTTTCATTATATAACTCTATGTAAACAAAGATGGCCGCTGGCAGCCATGTTTAACGTCGAATCAAAACGATTTTCGACAAGGACCAACATCATGTCATGCTGATCATTTTAGAAAAAGTCCCATTGCAATATCCCTTAGAGTTTTCAAGAAGTAGTCGCTACAAACTTGTTTTTTAAAAACCTATTTTTAGATTTGGCGGCCATTTTGGATTTCACATCTACATGAATTTTTGCTAGGATCAACTAGACTTCATGGGCAACATTTCTGTAAAGTTTCATGAAAATCCATTCAGTAGTTTCAGAGGAGTAGTCTCTACAAAAAAAAAGTTAACGGACAGACGGACGGACGGACGGACGACGGACACCGCACCACGGCATAAGCTCTGCTGATCTCTGATCAGTAGAGCTAAAAATGACAAAATGAACATGAATGGGGGTGGGGTCCTACCCCTCTGCCTCTAGCTGGATTTGCAGTGTGGTTGTATGCTTCCCCGGAAACAACACAGGGAACGACTGCGGCAATCCAATTTTTGAAATTGCAGTATATCTCAATATCTAATTATTCCCTGTCCTAGATAGACGCAATCGAGTACTTGTGTATAACAAAACAGTAACTCCTTGAGTGACCGTAGGAGCAACTTAGTAATTATTTTGTTAAAACACCACTTAATACACAAAATAAACGTCGCATTTTCACCAATCAAGGTCATACTTTGCAGACTTATTTACTATGTGCAATTTCGAGAAAGTCTACACACAAAAGTATTTATGTTTTGTCATTACTAAGGTTGTTTCTACATCTAATATGACCATAGACCTGTGTTGAAATGTATCATTTGCAATCAGACCAATGCTATTGTTGATATTAGACGTGTTGATTTTCAAAAATAATATTTGGATCATAATAATGATCTGTACACAGGATATATTGGCATGGTGATCTGGATATTGCATTGTGGATAACTGAGCACATACAATCATGTTGGATTGCATGCCTTATTACTGTTTAAATAAAATGTTTGACAATCTGATATTGGCTGAAAAATGAGGTTGAACACAAGCCAGATTCGAAAATGAAAAGTAAATTTATTTTCTTAAAATGAAGAAAAGAAAGATCTTTTTGGAAAGATTGTGATTTTGAGCTATTTAAGAAATGTACTGTGTTAAAAGTGTGATTTTTTTTAAGTATATAAAAGTCTGTTCATATGCAAAAAATCTTGGTCTCATGACAATAGAAATATAAGACGACATTAAACATATATCTTATAAATATGATAAAAAGAACTGTACTTCATGCGTCCTACTTAAACAACATTAAACATATATCATATAAATATGATAAAAAGAACTGAACTCATGCGTCCTACTTAAACAAGTGCGTCAGAAACAGTATATGAACATTTAACACTATTATGTACAACTCATGTTGCTAACAAACACAACTTTGGAGAAAATATGTACAATTACAAGTTTACCGATGGTCAATGAAAATGCACCAGCAGATTATATGGGCGTTAAATTGTATTGCCTAAGTAATTTATAATAAGTGCATATTTTGAAATTAAAGGATATTAATAAACAATTGCAAACACCGATTGTCTCAAAATTCCTAAACATGGTGTATAGTGTCCAAACATTACCGATCCTAGAAAATCATCCAGTCACTTTATTTCAGCGAGATAATGCCAGGCCACACACACCTAGTTCAAATGACATTATCTTGCTGGAATAACTTGGTCGGAATGATTTCCTAGGAACAGTAAAATGGTTGGACTTACCCGGTATTAAATTGAGTGACTGTTGTTTTCTACCCGTTTGACTTTTAACTGAACACTATAAACCATGTTTACGAATTTCGAGACAATCAGTGTTTGCAATTGTTAATTATCCTTTATCATGCAGGTATGCACTTTTCTGCCGAATAAAGGGGTGACCTAATAAATTTTGCTTTATTAGGCACTGACCAATGAAGCAAATCGATGCGGAATCCCTCGGCGTTTGTTGTACGTAGCGTTATCTGACGTCATGCACGTAACGTTGCCCGACGTCATAAAACAAACAAAAAACAACAACATGGTGGCGTCCTCGATAAGCGTAACATTCTCAGAAATAGGTAATAATAGTAATTCATACAGAAAATGTGGATAATCTGCATGATAGAATATTATGTTAGTGCCTTTTACTATCAAGTTTATTAAGCTCGGCACGAAAACGAAGAAAGGTTCGGCAGAGCCTCGCCATTCTTCGTTTTCTAAGCCATGCCTAATAAACTTGACAGAAAAGGCACTGACATAATACTCTCTATTTAATTTCAAAATAAGCACTTATTATAACTTACTTAAGCAATAAAACTTAACACCCATATAATGCACTGGTGCATTTTCATTGACAGTCAGTGTATAAACGACTAATACATAATAATTTATGCTTAAGACTAGTATCTGAAACAACAATAAACATGACAGAAAAAGCACCAAGCAAGCAAATGAACAAATTTGCATGTGTCATCTAGTATTGATCATAAGTGAATTTGGCAGTGATCTAATACTATACTGTAAGCTAATCCACTGTGTACTGAATTAAAATTAAATTGACTTTTACGGCGCACCAACACAAAAAGGTCATTTGGCGCCAACAGGAATGAAGTCTAACCCACCATCCATTTACATCCAGATAAAATATGCGGAATGGGCATAGAACTTTCTCACCTGCAGAACTGCAGAGGTGCTACAAATTCTGTTGTAAACACTCCATTTATACTGCGGCCCACGATCCATGTTCTGCCACTACTCAAGCAGCACCTGAAACCATACAGGGGTGATGGTGAAGACCTTAAATGAACACGACTCAAAGGGGGAGGCTCTCCCCTAATACCTGGATAAGTCGTGGCCCTATTCTTAAAGAGCCCACGAACCACACATGGTTTAAGTGCACCAAACATGACGGAAAGCAACAAGCCATTGAACAACATAATAATATGTGACACCTTATAATGACCATTATACATGTAGGTGAATTTGGCAGTGAACAAATACTACCGTAAATTGTAACATGATCCATATTGTACCGAATTAAATTGGCTTTTACAGGGCCACCAACATAAAAAGGTCATAAGACACCAGCAGGAATGAAAACTCCAGACCCACGCTTAATTTACATCAAAATAAAAATGTACAGAACGGGTCTAGAACCGTCTCACCTGCAGAAACTCACAGTTGCTGCAAATTATGTTGTAGATGCACCATTTCTACAGGGGGCTGCGATCTTTGATTTCTGTCACCACTAAAGTGGCACCTGAAACATCTCAAGGGTCAAGATGTAGACCTTTAATGAGCAAAAAAATGAACATGAATATGGAAAAGTTTTACCCCTCTGCCATAACAGGCAGTAGCTCTATTTCTGCATGGGAGCCTCACAGGAAAATATTGTACTGCTCTCTACTGAAGCCTATTATGCCAATGGAAATAAATGTTTACACCAATAACGGCTTAAGTCACTGGGTTGGAATGGAGAATGGTGAGAGCAAAACATTAAACAAACAGCGCACCAACACATGAATGGTTATATGGAGCCTAACAGGAATGAACATGCCAGTCTCATCCTCCATGTACATCGAGATAAAATATGGAGAACGGGCCTAGAACATTCTCACCCTGAACTGCAGAGTTGCTAGAAATTCTATTGTAGACACTCCATTTACGCTGGAGCCACGTTATAGTTTTTCTGCCACTGCTCTAGTGATATGAGTGAGATGGCACCTGAAACAATGCAGGGGTCATGATGAAGACCTTTAATGAGCATGAACAAAAAATGATAAATGGAACATGAATTTGGGTGGGGTTCTACCCATTTGCGTTCCCCTCCAACAGGATCTGCAGTGGCCCCCGGAACCACACAGGGCTTGAATTGGGTTTTACATCGCACCAACACCATGGCACCAACAGGAATAAACATTCCAAATCCATCCTCCATTTACAAGGAGATAAAAATGTGCAGGACAAGCCTAGAAACTTCTCATCTGCAGTAATAAATGTACATGGAAATAGCAAGCCCTGTGACAAAGTTTGTGAAATTCAAAATAATTCTTAATTTGCAACTCAAGTCATTACCACAGAGGAAGGAATAGAATTAAAAACATTTAATGGATTATTATCACTTTAGGTCCCAGAGGGTAGGGAAGGGTTCATCAGAATCGGGAACCCTACTTCCTCTTACAATCAAATCGATTCCTTCCCATTCCTATGTTTCTTCTTGAAGGACAGACTCTGATACATGGGATTAGTGTATTAGCCAGCCAACCGTGCAGCTTTCTTTTGCACGGGCGTTTTAAAAAATCGCGGCCAATATTTGAGGGAGTGGGTGGGTTGTTTTTTTTTTTGTTAAACAACACTTCCCTTACTGTCTCAATATTGTTATGTTTTGTATGCAGAGACACCCAATTGTCGCGAATTGGCGCGTAACGCGTGTTAGCAAGTTGTTTTGCACACCCTGTTTGCATATTTGCACACCCGGTTCTTGAATTTTTCGACCGGTTTACATCCCCCTACAAATGACGAGGCCAAGGAAAGTGTCTTACCTAACAACAAGACAAAATAACCCATTGGCGCCAGTGAGGCTCTAACGGGTGATCAGTCTAACATGCTATAAACTGGGACATCGCGACTCAAATGGAAACAGTTTGAAAATCGCTGTTCTAAAATGCCTTTTTTTCCTTCTGAAATTTAATTTTCATTCGTTACATTTTTAAAATGCGTGTCCTTAAAAGTTCAAATAAAACTTAATAAAATTTCAATAAATTTGCATCCAGTAGTTTGAAATGAATGGGATTTTAAGGCGCACCAACACGAAAGGTTAATGGCGCCTAACAGGAATGTCAAACTACTGAGCCTGGCACGTTCATTCCTGTATAATTTAAGCCTTAAGCTCTATATAAATGCATGCACTATTGTACAAAATGTATGTATAAAGCATGTTTTAGGTCAATATATACAGTTCCAATAAGAAACCAAAAGAGTCCCAAGAGGACCATCCCGAGGATGCTCTACTTGTTAACATGTCATGATACAGTGCACACAAAATAGGATAGCCTTAAGCCCGGGCCTGTCAAAATCTGGTAGGGGCTTGTCCCTTTTTGCAATATTTAATTATATAATTAATTCCGGGCCTGTCAATATTAATTCAGAGCCTGCCTGTCCAAAACATTTTCCATGAACACTGAGACGCCAAATTGCCAGTCATTATTGTAATCTGCAGACATATCTGAGAAAAACAGCTCTTCTATTTCCCTTGATGTTCATTTTTTTGTTTTGGAATAAAACAAGCAAACATACGGTAAGAATGGCAATACAAAAATTGTCGGATGAAAATGCGCTAGACTTTCGAGGTATTTTTTTTTTTTATTGTAGCAACCCCAGGAGTCCCCCTTATCAGGCAAATTTACCTGATCAGTGGAATATAATCTGCATTTACTTCAAAGTGTTTTATTTGATTCTAATAAAGTTTACATTTATTAAAAGGCAATGAATTATCTTTACAATGGTATATATTTTGTTTTTATTTATTTCCCGATTTTTATTTTTATTTGCAGGTATTGACGAAATGTCTGTAATTTTCGCTTATGTCTTATCTGATCCAAATTTGGACAAAGAATATTCGGGTCATTGTAAACAGATTATTGGAAAACTAAGTTGAATTGAATTGAATTGGGTTTTACGGCGCACCATGAAAGGTTATATCGCGCCTATCAGGAATGAACATGACAGGCTCATCCTCCATTTACATCAAGATAAAATATGGAGAATGGGCCTCGAACCTTCTAACCTGCAGAGTTTCTGCAAAATCTATAGTAAACACTCCATTTATGATGAAGCCACGTTTCCACGTTCGCATAGGCGGTGTCCTGATGAAGACCTTGAATGAGCATGATAAAAAATGTCAAAATGAACACGAAGCGGGGTCCTACCCCTCTGCCTCTAGCCGGATTTGCAGTGGTTGTATTCTACCCTGGCAACCACACGGGGAAAACTAAGTTAAACAAGAAATGTCACAAGTAAGTTAAAAATGAAAAGGTTTCTGAGTTATTTCTCATTGTGATTAACATTTGATCATGCAAATTGCCTCCAGTACTCTCAAAGTTATGACTGAAACATGACCGTTTCAGATGGACAAATGGATAGAATAGCTTCGAAAAGTCCAAAAATACATGACCTACTCAAAATTTGAAATACGACACAATATTTATACACATCAAGTATGACCTTGACCTTATAATATGATCTAAGTTAGCCAGTGACCTTGACATTATAATGACACCAAATGTGATACACGATACACATCCGAATATGTCAATTTGAGCTTAGAAAAATAATCAGATTATTGCTTAGACAAATTATTACATGATCAAGGGTCTGAACTAGGAGGCGACAGTGCTCTCTCTCAAACTCAATTTTAAAGAATCACAGAAAATAGTGACTAGTCATAGACACAGTGAATGTCTTACTGAGTTTGATAAATCAATAATTAGGTCACATCGGGTTGGAAACGGGAATGGTGAGGAGCAAAATGTGACAATAATGGAGATGATGATGAGTACTGGAAATGGACATCATGTTCTCCATCCACATTCCAGCTTTCAACCTCCTGTAGGTACTGACAGTTGGCTAATTTTTACGTACATTTGTAAGTATGAATTTAACGTCATTTTTAACAATCTTTCAGTCATATCACGACGGTGTCTTCTTGTAGCAGTGAGCTCTATGCTCAACTTTATAGTTTTGCCACAATGAAATACCAAACAGTAAACACATGACTTGATACCCCACCCAGTCACATTATACTGACCCCACCCAGTCACATTATACTGACACCGGGCCGACAAGCCCTAGCACTACCTTGTTGTATGTTGTAACGTCAAGCAAGGAACCTACTTGGTGTGACCCAGCTGGGGATTAAACACACGACATACCAGGTATGAGGCAAACCCTCTATCATGTTATCTTTGGCCCATGCCAACATAAACAGAGTTTCAGCCCTAAAAATGTATTTCAGAACATTGTAATTGACAAATAGGAACACAAATTAATTGAAAAATATAACATTAACAGTTCTATCAAACTTGTGCTTATCCTTTCTGCATTAACCATGTTAACCTGGAACAATTCCTAACATTAAAAGTTGATCAACTTTCAAGATCTTGGTCCGATTGAAGCTTGCATTTATCATAATATGAAAATGTCTATTACCTATCAATAGGCAGCAGATCAACGATCATGCACAACATTAAGTTCACTAGAAAATGTGTCCTTGGGGCACGGATGCCCTGCTTTAGCACTGTCGTCACAGAAAAATGGACGAAAAATTTGATTGTAAAATGTTTTTTGGACAGACAGACAAGGGTTACACTATATACCTAATCAAATGTCATGTTGGTTCATAATAATGATCATAAAAAGGTACAATGGACAAAGAGTTTCCTTTGTAAACAATTAATTTCAACAATAAAAATGAAAACTGCTGACTTTGTGTCATAAATAAATGTTGCAACACTGATCACCGATAAAAGTAACAAGAGGCCAAAGAGGGCATGTGGATACCCTACTGACTAACATGGCTCTTATATCAGTACTTCCAAAGTTATGGATGAAACACGATTTTGACTCATTTGACCTCTAAGCAAGACCTCAACCTTTGAGGTACAGACCCGATTCTGAGACACAATTTTGATTAATATGACCTTGGTCCTCCAAGTGTGATCTTGACCTTTAACGTACAGACCTGATTCTTGCGCGCTACACACCTTTTCAATATGCTGAACATGGTCTCCCTTCTATAGAACATATTTTCAAGTCAGGTGGTTTATTTCCATCCTCTATACTCATTTCAAGGCTGGTGTTTCTTCCTCCTGTAGAATCCATTTCAAGTCAGGTGGATTGTCTCTCTCCTATAGAATTCTTTTCAAATCGGGTTGTTTGTCTCTCCCCCCACCACCCCACACACTCCTCCTATAGACTCCATTTAAAGTATGGTGGTGTTTGAATAGAAACCTTTTCAGTATTTTTTATGTTTCTGTCTATGATATCTTTTTCTCCAAAGTTTAGCTGAAAGTCTCCTCAAAGAGCCCAGTTTAAATGCTTAAGATTCTTTTTCAGTATTCTCTTCATTTACTCTTTCAATTACTTCATCAACAACCATGCTGCCTCTAATAGTAACCTTCTTAGAATCTTCTACATCCTTTTCTGCATTTGTATCATTTAAGTTTATATGATCAGGTTCAGATTCACTTTTGTTTGTCTCACTTGCATCGCTCTGCATTTTGTCTTTGTGCAAACTTTCATTTAGATCATATACAGATACATCGCCAATAACACTGTCTGATGTTGAGTCAATTATAGTTGCTTTAAGTTCGGTTGTTTTGCTTCCAACACCTGATTTGCTTGTTTTCTTACTTAAAACATCAGTACTACAATCAGCTTCATGCACTTCTTCTGTTTCATTTTTATCAATAATATTGTTTAAACTATCTTCATTCTTTCCTGTTGTATCTAAATTCTCCTCTGAAGTGTTCATTTTTTCTGCAGATATGTCTATAGCCTTATCTTTGGTATCCATTTCATGTTCAACAATATCTGTTCCACCATCAACTTCATCCAATTTCCCCTGACTTTCCTCACTTTTCTCATTTAGACAGTCAGATTTATTCTCTTCTTTATTCACATTTTCTTGTGATATTTTGTTACTCATAGGACAATCCCCTATTGTATTGATTTCATTCTTACTTCTGATTTCATCCATCTTTTCACTCTCATTGCTACCGATTGCACTTAAATTCTCTGTAAATGTATTATTTAATTTATCTGTTTCTATATGTACATTGCTCATTGAGTCAGAGAAAATATCTTCTAAACTATTATTTAATGACGTGCTATCTGCTACACTTTCATTTGAATTTGCGTTATGTTCGTCAACTTCCTCTACAGATCCATCCTTATCTTCAAATGTATTATCTTTTGCAGAAACTCTTGCATCTAATGAACACACTGCTTTATCCTTTATTTTATCTTTGATTTCATCCATTTCATTCGAAATACTTTCATCTGTCTTCTCCAAAACAGTATTTATATCCTCTACATTGCCTTCATCAATCTTTCCTGCAAAATGTGTATTCTTTGTATCCGTATCAGCCATTTTAATATCCTCTTCAGTTGATTTAACTTCAGTATCAACCCTTGAATAACTTTCTTTTTCAACCTCACCTGAAATTTTAATGTCAGTAACCTGTTCGTTTCCTCCATTTGACATCTTTCTTGTCAGTTTTGCGATATCGTCATCTGTTAAACAAGGGACCGTAACTTTAAGGTTGTGTGACTCTTTTAGAATGTCAGCATATTTTGATGATTCAGAAGTGCTTAATAGTCTTCCATCTCCGTTTTTGACAGCTGGGGTGGATAACTTGGTACAACGGTCTCGTGAATTCTCTTTTGATTTGGTCTTCTTAGATTTATTTGATGTAAATGGTGTACTAGGTCTTTTAATATTTCCTGCAATCGTTTTTTTATTGCCCAGCTTCTTACTAAGTTTAGTTTGTTTAGAAGAAGCATCCTTCCTCCTATTACCTACGCCTTTCAAACTATTTTTCATGCTTTCAACATCCGCATCTGTAAGATTGTCGATCATAACCACCGCATCATCTTTAGTACCACCAACTTGCTTTCGCTTACGAGATGTAAATTTCAAAGGCTTGTTCCGATTCCTGTTACCAGTTTCAATAGCTCTTAATATTGATTTTGCTTTTAATTTTTCCATTGTAGTTTTCTTTTTCTTAACAACTTTCGCACTGTTTATTAAACCATCATTTGAAGACTGACCACCGTTATTTGGCTTTCCATTCCCTGCCAAAGATACTTTTTCGCTAAATTTACATGATCTTGGAGGTCTAAGTTGGAGAGATCGAGATTTTTCTTTTGACTTGGACTGTTTCAAATGTTGTTTTAGTTTTTGTTTAGTGTTCACAGTATTAGGATTTGCAATGTTCTTAACCTTTCTTGGGGATTTTGAAGAAGTTTTGGTGACATCATCTGCTTTAGTAAATGCTCGATTCAGATTGATTTTTGCTCGATCCATTTTGGACTCACATTTCCCAATGCTGTTGCTTGATTTATTTGGTGACATGGCTTTCACTGGTCCCTTCAATTTAGTGAAGATGTCTTTTTGGGGATTCTCAACCTCAACTTTAGCCTCAGTCATACCAAACTTCTTCAACAAATCTGCATCTGTAAAGCTTTCATTGCTGTCTTTCTTAACATCACTTACAACAATAACTTTTGATTCAAAGATTCCAAATTTTTTCATCATTTCTGCGTCTTCATTTCCTTTCTCTTTTGCAGTATTTTCATTGCTTTTTACACCTTTGAACTTCTTAGTCTTTGCTACCACATTGGCCTTATGTTTTGGCATCATCAAAGCCTTGACAGTATCTTTTATATTGCCAGGAGGAACTATTTTCTTTGCCCTTGACAATTCATCTTCCACATCAGATTCGTCCTCCGTTGCAAGCAATAAAGGAGATGGCGGAAGGTCCCATTCGCCATCACTTTCTGTTTCCAAATCAAACTTGTGTTTCAACCAATCGCTCTTCCCAAAAGGAGAGTGGGGATTCTTTAAAAGAGAGATTTCAATTTTAGACAGACTCTTGACAATGATTTGGGGCTCTTTTAACTTGTATTTATCTATCAATTCCTGGTCGCGTACAGACTTTCTTGCTGTTCTTTTCATGGGACGTGAATATCCCTTGGAAGTGCTTGGTTGTGGACTGCTAGGCTGCGTGCCTGTATATTTTCTCTTTACTAGAGGACTTCCCTTGCCCTTCTTCATCTGTGGACTTAAACTTCGTTTTGTCGCAACCTTACTTTTTACACCATTACCTTCAATCTCTTCATCTTTCGAAACCAACGTTGTCCCAGGTACGGTTATTCCCATTCCACATTGTTTTAGAAGATTTTCCAGGTCTGCTGGTGACATTTCCTCAAGTTTTTTGTTTGGGGTATTTGAAGCCGTAATAGGATCTTTAATATTTGCTTCATTTAGACTTGTACCACTGATTGTAGCTTTGACATAATGTCTCCTATTAAATGGAGTGAAATATTTATGTAAACTTCCCTTGCCACCATCTATTTTCTCTGGTGAATTTCCTTGATTTCTTATTTTCTCTGGTGAATTTCCCTTTTTAGTTATTTTCTCTGGTGAATTTCCTCGATCTTTTTTTTTCTCTGGGGTATTTCCCTGGTTAGTTATTTTATCCAGTCTGATACCAATATCTTTTAATCCAAACTTTTTCATAAGATCTCTGTCACATGTTTCTTTAGTCTTGGCAGTTGTGTTAGAAGTATCAGATGCAATGTTTACATTTGTCCTAGTTTCCACCTTATCTAACTTTATAGCTATGTCCTTGATGCCAAACCTCTTCAGTAAGGCTGAATCCTCTTCATTATTCCCAAATTTGGTTTGTAAGTCGATCTCCATTTCGAAATCACTTCCAAAAAGTTCTTTCTGAGGACTACGAGAATTGTAGTTTCCAGTTACGGGATCATCTGAGTCTATAACCACAAGTTCTATAGGCTTCTCAATAATCTCAATGTCACTTTCATTGTCATAATCGTATTCTGACACAGCACTAGTGTTAATTTTATCACTCAAGTTTTCCTTTTTTGGTCGACCTTTTGAAAGTTTTGAATAAACTGTTTTATCACTTGTGGCAGGAGCTTTCTCTGCTACTTGATGAATACTTTTATCTATACCATCAGATTGCTTGGAAACCATTCTAGAGCTTTTTCTGCCAACGTTTTCCATACTAGGTTCATCATCCCCTTCAACACCACCAAGAACTCTTTTCAGACAGACTTTGGTATGCCTGATTCCAAACTTCTTTAACAGCTTGTCTTCCTCAGCATTTGTTTTAACGCTGGAGCTCCTTGCAGGAGCTTGTCTTTGTTTTCCTTTACTTGGATTCATTAAACAATTTTTGGCTTGAGACATTTTACTTATCTCTGCACCACAGGCAGCTGACATATCATAAGTTTCTGTTTCGTTTCTTTTTGATTCAAGGATATCTTCATCGACTGTGTTTTCTTTCCTTTTTTTCAACGAACTTTTTGGACCAATTAACTTCTTGCCCCTCTTGCTTGTGCACATGGTGTCTTGTTTATTTTCAATAATTTCTTTATTAGCTAGATCCAGTATTAACTGTAATGATAATAAAACATATATGAACAAATCAAAACAATATTTTGCAAAGTATTAACCATGAGTTTATATGATGGAAATTTACAATCCCAAAATGCTAATAATTTATGATGATTGCAAAATAACAATGGCTTTATTGAATATTAAATTGTTGTTTTAAAATGACTCCTCTACAAATTCTGTCATTAAGAGACACCCTAGAGAAACACAGAAAGAATACATAGGAATAAGGCCACTGTACCGTACCCTTACTATCAAATAAGTTCCAATGGTTCTTTATTATGCTAGGATGACCGACTCCGATACAGTTTACACCCCATCCGACAGACATGACTATTTAAATGTCTTGCCCATGGACACTCTAAAGAACCTACTGACGCCCATGGTTTTCTAACACGTGATCTCCCGATTCATGTTTACAGTGCCATCATGATTACCGAGTCACTCCAGTTCATTTACAAGGGTATATTGCCAGTACATACATCAAATCATTTATCATGTTTATATATATATACAAAATACTTTCCTTTTTTTCAAACCTTCATATTAAGTTCTCAAAACAAGCATGATGTCTAAAAATTATTGGAAGACAACAAAGCTTGTCTGCTAAAAGTGTATCAATGCTTAATATAACTAGAAGAGTGTTCCATGGAACACTTGTGTCGCCTGCCATTAGGTCAGGTTGCAGGTTAAATTTTTATGAAAACGAGCATAACTCAGCCGAAATGAAAGTCAGAGTTCAGGGCTCCAGGAAGTGGATAGCCCGACACCCGGGGCTAGTCAAAATTGAAGTCGGGCTTGTAACAAATTCCATGCAATTAGCCAGTCGGGCAGGTCCAAAATAAAAATATAAAAAATAAATCCCACTGCCTAAATTACACGATCTGTGTATAACAAACACGCGCCAGTCAGGCACCTGTAATAAAACATCCCCCACATGTTTCATAATCTGTTAATTGCACTCGCTTAGGTAATTCAATTAGCATTCGCCGCGGGCATCGGCGATTTTCAACATCAAAACAAAACATGCTGTAAGTCCAACCTCCAAGAACCTTAATTGACAGTCGGCATTATCCAATCAATTGATGTGTAGTATTTCAACTCGGGTCGATTAGCCAATGAAACCACTTTTTAAAAATACTACTGGCTGATCCCATGTTCGTCATGTGGTCAGCTCAAAATGGCGGTACTGACTCAAACGATTACAAATAGGCCGATACACAATCGCAATCAACACAATCACGCTGATTTGTCAGCGACTTTTGATGAATCAAGAGACCATGGACTTTTGATAATGAAAGCATGCTTTATATGAAACTGTGAAAAGCGAAATATATCAATACTTAGATAACATTTAGAAATTCCTGACTCAGGGGAAAGTACTCCCGCGAAGAAATTGATTATGATACACGGAAATATATGTAATATATTTGTGAGAAGAAATATCGATTTCTTTGTAAACAAATTTTAAACACAGTTATTTTCATATACAGTTAACAGTTTATATTTATTTTCCAAGGTATTTTGCCGATTAAAATGCCTTCCTGGAGGAACTAGACTTGAAAACTTGTATCACTGTATACAATTTGTGGTGTGGTAATGCTAAAAAAAAAAAAAAAAAAATCTGTCCTAGATTGTTCCAACTTACCATTGCTACATTTCACCCAATGACTAATGCCAACGTTGCAGCAACTTAAACGTACATCAATTGGTTATGAAAAGATAAGAATTACTGAATTTTTAATTTTCTCAGTATTTAATGAATTATAATGAGTATCTGAATCCGTTATATCAGAATCAGCTTTAACATAGTGAGATGTCGTCAGCTGGGTATAAGTAATAGATAGAGTCAGGTCTTAGTGAGCTGGTTCATTTAAATAAATTTTAATAAAATGAGATATGTAAAAGTATTGCCAAACAAGATAAATGATAACTGGCAAAGACCAAAACAAACAGACACATTATTTTTAATGCCAGTAATAAAACAGGGCTTGTGGCAAAAAACCTCAGGGCTTGTGAAAAAAAAAAACAGGGCTAGTGGATTTTCAGGACCCACTAGTCCTAGGCTAGTCCCCTAAAAAAAAATCTTGGAGCACTGGCGTTATTGGACATGACTGTAACGACATTCCTTGTGGAAAGATGGTGTTTATGAAGTTTCAGGTTGCAGGTTAATGGACGGACGACAGACACAGTGATCCCTAGGAGTCTGCCATGATACCCAGGCGACAAAATAAAGTCTTATTAGGTCCTTGTAATGCTGTTAAGTATGGTGTACTCTTATACAGTACCTTTAGTAAACACTTTGTCATACATTGATAGGAACAACAAGAAAACTCCGAGAATGCAGGGCATCGTCAATGGAGCCAAATGGAAAGAAATTATCAAAATGGCTCTAACTTTCAGAATTAGGCAAAAATGATTTGAGCAAAAAATATAAAGATCTTTATGTATATTACTTTTTTTAGTCACCAAACACCAAAAATTAAACAAAATTTAACTGTATTATAAATTCTCTATACAAAATATGAATGTTAATATAGTTTATGAATGTATATATAGTTTATGAATGTATATTGCCACTGGAGCTGGCTCCAGTTTTTCTAATTTGGCTCCAACTTATCTCATTTGGCGCAAGTGGTGGTGCAAAGAAAATATAAGCCAGAGGGGACCCTGATAATGTATATGCACTGCTCCAAATATTAGTTGTTTCAGAAAAGGGCAACAACTCCAGTATTTTCTTGGTTGTTTCAGAAACGGGCAACAACTCCAGTATTTTGTCGGTTGTTTCAGAAAAGGGCAACAACTCCAGTATTTTGTCAGTTGTTTCAGAAAAGGTCAACAACTCCAGTATTTTGTTGGTTCTTTCAGAAAAGGGCAACAACTCCAGTATTTTGTTGGTTGTTCAGTAAAGGGCAATAACTCTAGTAACTTTTATCTACCTTATCATGCACACCATTTATTGCTAGTGATCTTGGTGTGGCCTGCTCTTATAGTTTAAGAGGAGTAGGCGACACATATTTCACAATATTCAGATATTTCAATAAAACAGAAAGGGTGATAACTCTAGTATATTTTATCTGTCCTTGTCTCATACACTTGATTTCTTGCTTAAGATTTTGCATACAAAGTTGCGGTTTGCCCTTGCAGTTTTAGTGAAGTAGACAACACCTTATTTTATAATATCAGGAATATTCTTTCAATTTTTAAGGGCAATTACTCCTGTAATTGTTATCCAATTTATCTGCCTTTGTTTCCTACACATCACTTCTCCGTAGTGATGTTGCACAATCACAATGATCAACCCTTATAGTGTTCGGAGTGGGCGACACCAATTTCACAATACGACACGACACTAAATTATAAAGGGCAATAACCCTTCTAATTGTTTATCCTATTTATCTGCCCTTACTTCCTACACAAATTACTTGATAATTATCTTGAATATTAAGTTTGGTTTGGTTATCCCTTGTAGTTGTTTAGTAGTGGGCGACACTAATTTTATTATAATAAAAAACACAAGATCCAACTTTTTTATGTTAATTTTTATAGACGGATTCCTTGTTTTTGTCATTATGATGGAAATGTGATAATGACTGTAATTGACTCACAGAAACAAATTTGTGGATACAGGGCTTTTTTCCTAAAAATGTGAAAACTCCCTAGCCTGGTCATTTTGTGAAAAAAGCATGGTAACTGAGTGTCTAATTTGTGAAAAACAGGGCTCGAACTTAATGCTCGCATACTCGCAAAATGCGAGCGGACTTTGGAAAATGCGAGCTGAAATTTTAGGTACACAAAATAAATGCGAGTGCATATTTTCTATATCCATTTTAAAAATGATAGTAAAATGCATAAACACATGCAGCAAGTCGGAACTCCATAATCCTACAGGTAAATAACACTTTCACTTTCTTTCTGTCTGTTCGTCTCTCGGCTATTTATATCTTCGGGAAAGCCTGCGTTGTGCGGCTGCGCAGTAGCATGTAGTCTCGGTCCCGGCTTCATACATATGAATTGTATACCAGTCAGTGCAAACGAGAACCAGATTATTGTCGTCTGTCAGAAGCTGAGCAGATACAGTAATAATTCAAGAGGAATTGTAGTCAATTCATTATAATGTCCATTCTATAATATAGTTACTTACCAAATTAACATAATATAACCATAATTTGTATTAATTGTAACTGAACAAAACTGCCAGTGAAAGATTGGTTTTGCCAGTAGAAAATATGGTCACTGGCAAAGTTAAGTTCGAGCCCTGAAAAAGTATTGAAAGATTAATTGTTAAAAGCGATATTACTCATTACATATGTGGGAGATGGTAACTATAAAACACATGTTCATTTATTCAGCATATGGTACTTTTTAGATAAACTTTCTTCTATAAATGTATCCAAAATATTGAGAAAGTAAGAGGGGGAAATATTTTTAAAAAAAATAAAATAATATAATTGTAAAAAGAAATCGGACACACGTGTGGAAAAAAAATATACCAATTTTGAATTCTGAAGTTGCCGATTTTCGCCCATGTTATAAAAAGAGAAAAAAAAGCCCCGGGATAAAACACGGACAATTTGCAAAAATAACAACTTATTACCTTCACTCTGGCTGCTACCTCTGCTTCTTTCTTCTTATTCAACTCCTTCTGCTTCTCCGTCAGCTCCATTGACTTTTGAAAGTATTGTCGGGCCTCATTGTGGTAGTCTCTCTTTTGTGGAGAATCCTCCAACACCTCAGCTTTGTGGGTGTCCAAATGACTGTCCAGATCTGCCAACGATCCGAATTCCTGTCCGCACGTGCCACACAGACAAGATGCTATCGACTCCATGAAATCGGAGTGAATCATCATGTGTGTTTCCAACTCACTGGGAGATTCGAAATCCATTGAACAAACGCCGCATTGGATTGATATACCTTGCAAATCCAGTTTAGACATCTCACCAAATGTTTTCTCTGCCATACCTGAGAAATTGTCTGTCGAACTAGTTAAATCAATAACTGTGGGATCATCTTTCTTTCTTTGTAAACTCTCCAAATAATGTTTGTAATATTCTCGGATGTCGGCGTGATGGTCCTTTCGAGGACTGTCTTCTTGGTTAGATTTTTCTGCACTCTGTAGGGTCACTCTAGGACTCCTGTTGAATCTGGTATTAGCTGGGAAGTCTTTTCTGGTGTTAGCAGGGAAGTCTTTTCTGGCAGCTGGTTCTCCTAATTTCGACTTAGACTGGAGTGTGAATAACTTGTAATACTGCCTAGATTCAGCATGAAAGTCTTTCCTCGGTGTTTCTTCTTCTGTGTTGTTTACAGTGTTCACAGGAGGGGTGGCTCTAGTTCCACGAGTATAAAGGCTGGTTATATTTACTGGGTGGCAGAGAGTATTGCTTTTTCTGTAGCCCCTTCGCGTATACTTTCTTTTAGGCTTAAGTTGGTTTAACCCCGTCTGTGGATTATAAACACTGCTGTTAAACTTTGTAAAATTTGGCACATTGAACTGAGTAAAATCGTTAAAATCTCCACTTCCAAATTCTGTAAACGAAGAAGCAGACCCAAATGAATCTACAGGCCTAGCTGATGGGTACAAACTGTCTTCTTCAAGAATTGGCGCAGAACCGCTGTCTGTAACACTGTCATCTCTGGATTGCAAGGCAAACCTGTCGTTCTCGCCAAAGTGGTACTGTACTTGTATTGTGTTGTTTAGCTGGTACTTGGTATGCGATGTGGTAGTGTTGTAGTCTATAGGTTGGTTAAGTCTAAATGAATCGGACACTGAGACAGGACTATTTTGAAAACCAGTGCCTGAAATTGAATGTTTAAGGCAGATAAAAATACCTATTAGGGTAGGTAGGTACGATAGATAGGCAATTTTTTTATTATTATTATTATTAAATTCCTTTATTCAATATCACATTTAAATCAACAGTACATGTTTCCTAGACAAAATATACGTAGACGGTCCATTAAAAAACTGACGCTTGTTAAAAATATTTTGGGTCAGTCCGGAACTGAAAAATAGGGTTGGTCAGGAAACCCAACTCTCACATCGTTTCTTAGAGAGATCATTTACTGACCTATGACAGCCTTGTCGCTGAAAAATAGCACTGAAGGCCGCTAATTATTAAAACTGACACAGATAAGTAAGACGACATAGAGATTATTTAATTTGTTAATTTATTTGTGTATAATTATAATCAAAAGTACAAGAAGGCTAGGACCTTCATGTTGAGCTCTATAAAGGAAGGCATACATTTCTTATTTAACCAACAGCAATGTCAATCCCAAGAGGTATTAAATTAATGTCATTAATAGTGGGTGATGCATGTCATAGTGGAGACCGGATGTGACCTATAATTTGCTGAAAGTAGGTCACTGTGACCTGAAATTGTGCACATGATGTAAGATGCAAGTCAGGAACATTCTGGTAAACTTTGGTGAAAATCCTGTGAAAAAGAAGCAAGATACGCATGTCGTAGCGGAGACCAGACATGACCTATATTTCATCGAAAGTTTATACACCGTTGTATTGTGATCCAAATTACAAACAGTATCTAATCACTGGTTATTTAAAGCGCCATCGGAAGTGTTTTGAATACAGTTAACAAATCAACCAGTTTAATCAATTTCTAAACAGTTTCCATCTATTTCTATCTAAATGTGGTACCGTGGAAGTGTCATAGTGGTAGAACGACTGCCTCACAGGTTTGTGTGGTATATCAGTCTGGTGGCAGCACTATAAAGTTCAGCAATGAGCTCACTGGCACCAGTAGGTACTGTCGTGGTATGACAAAGATTGTTGAAAGTGACGTTAAACCCCATGGTGATGCATACAGGGCTATTTTCGAGTTAAAGGGGAAAATAATAATGCCATTTCGAGATATAGGGAGAACAATGTATTAGGCAGAAATTGAAGATTTGGGTGTGCAAATATGCAAAAGAGGTACATTTTAGATAAACAGTCTTCTATAAATGTATCCCAAACATAATAATGTTGAGAAAGTAAGAGGGTGAAATAATGTTAAGCCAAAAAAAAACTTTTCTAAGACAATGAGAGGAAAAAAGCAGTCCATTTTGCTAGGGGAAGGGGCCGAATATCGGCCTATGTTTATGAAGGGGAAAAAGCCCTTGCATACATGTACATATAACCTCAATGCAATCTCATTAAAATCATATCCATATTACGCTTTGATACTTTGATAGATCTGACAACACTGCCTTGGAGGTCAGGCCAGATCGACCTTTCATCTAATCAATATTTATGAGAAGATCAAGTAAAGTCAACCAATGAAATCAGGCATTTCATATGCACTTCAGATGACGTTCGAATGAATTGAACAAACGAAAATCCACATAAAACGCATAGATCTATATCCGAATAAAGATAAAGTCTTCGTGTGTTATTGCTGTGGATTGCTAGATAACTTTAAAGAAATGCACTAAATGGCATGTTTTACATCAATATATGAAAAAAATCACGGGCGCTGTCATGTGTGTTTTGAAAATATCTATTCCACTTCAATTATTACGACATTAGATATTCTAAATAGTGAGTCATAGTACATCTGGCCCGGTTAGCTCAATTGATAGTGAACTCAACTTTTGACCTGCGAGTGTAATTTTAGTGTGGGTTCAATCCCACGAATCGGTAAATGTTTTGTACCGCTATTAAATGCTGTCAAACAATCTTTTTTAAACAATTTTTTTTCCCCGTTAAATATTCAATAATGGTTGGTGTACACGTGTGTTATGTTTGTTATTTTGTGTTTTATAAGCTAAAAGTTAGGGACATCGTCTCTTTCAAGCGTAGACAGCTCCACTGCGTTTTATTAAAATGTGACATGCACAATGAAGCAGTCTATACCGAGCAATTTTGTTGGCTGAAATCTGATTGGTTAATCGTAAAGGTCAATCTGACGTGACCTCCAATGCAGATCCTTGGTAGCATAAAATATCGTAGCGTATAAAGGGTCTGATTTTAGTGAGATTGACCTCAATGCGACATATCAAGGTGGTTCCCAGTTTTCATTATAATCCTAGCATTAAGACCCAGTGACCAGTGACTGTTAAAGCATGCCAAACCAAACCTAAGTTGGCCACACTAGCCCTTTCATTTTGAAATCCATAATTTATTTCCCTAGGAATGTGCAAATTTGATTTATAAACAAACTTGTGCTTGGCACCTTTTAGTTTACCAAGATTTTCACCTCCTTTGAGAGATAAATCCTGTATTTCAACACGAAATCCATATAACTGTATATATTCTAAATATATGTTACCTGTTCCAGAATCAGGGTTGCCCAGGTATGGAGGATCATACAGAGAACAACTTAGTGTAGACTGTGCTATGGTAGAAGATGGCACCAGTCCAGTAGTCTGTATCGGACATGGCAGTAACCCCTGAGTGTTTAGTGGCTGAGGATGTTGGGGAAATGGATACCGAGGGTTGACTAGTGGGGCATACCGGTATAGACCAGTAAAATCTGAAATGTAATATTCTGAAGATTAAATATTAATGAAGAAAAAAATAACTTGACACATTCTTTGGTACTGTGGAAATAGCACTGACTGGGCTGTTTGGGAAATAGATAGCATGGGTTGAAACTGTGCTGTTCTAGTTAGACCAGTAAAATATGAAATATATCAATTATATCAAAAAATTAAATTTGAATGAAGAGCTAGAAATGAGTCCATTGGACACAGATGCCACCACTGAATGGACATAGATGCCCCCACTGAAAACAATCAGCAAAAAACATAAAATTTGACGAGAAAAGGGCTGTAACTCATGAATGCCATACAAGGGGGATTTTTAACATCTCTGACTTGAAATCACTTGCCCCTCACCGCTGTAGGTTCGATCCCTCAGGGGCCTAGGAATCTTTATGTGAGGAAGCTATCCAGTTGGCTTGCGGAACGTCGGTGGTTCTACCCAGGTGCCCGCCCGTGCACGAAAATTGTCCGGAGGGGCACCTGGGGTCTTCCTCCACCAATGGAAGCTGGAAAGTCGCCATATGACCTTAGCTGTTGGTGCGACTATAAAATCCAATTCAATCAATTCAATCAATACAAGGGGGATTTTGACGCTGAATCAATATTCTCGGCAGCATAGATAGGCATCATATACAGATTGTAAACAATAGGGAAAACAGTGGGAGGAGATAGACACACAAGAAATGTACCTGCAAAATCTGAAATATTCTGAAGATAATATTTATATGAAGAATGAAATAAAAAAGTTTTTTTGGTGTTTTGAAAATAGCACTGTTGGTAGATTCACTTCCTCCAGGGGCCGCAGGTTTGATCCCGGATGGTAGCAGAAAGATAACTGAATAGTCTAAGGCCTGGATTAAAATATAGTTTGTCTGCCCGTAAGACTCTGCATTTTAGAACTGTGTGCCTAAATTAAGTATATAGGTAAATTATTTCATTTTACATAAGTTTATATTCTATAAATCTATTATGTTTAATAGTCATGTTTCATATAAATCCGGTCAACTTCCGGTAGGTCAAGATATTCAGTAGGTGAAAATAAAGGGGTTTACTCGGACTTTATCCTCAATCTCTATATGAAAAATGAAAATATTAGACCATGATTTAAATTAAATGTATCCTTATTGGTGTTTTAAAATCAGACAACACCAAAAGAAGATACATAGATATACACAAAAAACAAAGCTTTTAATATAATTATCACTACAAACTGATTTTATAAAGGGCTAAAGTCAGTTAAGCACCAACGATAAACACCGAGTTTACCCCCTACCAGAATGTGGAGGTCTTTTATTTTATTGATCAATGATTGGTCAAATTATTTTGATGATGTCATGTGAAAGTTATGAATAGTCTTTTGTTATTTGTTTGTGGTCTTCATTCTAATAATGTAAATTTATGGTGTACCGGTAGTTGTGAATGCAATATACTAACTGGAACTATGGTTGGGATAAAATGATTATCTGATTTATTTATTTTTTATAAACAACAACATTTGAGCCTTAGCAAAAATATTGGGTAGGTAGGTAAAATTGGCAGACAACCACCTAACAGTACAACACATCTTTTTAAGGCCTTATTTAATGGAATTATTAATTCAGGCTGGCAGGGTTCCGATAGGGAAGATAATCAAAATTCCTCATGTTTTCATTGAAAAAGTCAAATTTCCCTGTCCACAAATAAATTCAAAGCAAACTAAACAAATAATGGTCTCTCTCTTGACCAATGATTGCACAAAGTTGGCAGCTTTAGCCATGGTTGTATAGCTCATTTTTATTCACCAATCCTGGCAGTGGGATTTTGAATTCCCCCATCTTTCTCCAGACTTTTTCCTTAAATCTGAAATTTCTCTGACCAATCTAAAAATTCCCTGAAGTTTCCCTTATCTTGAACAAATTAAATCTCCCTGACCAGGGGGCACCAAGTGTTTTTATTGTTATAAATTAATATAGCGTATAAATTTGCATACTGGTATACATAGATCTGTGACGAAAAAAGGAAGAAAACGTTTGCACCAACCTGTGATGGGTTGAGGATGCAGTAAAGGAAAATTAATAGGTCCGTTGCAAGCGCGAGGTGTCCCGCGATAGCCAAGACTGTTATCCTGGTAGTTGGCGGGGACCTGGGATTCTTCTTCCGAGCTACTAGAAACTAGGGTCGACTCTGACGCACCATCCGTCTTGTCGACCTCCTTTAAGGCTTCATTTACCAGGTATGTAATGTAGGAGGGCTGGTCAAGCATACAGGTTTTCATGCTTTAAACTGAAATGATCAGTACAGTATGAAAGTTACCTTCTCCAAAGTGGTGGGGCGATATTCTCGGTGCATCGTGATATTTCCTTAACAGGGCTATTCCTAGGAGTGCAACAGGGCCGAATAATGGCCCCTTCCCAATGGCAAAAAAACCACACTTTTTCCCCCAATATAAAGAGAAAAAATTCCCAACCCAAAAAAAAAAAAAATAATAATAATAATAAAAAAAAAATCCCTAAAGTTTTAAAGATATTATCTAATGAGTGGAGTGACTAATTTCAGTAACTGATAGTTATTTCAGTAACTGATAGTTGTTACCATTCTCACAGGTTGAAATCATTATTTAAATGATAATTGTTCATAATGTACTAATGTCCAATTTTGGCAATTTGTCGAAAAAAAATCCCAATTCGATCAAGGGGCCTTTTTCCCAAAATACCTAGGAATAGCCCTGCTTAACTATAGTGTATCACGATAGTGAGACCTTGTTTCTTGTTTATTTTTTTGTTACATAAATTTGTATGGTGTTTTACATCAACACATGCAAGGTTATATATGATGGTCGATTTTTTGTGGTGGAGGCAGACCACTCATGTTTCCTGGGTAGAACCAGTACTGTACACCTCCCGCCGTCCGTAAGAATCGACACTTCCTCACTTACAAGTCGAGCTCCCAGTGGGATTCGAACAAGTAGAAGTGAAACCTTGTATCGATACTATAAGGTTATTTTACAGCAGGGTCTTCCACAGAAATAATTTAAGGGATAGGGGAAATTAAATTTGAATATCATGGAGTGGGTATGGGAGAGATACCCTTCGAGTGACCAATAATTTTAAGGATAATGATTCGTTTAGATTGGGGGTTGAAGCTGCACGAACAGGACGGGACGTATGTATGTATTTTCATATTGCCAGAAAGGGTAACACTACATACATGTATGCAGTGTTGTAGCCAAGATGAGGCATATCGGGTATTCTTTTGCCTATTATAAGTAAAACAAATTATATAACGTCATGTTGCTGTAATGTGGTAGTGAGAATTTGCCATTTAGGGTCTGGCTACTGATATGTCCACTCTACTTTCGTGATGGCGCATACACAAATTTGGGTCGCTCCATTTGCAGACCTAATGGACTGATAGTTTCTTGTGTAAATTAACATATTGGGCCAAAAAAATCAATAGGTGTTTCCTATTGCATGCTCTAAAAAAATAGAGTAGGTCGGTCAGCATTTTCTATTTTCTTTTTGTCCTTTTTTTTTTGAGCAAGATATTGTGAGATTCTATTTATCTCAAAACTCCTTACAAGTTTATGTTTCTCTGTGATGTTGTCGTTTACCTCAATATAAGACTGCCCCAGTTAAATTACTCGTTCCTGTTACAGATAATAGGACACTTTAAACCAGAAGACCTTTGTTTAACATGCATTTTACTAGTTAGTTTAATAGTTAATTAGCATCGCATTGTTTACCTGAAAGAAAAACGTTGAACTCTGAATGTATCGTATGACATTCCAGGCAATTCATATGGCTTACCTAAATATTTTCCATTTTTACTGTGTAATTTGGTAATAATTTGCATAGTTATACCACCAGTGCCCAGTGGATTACAGAAAATATAGAATGGTGTTATGTTTCACTTCCATGATGTAGGTAAGCTATGTGCCTGTGATAAATCATTGTTGAGAACAAATTAAAAAACGTTTTAGGGTCGGCCCCTTAAAAATAGGGTTGGTTTGGCCACCGGAAACACAGGTATTTTTTTAGTTTACTTGACTATTGATGACAAACAAACAGACAAAAACAGCCTCCAGACACACTTGAGAGGTGGGACACTAAGTGGGACATGGAAATTAATGCATCTAAAATGTAAATGTGAAGGTTAAAACACACACGTGCCACAAATGACATTCTCCACAGACAGACAACTGAGAGTGATTTCTACCTTGGTATTGACATCACAAACAACCTATCTTGGAACATACACATCAACAGGGTAGCAGGTATTAGGCAAACCGAACGTTAGTTAAACGGAATATAACTCCCCTAAAACTTATGGAGTGTACATACAATGCCCTCGTCCGTCCACAACTAGAGTATGCAAGCAGCACTGGGACCCCAACACTTGGTCCAACTTTGACAAACATGAAAATGTCCAACACTGGATAGTAAACGAATATTCGAGCAACTCGAGTGTTACTTGTATGTTGGAGAGCAGGGCCTTTTCCAGGTCTTTTGGGAAAAAGGACCCTTGTAAATTTGGGAAATTACGATCGTAAAAACGTCAAACTTGGGAATTTTTTTCTTTGAGTATTGTTTACGTCAACATGTTAAGTTAAGACAAGGTAAAAGCCTAAAAGGTATTATTAGGAACACTATTACATCAATAACATATCACTGATATTGATTAATACGTATAACATAAGGGATGTATCATTACCGTATAAAAAAATATATATTTTTGTTTTGAGATTGGGATTTTTTTCAATAATTGGGAAAAAAAGACACTATTTTGCATTGGGAATGGGTCAATTTTTCAGCTCCGTGGGACACCTAGAAAAAGCCCTGGAGAGGCCGAGATGGAGGCTGGAATGGAGGCTGTTAGAGCAATGCCAAGCAGATGTGCGCCTCTGTCTATTCTATAAAACAGTGCATGGTATTATGTAGCTATTTCTATTCCATAACACTTCGAAACCTAACCATAGGATTTCGAGTCACTCCATGACGTTTAGACAGATCCATAAAGGAGTTGACTACTGTAAGTATTCATTCTTTCCTCTAACTGTTGTCCAGTGGAATTCTCTTCCAGCTGATGTTGTGCTGCAAACAGATCTTGAATCTTTCAAACTGGCTGTCAGCAGCATCCATCACATTTGACCTTAAGTGCATAAACCTGTTTTAAACTCTGATTTTATCTTTTTTTGCTGTTTTTAAAACCATTATATTGTTATTCTCCTCAAAACTCTTAATTTTACCTTTTCTTACCTAATGACTATAGTATACACAATGTACATGTATATCTATATACGGCATCTTCCCCAAGCAAAAAACGTCACTTTTTTCTCCAAAATAATCATAAAAATTCCCCTCTTTCAGAATAATTCCACATTCAAAATGTTGTTCGTCGTAAAATCATCTATTTATAACCACAGAGTTCTATTTTTAGCCGATGTTTTCTATTACAATGTGGGGTTTACATTTGAAATAAAAGAGCGATCTAAACAACATTGTATGAATCGCCTCGGTTTTCATCGTAGCATCGCTGTAGTCTAGATCATCTGCGAATCTTGATTGTTTTCAAGACAAACGTCTAGAATAGTTCTCCTAAACAAAGTTTGGCATTTGTTGAGATTCTGGTATCGTTTCTGATTTGTATTAACAATTAAGCGTCGAAGATGATCAAGTTTAAGCATCGCTGGAGTTCATGTGATAGCAGTGTTTCCGCGAGAGTGCGTTTCTTGCGTTTTTGACGCACTAAAATGACCGGCGACGCGACATAAATCAGCATGTGTGTAACTGTTTTTCATGACGCAATGAAATTGACTAGGCTAGAAATGAAATACCCGTCAAATTATCGTCGTAAAACTTACTTGAAAAGCTTCAAATGTAAGGAATCACGACTATTTTCATCTTGGTGTAAATTGAGAACAGGAAAAACTAATACCTATACTTTCGTGTTATTGTCGTCGTCATATCGATCATATTACATCTTATAATTTCATTTCATTTTACTGTTATGCTAATCTCTTTTAATCAGAATTAAGCTTTTGTTATGTTTCATTATGTTGTTCATTTTACAGTGATTATAATGCCATCTTTGTGGCCCATGATTGGTCATTCTTGGACTATTTTTACAATCGGTTAAACTAATGTCTGTACTTTCCGCGTTATTGTCATCGTCATATTGATCGCGTGTGTGTGGGTCTGAGTAGGTAGACGCTTATATAAAAACACTAGTAGCACATAAAAGCGCGTAGATGATCATGATACGGCCGCTAAAATGCCTGACGAACCCAAAATGAATCAGAAACAACGCCGGTTAACTTCTTTTTTTGCTGACAAAGATGTCTAATCAACTAATAATGCATGTTTATCTGACATCACATGGTCTATTCGTCAAAATGCATGTCCAAAAAATATGACCCCTATATTTACTAATGACCCCTAATTTATTCCATAGGGGGTCACGAATGACCCTTAAAAAATTGAGACCTGCACATACATGTGATACTTTCAGGACCTCAATCTGGGAGTTTAGTGATTTTTTAAAGGGAGATTCATGCAAAAATCTGGGAGGTTTTTCCGCGGACTATTTTTAGCGCGCGAGCAGTATTTTATATCCAAATTCCATAAACGAATACCGAAATATACACTTTTAAACAAGTTTCTTCATTTATGTCAGTGGAGATAACAAGAATGAATAAAAACAGTTTCTAAACAATATTTTATTTAATAACCAATGATAACATGTTCCTTGTTCATTTCGCTGTTGTTTGGTTATGCTTAATAATCTACTTTAATACTTACAGACAGTGTCCCTTTAAAGTTTGTTGTTATATTTTCGTACTTACAAAACATAAAAATATTGAGAAAGTAAGAGTTTAAAAAAAACTAAAAAAAAATCTTTCTTTTTTTTTTTTACCCCACCCACTCCACCAAATATTGGCCGCGATTTTTCAAAAAACGGCCGTGCAAAAGACGGCTGCACGGTTGGCTGCATAATAACTTCCCCTCTGGAAAATAACCGATAGTATGAATCAAATTGAGTTTGATGTACAATAGTACGAATCTAATTGAGTACGAAGTACGAAATTTCATAGGAGTTGTCGTTCTTGAATTCATTCTATTTCTGCTTATCAGCGAGTATTGATTCGAGAAATAAATGTGTTTTTTAACTTGAAAAACACCCCATCTTGATTAAAAATGTTTGAGACCCCAACTTGATCGATTTATTTCAGATACCCACCCCTATTCCCCACAACTCAATTGTGTTTAATTAAATCATACATACTCATCAAATTCACGTTGACAAAGTCTACTTTCGTTTTGTATTCACTTTAACAACCTTGTAAATAAATGACGCCGGCAATTTGTTTCAAGTCGTATCTAACCCGTTTAATTACATCATTAAAGACTTCATAAGTGTGCTGCTAATCCTTTGGTAAGATCAATTAAGCCAATAAACTGTTTGCAAATAACAGTTTCACCCACTTTCCCCCAGGCTATTGATCCAGGTCAAATCTAGGTATGTCACGTGAAGGTCTCGCAAATCGCGAGACAATAACATCAAGTTGGCAGGTAATAGACGGATGATTTTCGAAAAATCGATTTTAGCAATTTTACGGGAGTTTTTCACACAATTCCGTGGGGCCGGGAGGAGGGTTAGAATTCCGTGAGATTTCATCTCACGCCGTGAGGTATCACATGTATGCCTGCAGAAACACTGCGATAGTCGTAGGTAGTCGGCAAATCCCGTCATTCTTCGGGATCATTATTCCACATGGTGTTTGAGATGTTGGGAATGTGCGATTTTAGGACAATCGTGATCAACTTACAAATGTAGGTTATCAAAAAAAGATTGTTTATAGTTTCGCACTGAAAAAAGAAAGATTCTGCAAGCAGCAAAATTAAAACAAATTACTTTAAGAAGACAAATAATGCAACACCAGATAGTGAAAATGAAAGCAACATAAAAAAAAGTTCTTTAAATGTTAGTGGAAGTAAATTTATACATAAGAAAGGTAGATATAACCTTTTTACTAACAATTTATTGCGACTTTTTTCCCCAAAACTTGGAAAATCACGCCTTTTTTTCCCTCACAAAAAAGGCTAGGGCCCCTTCCCAATTTCTGAAAAAAGGCCCTGAATGTGCAGTTGCCCAAGCCTGTGAGTTTGAGTTGCAAAATATGTAGATGGATCGATAATTACATTATTTAGTTTGTGAAGTGCAGTTCTAAGTCAGGGTTTGGCATTAACAGTTGTCCCCTTGTCCTGTGCCATGTAGATTATACTGGGGACAAGTTAATTGTCACTGGGGACAAGTTAATTGTCCCATTGTCCCAGGTGTCCTGTCCTAAGGACAACTAAATTTTATAATAAGAAATGAATTTTACATCTTTAAAAATTGTGACTGAAAAAATGTCAAAACATTGGTGCGCACATTGTAAATGACAAATTAAAACCATCTTGTTTTCATTGCTGGAATGCAACTGAGGGAATGTAATGATTATGTCACTTTCATGATTGATCTTGTTTTTTGTATCACTTTTACATGAAGTGCGGGGACGCAAGTAAAATTGATTGGGGACAAGTAAATTGTGTAAGTTACTTGTCCTGTCCTATTCATAATTTTGATAGAGCATCATCAAAAATACTGACCAATCAGTGACCAGAAATAAGACATAACAATACATTCTGGAAGGTGATAAACTCGGTCTTTATCCTTGATGTTCAACCAAGTTTACTGTTAAAATTAATGTATTTACAGTGTGATTATTTTGAAACCCTGCATATTTCATACACATTTATGCAAATTGATTCAAAATATCTATCTTTCAAAATCGAAACTTGAAAATTGTCATATTTTTACTCTGCCAAAGATTTTTATTTTACTTAAGGACTCACACCACTATTATCTCCCTTGAATACTCCTGCCCTACAGATGAAGGAGGTAGATAACAAAAACAAGTTCGCTTTTCTACATTTTACAGGATACATTGATTTATCTTTACCAGGTTCTAAATCTACAGCATTTTAGGAAGAGATCCCAGAAAAATGCATGTTGATATAAGATTTCTAGCTAATTCTGCCTCATTTTACACATCATGGGTCTAATCTCCACGGGGTTGTATTTTTGTCTAAATTTTGATAGGTGTCAGGCAAACATGAAATTAAAAAAAGTTCAATCTGGTAAATATTCGTTAAAAGTTAATAGCATGCAGATATTGGATCAATGAAGAATTTAAGCATAAATATATGTTGCAAAATCTTTTTTATCTCTATGCCACGAACAAAAACATTACAATGGGACCCTATGGAAAATTAATTGTGGTGTGAGACGTTAAGAAAGAGCTGCAGAATGGGTATCTTTATTCGTTATTCTTAAGGCATTGCGCTTTAGAGCTGCAGAATGGCATTTTCATCCGTCATCTCTAAGGTATTGCGCTTTAGAGCTGCAGAACGAGTATCTTTCATCCTTTAATGCTAAGGCATTGCGCTTTAGAGCTGCAGAACAGGTATCTTTCATCATTCATCTCTAATGCCTTGCAATTTAGAGCTTCAGAATGGGAATTTCCATCATTCTTCTCTAAGCCCTTGCGCTTTAGAGCTGCAGAACGGGTACCTTACATCCTTCACCTCTAAGCATGGTTTGTGTATCTGTGAACGTTTCAGACATGTTAAGACACAGTTAACACGGTTATTCAGAAATCCCGTCTGTGTATGTATAGTTACTTCAAGTTATCTTCATATTGCAGGAATTAGCAGAAATTTTACTTGATACCATGTTTAACTAAAAATTAACTATATTTTCAAAACCTATACAGGTATAAGCATAATTTTAGCTTTATTTTACAGCTATTGGCTTGTAAGACAAACACACATATCAATGAAGACAGGCTACTTTGAAAAAATGTCAAAATTAAAGCGAGAGACTGTTACTTTTCCTGGAAAATCAAAATTTTGACGGGTAACCCTTAGTTTGAGTTTATTATTTTCAGCATTTTTCTCAATAATCATTTCTTAAAGATCATTTTTATGCTATATTCAGATGTAGAGATGCCTTTTCATGTATATTTGAAAGTTTCAGACATAGCTGAGCACAAATGACCAGGAAAATGCAAAATCCTTATCACTACTGTAGATTTTCAAAATATTAAAGGTGCTCGGCCTGAATTTCGACCAATACCCTAGGTCACTAAAACTTGAATAATTTGAAAAGCAATAAACATGGAATCAAACTTTTAGCACTTTTCAGCGTGTAATTGATTTGTATACATGTTCAGTTATTATTGAGGTGATCATTAGGAAAAAAAATGACCTTAAGGACTCACACCACTATTATCTCCCTTGAATACTCCTGCCCTACAGATGAAGGAGGTAGATAAAAAAAACAAGTTCGCTTTTCTACATTTTACAGGATACATTGATTTATCTTTACCAGGTTCTAAATCTACAGCATTTTAGGAAGAGATCCCAGAAAAATGCATGTTGATATAAGATTTCTAGCTAATTCTGCCTCATTTTACACATCATGGGTCTAATCTCCACGGGGTTGTATTTTTGTCTAAATTTTGATAGGTGTCAGGCAAACATGAAATTAAAAAAAGTTCAATCTGGTAAATATTCGTTAAAAGTTAATAGCATGCAGATATTGGATCAATGAAGAATTTAAGCATAAATATATGTTGCAAAATCTTTTTTTATCTCTATGCCACGAACAAAAACATTACAATGGGACCCTATGGAAAATTAATTGTGGTGTGAGACGTATAGAACTCAAGGATAAAAACCGAGTAACACACTTTTTATCACCTAGTGAAAATAAAGTAAAATCTGAACATTTTGTCAATGCAAAATTATGACAAGTTCCTGACAAAAGTTAATTTAAACCCTGTAAGTCCAATCTATGTTGCCAATGCTAACTTAACCCTAATGTCAGAGTTGTGGGTATACACTAATGTCAGTTGATTAAAGACTGAGCAGTGCAGTGCTCACGAAATAGGATAGCCCCAAACCCGGGTCCCGTCAAAATTGGGGCTTGTCCCTTTTAAGCCATATTTACTATATAATTAATTTAGGGCCTGTCAAAAATACTTTCCCTGAGCACTTCTGAGAGATTGAATTTAGACCTTTGCATATCATTTTGCAGACAGTCGGGGGGGGAAGACAACCGCTGATTGAAAAAAAATATATATCATCAACATGATAAATACAACATATTTACGTCTGTTAAATACGCATATTTATCTGAATGTTGGAGATTTTACCTCATGCTATACTACTGGTTTGATTTGCATTTTGGAGATCTTGAATGACTCTTAATCGACTAAATTATTGACACTGCTTTACTTTGGCACATTATTTTTTCACCGTGTATCATTAGAACCACACGTCATGATAATCGCGTTTGATAAATCGTATTTAACCGCGCAATCATCATCTGGACGGTATATTAAAAAAGTATTAGGCGATACTGGTTGCTACCCATTGTACATTGATGTTCTATTTCAATTTTTAAAATACTTACAGAGATGTCAAGAGGCTAATTCATCCACCATGTTGTACTTACTCCCTCCCTGATCTATAATATACGTTGATCTGTCAAAATGTGACAATCATTCAACGGAAAACGACTTTGCATCGCGATTATTTATAATGTGAGCGCAAGATAAAATAGGAGTTAAGAGAAGCAAGTACAGGATGAACTAGAATAAAGAATAAAGACAATACTAGACGTAAATATTGCTATAAGGTAAATAAATACAAGAATAAATGAGTATAGGTAATAAAGAAAAAGGTACGTAGATAAGATACCCAAACCTACATAGAATCATCTGATATTAACCAATTCAGCTTCCGTGGCGGTACCAGGGACAAATGTGTCCTCGCTGACACAGCTTCACATCATCACTTGACTCATAGTAGGTTTAGTTGAGATTCTGGTTTAAGGGCTGATAGCGGAAAGCTCCCTCTTGAAGTGTTCCAAGGAGGGGGCCTCAGCTGCAGCAGCTGGGAGTGTGTTCCAGGCAGGAATAGTTCTCGGGAAGAAACTTGAACGTGTACGTCTTCGCTAAAAAAAATGTTGGAATTGCCTGGAATGTAGTGCTCTTGTACGTGTTATAGACGGAGTAAGGTACTCTGAGCAGCGGATGTCTATTAAGTCGTTGACCACTTTGTAGAGGAGTGTTAGTTGGAGCTTGGAACGTCTGTCTTCAAGTGTCTGCCACTGCAGGTGATCCAACATGGAAGTTACACTACTGGTATTTTTCTGTAGCGGTTGGTAACGTACCTCGCCGCTCGTCTTTGTACCATTTCTAGTTTATGGATCTGGTCTGCATGGTGTGGGTTCCAAACTGTCGCACAATACTCCACATGTGGTATCACCAGACTGATATATGCATATGTCTTGGTGTCCTCTTTTGGTGATCTTAGGTTCCTCCTCAGGAACCCTAGCATAGAATTTGCCTTTTTGCTGACTCTGTCGATGTGCTTTTTGAAAGAAAGAGTTGATTGGAGGTCTACTTGGTTGTGTCAGATGCTAGTAGAGTGTGTCCTTTTAATCGGTAGTTGTGGATTTTAGGGTTCTTGGACCTTGTGGCACGGAGAATACTACATTTCTGTGGGTGGAACTCCTCCATGCCCCATTTCTCTTCCCAATCTGCTAGCGTCCAAAGGTGCTGTTGGAGAACTCGGCAACCATCTTCTTTCCTTATCTGTATGTATACAATGGCATCATCTGCAAACAGTCTTGTTTTAGAGGTTAACTTGTCTGGGAGGTCATTTATAAAGAGGAGGAACAGGAGCGGGCCGAGGACGAAACCCTGAGGGACTCCGCTTAGCACTGCTGCACTGTCTGATGTAGAGCCCTCTACTGTCACTTGCTGATGTCTGTTGGACAGGAAAACGCATACATAACAATAGTGCACGTTGAGTGTACACTAACTACAAACACACACACACACACACACACACACACACACACATATTCATTATACACGGGTACTAAACATTGACTCTAGCACATTTTGGAGATATATGAAAACGAGAGTCAATGACACTTCCGAGGTAGTGACAAGGATTAACATGACAAAATACTATATTCCCAGCGATGTCACTAGATGTTGTCGATCCTGTGATATATGTTAGAAAACGATACCAAAATACAGGGTATCAAAGGTGCTTTTGGAAAAATATCTGTTATTGACACACCATTTCGGACCGATCAAACCAGTGTCTGACAATGGTAACACACACACACACATACAAACACACACACACGCGCGCGCGCAAGCACGCACGCACGCACGCACACACGCACACACAGTAGCTCTTCCCGTGACTTCCCATGATTGAAACAGAGAGAGTGGCCGAAGCGTTGCTAGATATATTTGTGAGAATTGGTTTCCTGGTCGACATTCTGAGTGAAATGGAAACATCAGACCTCCTAAAGGAAGTAAAAATCGTCTAGTGTTGGTAAAATAGCTCATCAAAACACCCTATTATCCCAAGTGCAGTTCTTTATGCGAAAAAAAAATGTGCTGAAGAGCATGTTAAAGAAAATGAGAAGCCGCAATATTGGACCTGTATTTACCAGCCGTCTTGTTTGCATCTAGAGAAGCGTCAAAAGCGAGTACAGGGTTCTCACCACTTGAACTGCTATATGTTAAAACTGTAAGAGGGCCAGTGCAAGTCCTTACTTAAGTAACTATGGACTGAGGGAGAGACGCCTAAGACGAGAAGCACGTATGAATATGTGCTGGACCTTCGCCAGCGGTTGGAGGAGAAATGCAGGGTGGCCGGAGAAAGTTTGTTTGAGGCTCAAGGTAGTGGTGTCCGTATTCGACTGGTTAGCGTCTCTGACTTAAAATATCTTGCCACCCATCGCTGTGGGTTCGAGCCCTCATGACAAGCTATCCACTTGGCTTGTGGGACGTCGGTGGTTCTACTCAGGTGCCCACCCGTTCGTGAAAAATGAATGGGCGCCATGCCGATAAAGACATACTCGGGCATACTAGACTAATTACATGGGATGAACACCTATGTATGTATGTTGAGGGACTTGTTCATGCCTAATTAACTGTGAGACCAAGTTACGACGAGATGGGGATTACAGGTTATATTTGTTTGCAACGGCATAGTTCGAACGGAAGAAGGTAAGTTGGATCGGATTAGGAACACTGAACGAACTCAGAGCAAGAAACACGTCAGGACTTTCTTGGGACTGGGTGGATACTACAGGAAGTTTATCCCGACGTTCGCTAAAGTTACTGCACTTCTCGCGGACTTGACAAAGAAAGGCTGCCGAAATAAAGAAGACAGCTAGTGGTCCTGGAAACAAGCGGTCGTTCAAAACGTTCAAGGAACAGTTAACACAAGCTCCAACTCTGCGGTTACCAGACTTCACTTTGTCCGGACAGTGACGCCTCAGATTCAGGTATAGGGGCTGCTCTGTTACAGAAGGTCGACGATGGGTCATTGCTAATTGAATATGCCAGCAAAAAACTATTGCAACGGGAAATAAACATGTATATTCTGTGATAGAACGAGAATAGTGTTTGGAATAAAGACAATTCAAAATATCTCTACAGCAGACAGTTTATAATACAAGCTGACTATTCACCATTATAATACATTCAGAGGTGTAAGACTGCGCGTGGTAGGATAATGCGATGGGCACTTACCTGCAAAACTATACCTTCAAAATAGAGAAGATTAAAGGATCGGGCGATATTTGTGCCGACTATCTCAGCAGACAGTATATAACACATTATTTGGCTATGTAATAAAAATAACAAAAACAACAGTGTTGCTTGAAAAGGGAGCTATTTGTGAAAATAATTTGTTTTGTTAAAACCTAATAGTGTAGTTACATATATGAGGAAAACGTAGCGGAAACGTTTCATTATGATATATTATTAATATTGGTTTATTTGGTTATACTGTCAGGTTGAAACTTAACCCCGCCCAACTCATGGCACCTTACAAAATCACTCGATCGCCGTATGTATTTCTCTTTGGTGAGTTTTAAAATTTCATGTGTGGTATTTAAGGTTTGTTTCATTGAAATACGGCGGTTGTTTGTGCAAGCATTTCATGCAAGCGTTTCTTTGCGCGCTTTAAATCTTACATTTTAGAAATCTCAGGATGTTGTATTCAAAAGTTTTGGCAGGCCTGATATATGATCATCAGGGCTTTTTTCATGATTTTGGGAACATGACCCGTACGCCTGGAATTGGGAATTTTAGCGCAATTTTTCATAAAATTGGGAATTTTAGCGCGATTTTTAATAAAATTCGGAAAAATATAAAGTAAAGCATTCCTTTCATAATTATATCTTTAAATACTTTTTTTTGTACACCAAGATAAACAGAAGCATTTATTTAAGCTTTTGAACCCCAATCATGGGATTGGCACACTTAAAAAAAAAAAGAAAAAAAAAATCCTCTTAATTGGGAAAAAAAGATTTGATTTGATTCTTATTTTTCCTCCCAGTTGGAGAGCATACAATACAGTTTTACATATTAGCATTCAAACAATTCAATAATAATATATACATGACAATCAGTAATTTAGGGACAAATATACGCAGTAACACAGAAGTACAAAACCATAGCTGCTACGGAAACCATGAGCTAATAATGAATAGTAAAGATAAGAATACATTATTAAAATCAGCCAGATTTTGTGAACTCATTCTTAAAGCTTGTAAATAATTGGATATATTTTTGCTCAAAGACTGATAGAAAAAAAATGTTTCTTTCATCTCAAAACATATAGATATTTACATTGCACATATATATAGTTTATGTAATATAAATGTATACACTCATTCTCCATATGCTATGCTTATTAGTCAAAAAACAACAAAAACAAACTAGATAGCAAAAATACATTACTAAACATGTAAATTACGATTCACTCATTATTCATTCTAGTCATTTCATTCATGTACAGATTGATGGTTGGTTGTGTGATGGTTATGTGATTATGTGTATTGTTATGTAAATAGTTCTGTTATTGTTCTGTTTTCTGCACAATGTAAATTTGTTATATCAGATGCACTGAATAAAACTTGAACTATCGTTTAAAATATGGCGGATGGTCTGGTTCTCATTTATTTGACTCAGATAGTGATTTGTAAGTCACCCCATTATAGAATTTAAAAACAGGAATTGTTTGTATTTGTTTTATTACATAATTATGGACCGTTGGTATGATTCACCGGAACACAACGAACCAGAATAGAGTTGAACACCAGGATGGACTGGAACTGCAGTGAAAAGCAAAAATTTGAAATTTACACTACAGAAGGGCTGCATCACACTGAATGTCGTCTCTAGAAAAGAGTCATCTGTCCTTTGTTTGTATTTAAATGGTTGTCTGTGACTGATAGTTGCATTATTCTGTCAGGCATTTACAACCAGCAATGGATGGTGACACTAGCATGTTTTAGGAGTCGCCCATTGGGTCACACACACAGATAAAATCGTTGGATTGGATTTCTTCAAACCCATGCACTGAAGTGATCTTGTACAGACGGTTCTTATTCAAGGTAAGATCCAGACAGATGGACTGTGGTGTTAAAATTAAAACATTATCCCCATCTCTCATCTATTTGTGAATCATATTTAGTGTTATCGGCTAAATACTAAAGTTACAGTTTGCATATATTTACAGGGTCCTCCACAGGATTATTTTCAAGCGCTGGCATAGGCAGCGCGGGGTGTGGGTTTGGGAGGGGGCCGCCCCCTCCCATTGTCGATTTTTTTCCAATTCTAGGGTGCATAGAATATGCCCCGAGATGATTTTTAATTATAAAATGAAGATGGGGAAAACTATATTAAAGAGAATATAATTATACATATATATTACTTATTCAATAGTGTGACTCGGGATAAAGTCAAAATATTATTTTTATTTTTTTTTAAAAACGTTGAAAATTGATGGTTAAAATCCCGACGTTAAATATTATTGAACTAAAACTACAACATGACATAATATAATCTGCAATAAATACACCCCAATACAACAAACTCTTTATCCATTAAATTTAGACCATAATCAGCTACCATACACTTTACAATAATCTGCGTTTGAATAAAATAATATTAATATTCATTCTTTACATCGATTGCCCTTAAATTACATGTATTTATTTACTAACCATTTTCCATTTCCTCAACCCATTTGAAGTCTTTCTCCCAGTCTGGATTGAACCCGGTCAGCCTGACCCTGGCTCTTTTGGCGACTGGTTCAGATGCTGAGACACAGACAGTAGGTGCAGCCTCAACATTTCTTACCACAAAAAACTTGCCAATTCCCCCATCTAAGGGTCTCTTACTACTTTGCTTCGACATTTTGTTATGATAAATTAATAGAAACATCGGGCATCTTATAGCAAAGTTACCCAGTTTAACTTCATTAACTTAATTAATTAAAGATATTAACTAATCTCTGAAAGTATCGAGTAATTAAAATAATCTGCAACAAATTAATACTAACAAACTGCAGACGATCCACGCAGAGAGCCGACGAACATCAAAACATCATAATTTTTTTAACAACTCCTTAATAACCACTCATCCTGTATTTAAATCACATTATCCAATCAATTATGTCACATCGCTTCATCTTATCTAATTAATCCCATCAAGTTTTGTTTGTCGGGACATAATAATGATCAACAATAAACTCAAGTGAATCACAGCTAACGCAACGCTACAACACCGTATCTCTGCCTGATTTGACTGGTTTATACAGCTGTACACACTTGTCCTTGACGTGTAGTATTTCACACCGATAGCGCGTGACTTACATCCTGTGTAGAAGGTCTGTTTATAGTGTATGTGTCGGACTATAAGCAACACAAATCAAGTAAATCAGAGCACCGCGCTTGGGATTTAAATGACCGCGCTAATTTCAAGGACAGCGCAAATAAGGATTTTGATTTTCAAGCACCGCGCTAGCGCGGTGTTTAAAGGCGCTGTGGAGAACCCTGAATTTAGTAATAAGTAATAACATAGAAAATATCAACATTTCTGACAAAAAGAAAAAAATGTAAAAAAGCAATTGGAACAATGTATGTACATGTATAGTTAACACTCTTTCAGTTACATCACGATAGTGTCTACTTGAAGCAGTGAGGTAAATGCTCAGATGGGCGGTTTAGTTTCTTTCAAGCTTGTCTAAAATAATTAATCTAAATATATACTTGAATTCATTCTTATCAAAAAACGTCTTGAACATATTTTTGCCTGTTTTAATCTTCCCCCTCAGTATGAAAAATATGGGTAAATGTAATTTGTTTCTTTCAACTTGTACATTGCATTTTATGATTTATCCATTCTTCTTATTCTTATTGAGGTCCCCCAGGTGGGGAGAAGGGGTCCATCTTTCTTTGTTCCCTGAAAATATGAGTCAGTGTTCCCTTGTTCCCGACAAATAGTTTGCTTTGTACCCCCAATGTTCCCCAATGTTCCCTTGTTCTCTAAAAGTATGTCTAATGTTTAAAAGATTTGCTAATGTTCCCCAAAATTCATTCTGGCCTACAGTAATTATATTTGCGTCTCATACAACACTGCCATCACAAAAATATTGTTTGAAATGTTAACTTTTTGTGATATTTTTTTTATATTAAAACTAGATGTTAGAATTTTATTTCCTGTAAAGTCATGTTCGCTTGTTTCCAAAAAAAAAAAGTTCTCTTGTTCCCTGAAAATAACAGCTCTTGTTCCCTTTTTCACCAAATATAAATGTCCATGTTCCCCCAAAACCCCGAGAGGACCTCATTATTTAGTTGGTTCAATTTGACAAGTTATTTGTATTGTTCTTTCATTGATATTTATCTGTTTAAAATTTACTTCCACATTTTCTGTGCTCGCCACAAAGGTTTTACCTTAGCTCATATTAATAAGATCATTCTTCTCTAGGAATGAATTGATCCAGTGAAGTAAGAAGAGATCCTATTATTCAAAACACCACTAAAAAGCTTTACAAAACAAAAACAGAAACGAAAAATGCAGTCAGCGTATTTATAACGTTATTTGCATTTTTACGCTTAACCGGCTTCTGAAGAGAAAAAAAACATCGCGAGATTATACGAGATTTGAGTCAGGGAAATGGAGCAATTGAGTGTTTTGTTAATCATGTTTACAATTACTTAAACATCTTTTGTCTATTCACAAGTACATGACCTTTTGCTGAAACATGAAGAACAATCGGCCTTCTATCAAATGAGGCCGAGCATGCAACCGGAATGTAAACGTTTTCGTGAAAGTTGACACCAAGCCGGTCCACTCCATTCAGTCGGAAAAGGGCTGGGGAGGGGGCTTGGTCAAATATATTGTGATAACATTATGGGAAATTCTGAAAGTTCACATCACTCACACAAGCATCACGAATTGCGGAATACCAGCATGCCTATCCGTCTTCCAATGCCAGAGCCAGGGGAACTGGACAGGAGATTCACGAAAGTCTTGGTGAGAGTTCTTTGTCTTTTATAAATTATGTTCTCATTTTATATATTTCCTTGTACATCTCTTTCCAAACAACAATACCTTTGTATATGCCAGTTACTCTAAAAAATGCTAGTGTTGTTTAACATGGAGTGTGCGTCAGAAAGGAGACATAATTTTGTAGATCTACATACATGCCAAATTTTCTAGCATAGCATCAGGGAGATTGGACGATTTACGAAACGCCATGAAACCATCACATTTTTTCAAATAATGAACAGAAATGTTCAGGGATCACTCTAGGCCGCGATTCCGCAATATTCTCGCATTAAAATCTCAAAAATCGCATTAAAAAAAGACAATTGGAACAAATTTTTGCACCGAATTCGTGGAAATCCATTTTCACCATTTCGGTTTGTGATTGAAAATATATTTATTTACCATTTCATTTAAAATCTCAAATAAATTCGTTCAGATCCATTTTTTCGCGATTAAAATATATAAAATGAAACAATATGAAATTCATAATTTTGATAGAGCATCATCAAACAAACTGACCAATCAGTGACCAGAAATAAGACATAACAATACATTCTGGTAGGTGATAAACTCGGTCTTTATCCTTGATGTTCAACCAAGTTTACTGTTAAAATTAAGGTATTTACAGTGTGATTATTTTGAAACCCTGCATATTTCATACACATTTATGCAAATTGATTCAAAATACGTATCTTTCAAAATCTAAACTTGAAAATTATCATTTTTTTCCTGTGCCAAAGATTTTTATTTTACTATAGAACCCAAGGATAAAAAACGAGTAACACACTTATCACCTAGTAAAAATAAGGTAAACTCTCAACATTTTGGCAATGCAAAATTATGAATTATTCGAAAATCACATGACTAGGCTAGCGCTAGGATTTTAAACCCTTTAGCCAAATCTGGCTAAAGCCCTAAAAATTCCTTTAGCCAGATTAGAATGTCTTTAGCCAGACTTTTGCCTAGATATTTTTTAACGAATTGTAGGTGCTAAAACTTCGCGTTTGCGTACACATCAATAGTAAGTTAAAAAAGTATGCTTTATTAACCTACATGTAGGGTATCAATATGTCCACATCATATGCATTCTGCTTTAGTGCTTACAATTACTTATAATTACAATTGGAGCTGTACAATATTCAAAAAGTTTTAAAAATTGTATTTAATTTAATGCTATTTTAATTTTTTAAAAATGTCGAATGAAATTTTAAAAAGGACAATGAATGCATGCATATAAGAAAATATAAAAATACAGACTCTTGTCACCATTGATTAGACCATGTAGTATTTTCATTAAATGTATTTAAATATAGGCCTACTCCTAACATTCATAGAAGTAAAATAAATATATTTAAAAATGTAAGGCTAAGCTGAGGCATATAAAACAAGTTCAACTAACAGTAGTTCCAAAGGAGCTAGAAAGATCGCGCTGCATTGTGAGACAAAATTCAGAAATGCCACATACACCACGAATATCGTGCACAGAGTAAGTAATAAAAGCCACTTCATTCTAAAATTGTACCTCAATATTTTGAGTAAGCGCACCTTTTGCATTTTTTCATGTTGATTGTTCAACCATATATTATCCCAATTCAGAGACAGTCGATCAAACATCGGTTCACACTTGCCATTGTTCCAGTTTACGCTACCGGGTGTACAACTAATTAGTCTTATCAGGGATCGTAAAGTTCGAAAAACACCGACGGCATCTCGAGCTTATTAATTCGTAAACAAACTTTGTGTTTTGAAAAGCCATTTTGGCCGCTAGAGGGCGCCACGTTATTTTTAATGTTTTACCCGGCTCGATAACACAGTTAAATATGTGGATTATATTGAGCGCGGGGTCACAAACAAGTTGATTGACAGCAAGAGGCGGAACAGTGGGCGGATTCTATCGCACAGTGACAATAGAAACAATAAATGACAGCGGTCTTCAATAAACACTGCGATAATAAGTTTATCAGTCCAAATTGATTGTCGCTAATTAGCTAACAACACCCAGCGGGGTAGTGGCTTTATAAACAGTGAAATACTTTGTGTATTAGAATTCGGGATTTTCCGAGATTTTAGACAAAATTGGTCGGAAATTTGGATTCGCCAGACCGCCGATATCTGGCGAATTTGATATGTATTTCTTACGATTTTCATTCGCCAGATCGGGTTTCTTTTCGCCTATGGCGATTTGGCGAATGCTTAACGCGAGCCTAGCATGAAAAAAATCAAAACGAGATTATGTCGGTAAACTTCTGGTTCGATTTTGCTTGGCGAAAGCGGGGATGTCAAAGAAAATCGATTGATTATGAATAAACTTGGCCATTTGTATAATAATTCATCAACTTCTAGTCATATCAGACCATTATCCACCGATCTATAATGATTTGACGCGATTAACTAGGTACTGAAGTGGTGCAAGCAATTATAAAACTATGTTTAATAACGTAAAAAGTTGACGTAAATTCAGACACGCTTTATTTCGGATGCTTTAACAGCTTCTACTTTCACTTCTGGGTATGAGCCAGAATGCAGGAAGTCACATCTAAATTTCAAAGTTGTTCTGGGGGTCATGACCCCAAACCCGCCTAGCGGCCTCCAGTGCTACGTGCGGTCAATGAACAGCCACTTGTTGTTCGGCTTCGCATCCGAAATGTTTCATGAAAATGGTGAATGTCTCATTAAAATCAAGCAAATGGGACATTTTATCTCATTGAAATTGACAACTGTTACTTAATTTCTACTGTTATTTTGTTTCTATATATATATATATACAATAGATGAAAACAAACAGTATATGCATTATGTCATAATAAATTAATTGCTAGATTATCATAAGGGTTGGATACTGTTAAAATGAAATGGTACGGTACTGATATTGGTACTGACGAAACTGTACGGTATTTTAACGGTACTGTGAACGATACTGCGTGAATCAACAATGACAGCGAACTTGTCCGATCAGTTTGCTTGACAAAATCGGTCTTATTTTCGTTCTTGATTTATTTCATTTTCAGTTGTTTTCCGCTTTAAAGTTACATGTTTTTTTTTGTTATTTCATGTTCAGTTACATATATTATATTTATTGTGAGTTTCTTGTGTTTTAATTCCATTTAATTCTTGGAAAAAGTGAATACGAAAATATGTATCAAAATGCGTGCCTCACTACCAGACTGGTTCCACTTTATAAAGCGTGCCGTAAACTATGACTGTTGGTTCACTAAAGCGTGTAAATTACGTTCTATAAATAGACGTGGTTTCTCGATTATATTGCTAGGTACTACACAGCAAAATAATGCCAGTGAATCGCATGCTGTGTGAGTCTGGACCGTGTAAATATTTAAACAAAATGACGACACGCTGATAGTTCATCAGTTCACAGTGGTTTGGAGCTTATTCGCTGCCAGAACAGCTTTAAAATAAGTTAAGACACATTTTCCCAAATACCGATAAGGGTACAGTCCTACCCTAATTATCATCTAATCCGTCCCCGTTTTTTTTATGCCGATTCGGCTTTTACATCTATTTTCAGTGATTTGAGAGCCGTGTTTAAACATGTCCTCTGAAACGCGGAAATATATCCGGTGTTGAGGTACACAATTTCTTCACAAAACGACGCGAAATTGGCAAATTAGATCGAGAAAAACTGGTGCTTGTTATCATTAAAGCGGTAAAGGGTGTTGAAATTATGAAAGACTGGTTTAGTTGTAATATTGTGGAGGATATAACATTGTTACTAGACTGCATTAATCAAAAAGTGCCAATTTCAGCATAATCCTTCTCAGTTTACCCGGCTGTATTTCAATAAATCTCGTAAATGGCAGCGAGAGGCCAGGGCTCAATCTAGGCCAGGAATTTAGGGAGAAGTCACTTCTCCCTCAAGTGATTTCAGGGAGAAGTGGAGAGAATTTAGGGAGACTTCACGCGACGTGTATACGTAGACAACGGTTGAATAGTCATCACTATGTATATTGCAATGCAGTGAATACAGTGTAATGCACACTAATTCTTTTTACTCTATAATATGAGCTTGAAATATTGATGCAAATTTCTATGATAATGGATTTATTACTATACTGTACCTTTGTAAAAAAAATAATTTTTTTTTAAATTTCGGCGACTTGAACTTCGCTTTGATGTGTTGCCAAGGCGAAGTCAAGAGATCGCGGGCGCGTTCTTCGCCCGAATCGCCCTGTAGATTGAGCCCTGGACGCTATATGAAATTTCATTGTTTGGTTGCATGATCGTATCGTAAACCCGCATTGATCAATTTGACACGCGATAGCTGTGAACTCATTGTTTGTCACAAGCTTCCGCGCGATCGGTAGATCAAAGGCAAATCCGGAGTCTACCGGAGGATGCGGGAAATTTGGCATGTTTGGATCTATTTTTTTTGTAAATCAAGAGATTTCTATTTATGTAATTATTCATGTCTTGTTTAAGTGTTTCATGAAGATAATTATTATATGACATTGTATTTTGATCAGCAAGATTAATACAGTAACATTGTTGTTAGTCAGTGGAAATGTTTTTCTTTTATTTAGGAGCCAGTTCCATATTTATTAATTTACCGTAGATGAAATAATAGCAAAAGATAATATACAGCACAGCTCATGCGAAACCAACACTTAACTCTTTAACATGGAGTGAGGAGTGAGGAATTTAGAAATCGCATACTTATGCAGAGTTAACTGTTTGATGACTAAAATGAGTACTTGGAATGAAAATTAGCTACACGAAAAATGACTTTAGGGGATTAATAAATAGTTGTGACTTTTTCAGCTCATATTTGTAAAATAAATTTTGTTTAATGTATTTCTTGAGTATACTGGGAGGGATCACATCATCCATCACATCAGTATGTAGTGTCCAAGCAAGTTGTCAAAGTCATCTATTGACTGACACTTGATGACTCTAATCCAAATTTAGGTGTATTTCTTTGAAAAATGCAAGCATCTAGATAGATTTAGAATGCCATACAAGTAGTCATTATGCTCTTACTTGGTTTAATTATGTCACAGATGTTTTTACTGTGGTATTCTGATCAAAACAAATGACAAGAAATGATCATTAAAGTGTGATTTTGCAGCACATGCTCAACAAAAATCAACATGAACCTGGCAATCATGGTACATAGAGTAGACACTGATTTAACGGATAATGAATTGTATTAATATTGCTTTAATAGTAAACCAATATTATTGTTATTAAAAGAGTGTGACAGAATTAATCATTTATATGTTTAGAAGCCAAACCATTGTACTGAAACGATGGAATTTTTCGGATTGTACTGCAGAGAAAATCACAACATTTTTTAATTAATGCCAGTTTGATTTATTTTAGGAAAATTTCTACTACCAGTCTGCGAAATAAACACATAGTCCGAGCCCGAGGCTATACCTTTTTCGTATGGACTATGAAACTGCTACAAATACATAGTCCGAAATATAACAATTTTTATGAGATTATGTGCATGTACATGTATACATGTATATTATAGACAATTTATTCAAAGACAATTGTATCTGCTCTCTTAAAATGTTTTTTTCCATGTTTGATATTAGCACATTTCTGAATTACATGTATGTGTGCAGATGCATGTCATATTTAACTGTCTCTGTTGACATTTAAAATAAGTTCAGCAATGTGTACTCAACACATATATACATTTATCAACACTGTTTCCTTTGTAGGGTGTGTTTTTATATTCATGGTTTGCTAGCAGTGTGTTATTATCAAACATGGACACATTTATATTTGATGAGAGATCCTACCATTTACAGGATGCATACATAAAGTTCAAGATTTTTAAAATATCAGGTTTTTTTTTTACAAATAGGGGAAGGCGCCCAGGCCCTTTCAGAGGGGAAAAAACGCGCGATTTTTTCGATTTAGGGTTTAAATTTTCTTGCAGTAATTTTGCCAGTTGTGCGACATCGCTGATTTCACAAAATATACCGGAAACCACAACAGTTACTTCCCTTGTTATTAGTCATTGTCGTAAAGTGTTCTATGATAAACAATTGCGAAGCGTCGAAGGCGATTTATCGTTTTTTTTGTCCATGATTTTTTTTTTTTAAAAAATAGGGGGAAAATGTAGGTTCCCCAGATAGGGGAAGACGCCGGTATCCGGCGTCAGTTATATAGTAAAAAAACAACCCTGAATATATCTGCAACCGAGTTTGAAAAAGGTTCCATATGTTTGGGAAAACGGGAAAATATAGATGCTTTTTTGCCATTTCTTTACCGCTATGTTATGGCAGAGAAAAAAAGGAAACATAATTATGGTTTATTTATTCCATTGTGAAAAGGAATACATTTGAGCACTCGAGTATAAGAATTTTACTGCTCAGTACTAAGGCAGATCCAAGATTGTGGTTGGGTGGGTGGTGTGTTTGTATGCCTCCCGGTCCCTGGATTCTTTGGTAGATACAGGCCCTCCTCTGGGCATCGCCAATGGCGCCAATGGCGAAAGAAAAAAAAATATGGCTCTAAATTTCAAACTTTGGCGAAAGTGTTTGGCGACATCGAAATTGCCAAAAAGCCAAACTTGTTTAATTTCTCTGCTGTAATCGGCCTGTTACAAATAGACCTCAACACTAATCACCGTGACGAGTGTACATTGAATATAGTCTAAAACAACATAACTAACCAATTGGCACCTACCTTAACATTAAATAAACATACAAAGCTGATAACCTTTAGTGTTCCGGTAATTAACCTAATCCCTAAATAACAACTGATGACTATCGTTTTCGCCTCGGGGGTAATCAAGTCTCTCATGCAACACCTTGCAACCATAAAGTATAACACCACTGAATAATATCTAGCCAATCGGGTTCTAACCAATCAAACACAAATCAACACCTCATTAATTTACATATTTTACATGATTGACTAGATCCACGTCACATTTGTTTTGTTTTTGTTCATTCATAATTTCGAGGTGTCTGAATCTGGATTTCACAAAAAAATGCAAACATTTTACACAAAACACTGGTTTATTAATCAGTTTCCAGGATGTTTTATGTGTATTTCATTGCCAAAATATGTTTTTAATGTATATGGCAGTTCACTTTTCAACATAAATTAAAAAAGACGTAAAAATAAGCGAATGTCATGGGTTTTCGCGGTTCCGGAAATACGAAAAAATGGCAGGTTCTGAACTTGTTACTGATATAAAGGCCTACCTATACATCTTAAACACTCAAATGAAAGCCTCTATGTATGATTCCTGCAGTCATTAGGTTCAGCTAGTTGATTTAAGCAAACATGCAATGTAGAAACTTTCCAGATATTTGGGGTTCGAAAACATATATATATATATAAATAATTTGTATAAATATTGTTTGGTTTTATTCATTTCATTCCTTAGTGTACCAGATATAAACCAAATCTCTTATTTTCACATTTAAAATACATTTATTCATAAAACTCTAGAAGAAATATGGCTTGGGCCATTAGAGCCAAATGGCTCCAGTTTCTCCAATTTGGCTCCAACTTTTTTCATTTGGCGCAAGAAAAAAATTGGCCAGAGAAGGCCCTGAGATAAATCTTGTATTATTGACACAAAATAAGGACAATATAAACAAGCAAGCGTAAAAAAGCTGCCGAGAGAAGAAAATATCATTATATCTGGCTTGGAAGTGGGAAGAAAGTTTAACATAATAACAGATCAAGTCACGTGTGTTAAGACAATATTGAAAAAAAAATATGTTAGTCACGAAGATGTAAACATGACACGACCATTGTTTCTTACCGGATACTTTCTTTGCAATTTTTACCATCAGTTCTTCCTACCAAACATTTTGAATCAAGGTGGACGACATGCTAGAAGTACACATTAGCACATAAATACAATTGTTCACATATAAGTGATGCGTATACGTTTGTGTGCATTACAACACAGATAAACTTCATTACTACCATGTGTAATTGTAAGATTGCGTTATCAAAGTGAAAAACTCAAAGAAACTGTTCATTGCTACCTTACCATGTGACAGTGCAATTATGAAAACCATATAAGGCATATAAGAGTCACAGTGAATAATTGTATGCCTCATTTTATTTACGATATGTAAATCTACCCTTTTTTACCTCTAAATGCTTTGGAATATTCGCAAACATTTTGATATTTTGTTAACTCATACTTTTTTTGAATTATTGCTTTTGCTAAAAATATCAATTAACCCTTAACCCGCTACATATATATAAAGGGTTAAGTAACACTTCTATATGTCATAGCAAACATTGACAACAAAATCTGAATAAACACATTGTCATATTAAATATCCTACAGGTAAGGTCAAGGACTGATGTGATCCTCATTATTTATTGCTTCTAACTTGGTCAAGATATATATATATATATATATACCTGTACTGAAACAAACAGCTAACCCACCTGTAGACAATACCTTTAATGTATGAACTTATTATATGTCTACTGGTACTGTTGGAGACAGGTGATTTGAATGATTTTTAGCTCTACTGGCCGAAGGCCAGCAGAGCTTATGGGATGATGAGTTGTCCATCATCCGTCAGTTGTCTGTCTGTCCGTCCGTTAACTTTTGCCTTGTGAACACTCTAGAGCCCTCAATATTAATCGGATATTTACGAAACTTTGCCAGTGTCTTTATATCATTGAAATCTCGGAAAAGTTCGAAAATCAGCCAGATCGGAATAATTTCACCAGAGTTATGGCCCTTGTTTTGCTGAAAAATGTCATATTAAGCCTTGTGAACACTCTAGCACCTTGAGGCTTCATTTATTATTTGATCTTACCAAACTTGCACAGATTGTTAATATCAATGAAAGCTCAGACAAGTTTGAAAACCAGCTAGATCGGACCATTAATAGCGGAGTTATTGCCATTGATTTTGTTAAAAATGATATATTTTGCCTCGTTAAGACGATCGGGCCTTCATCTTTCATCCGATCTTTACCAAACTTTACCAGGGATGATCAGTACCAAGCCTATAGTTGTACATAATCACCGTGTTCCAGTTGAATGATTTTGGCAGAGTTATAGCCCTTTAAAGGTTTTAATACACAAACTTTGTTCTGACTAGTTCTCCTGAACCCCTGGCCAGATTAAACGAAACTTTTTAGGGATGATCAATTCCATGTCTAGTTGTGCAAATCATCGCTGTGTTCCGGTTGAATGATTTTTGGCGGAGTTATGGCCATTTAAAGGTTTTAATACACAAACTTTGTTCTGACTAGTTCTCCTGAACCCCTGGCCGGATTTAAACAAAACTTTTTAGGGATGGTCAATTCCATGTCTAGTTGTGCAAATCATTGCCTTGTTCCGGTTGAATGATTTTTGGCAGAATTATGGCCCTTTAAAGGTTTTAATACGCAAACTTTGTCATATCTACTTCTCCTGAACCCCTCGCCAGATTTCAATGAAACTTTGCAGGGTTGATCAGCACCAAGCCTAGTTGTGCATGTCATCGTCACGATCCGGGTTTACAGATATTTGGCAGAGTTATGGCCCTTTAAAGGATTTTGATACCACACATTTTTTCCGGGCTAGTTCTCCTGAACCCCAGGCTGGATATAGACGAAACATGACAAGGATGATCAGTATCAAGCCTAGTTGTGCATATCATCTTTCAGTTGAATGATTTTTGTCAGTTATGGTGCTTTAAATGTTTTAATACACAAGCTTTGTTCAGATTAGTCTCTTCTGAAGTCTTTGCCAGATTTCAGCGAATCCTGGCGGGGATCATCAGTACTAAGCCTAGTTGCACCTGTCATTGCCATGTTCTGGTTGAATGAATTTTGGCAGAGTAATGAGCCCTTAAAGGTTTTAATACACTAACTTTGTCTAGACTAGTTCTCCGAACCTCTGGCTGGATTTCAACGAAACTTTGCAGGGATAATCAGTACCAAGCCTAGTTGCATATGTCATCACCATGTTGCGGTTGAATGATTTTTGAGAGACTAATGCCCGTATACATAAACTTTATCTTGAGCCGTAGAGCTTCCACAGGCCCTCTAGGGCCTCTTGTTTTTAATTTACAGTCATTATTGACAAAATATTTGTCTCATTAGAAATAAATTTTGTTTTGATTTATTGATTGTTATTATTGAGATATTAAAGGTATTGTCTACTGGTGCGTTAGCTGTTTGGTTCAGTATATGTGTGTCATACCTGAGTGACTAAACAACCATAATCATCACAGGGTAGCTACCTGAGAAGTGGATTATATCATATGGCTTTTAATTGATCAGATGTTGTAAAAACTGGTCCCGTTAAAAGGGGAATTTTATAGAACCTTAAAAACAATATACACTGAACTACTTTAAAAACATAACAGGGGAATAAACTAAGATAACTGACATATTTCAATAGAAATTCAATTTTAATTTCATCTATCTTACTTAACAATATCTTCAGTTGAATTGTTAAAAATCTCATTGCAATTGATCAACAGTAAACTTGTTAAATTTAAAATATAACTATGACCCCCAAAAGCAAAAGTCACAAATACCCAGTAAATCCACAATTAGTGGAAAAAGCGCGTCTGACATCTCCTATGCATAGATCGAATGATGTTATTTTTCTGTTGTAGCCCGCCCGTGCACGAAAATTGCCCGGAGGGGCACCTAGGGTCTTCCTCCACCAGTGGAAGCTGGAAAGTCACCACATGACCTTAGCTGTTGGTGCGACTATAAAATCCAATTCAATTCAATTTTCTGTTGTAAATTTATGAAAACTTATCTATGAGTTTCAACTGTCTGGCTGGCAATATTCCGGTGACCATCATAAACTGATTACATAAGTGTGACGTCATAATATGAACATCCTGACGTCAGTTTGTAACCTTCAGCTTTCCTGGTCGTTGACGATCTTGATCATTACCAGTCAGTTGAACGCGAGTTTGCAGACAAGATATTGTCGCTACATTGCAATTAAGCACCCTTGCGATATCACGCTGATGAAATTCCAGCCCGAAAGCAAACCCACCATGTAATAGCGCTGATTGTCTAATAGACGTGCCATCAATATGCATTCTAAATTTATTTATTTTTCGGTCAGACAGTCGACTTTGAAGGAATTTAATTTCTTCACACATTGTGTTTATAGCATGTGGCTAAAATACATGCACGTGCAAAGTACGCTTTTCATGGATGTTGTAAAAGGACAGCTAACACTCTATTGATTTCGATTTCCAGCGTGATTTAAAGAAGATACATGATCCTGTATATTATTTAGATATATGGTATTGCTTTAAATTGGCTAATTCAGAATTTATGACAATTTAAAAATGTTGCGTTTTTAAAGTCGTTCAGTGAATATACATGTATAACAAAATAATCGGTTGTTGGATTTCCCCCTGCTTTTTCACTTCAGTGTTATTTCGTCATTCAGCATTTGTCAAATTGAAGCAATTGTTGGTCCTGATGCACCTATCAATCTTTTCTCTCATGATATTAGGTGTTGGGAGCAGGGTGCACACCCAAGGGAAATTTTAAATTAATGGTTATACACGGATCTTTATCAAATTCCTTGCCAAGTTTCTTTCTAGGAATGAAGGTTCTTTACGCGTATTACCTGTTCTGTGTGTCCTATCATTGTTGACCTAACAAGCATTTATGAGTTGTTGCTGCATAATTTCCCAGTGTATTCCTTGAGGTCCCCAGAGTGGGGTGGGCAAATAATAATTATGTCACATTTATTATAATTGTATAATATCCAAAGAAAAGTGTTTGATTGATTCGCATTCTTTCAGTGTTAATATGGTTTAAATGCTGATAGTAAATGGCAAATTTATCCATGAAGTATCTTCGGCCTTTTTGGTAAATTTGATAACTACCAGCTTTTAAAGCTGCATAACGGGCCTAAAACATATATTTACAATTATTTTCCCGTCATTACATGTATAATACCTACACCAACGTGCCTTGTATCTTCATACAGGGGAATAGCCATTTTCTATTTACTACTTAGATGTATGGGCAATAGCTCCGTCACCTTGAAAAGTGAAGTTTATTCAAATGTATATGCTGTTTTTTTCAACAGAAAGTATCAAGTGAATGCTTATATATTATAATATTAAACTGTAAGATGTTTCTTGTTTATTTGCAGACTTCTATGGATCTGCCTCCAGACAAGGCCAAAGTTTTAAAAAGTTACGATGATGAGAAGAAGTGGGACCTTATTTGTGATCAGGTATAACATGTATAACAAACCACAGACATAATAACCTTTACTATCAGGGATTTTTCTGCATTTTTGAAAGTGTGGCCAGGGAGGGTTCAAAATCAAGCTCTTGTACAAGTCTGCAACAAATACATTGTCAAATAGGGCTACATTTAATATTTAAAACAAGATTTTTTTTTGTATTTTTGGAAAATATGAGGATATTTTGGATTGGGATGAATTCGGCCCCAAATTGGGCCTAGAAAAATCCCTGACTATGTCTGACAGGGAACAAACATACTATGTTGCCTCAGTTTTAACCCTTTAATAAAGTTTACCGTTGCCTCATTTGTGAGTATTTACGTAAACATAGCCCCAGTTGGCAGGGCAATCCAGTGTGGACTGGACACTAAATACCATGGTTTTGATATTGTCACTCAGGATCGAATACTTGAAAAGTGTGGGGGAGGTGGGGGAATGTTTTAACTCCAGTTGGGGAAAAACATCCTTTTTTTTTATAATAATCACCATGATGGTTATTTTTTGCTCATCACCATTTCTCATTCAAACCTGATATGCATCATTAACACTAGTAGTACCTATAAGGTATCTTTTGTGTTCCCCACCACAATATCCCCTTATTGTTACTGTCTGCACTAGTTTGTTTATATGTATATGTAAATGACTCGGCTCGAACACTTTATTTTTTTTTAGTGTTGCAAAACATCATTAACACTAGCACATGCCTATAAGGTATATTTTGTGGTCCCCACCACAATATCCCCTTATTGCGACTGTCTGCACTAGTTTGTGTATACGAAAATGACTCAGCTCGAACACTTAAAATTGTTTTAACCTTAAACTTTGCGTATTTAATTGAAGTGTCTGAGTCAACGTAAAACACTTATTTTTTTCAGTGTGTTTTTTTCCCTTATTATAATTATAAGTGGTACTGAAAAACGGTACCATTGATGATTCTCAAAGGATGTTTTTTTCCCAAATTGGAGTTAAAACATCCCCCCTCCCCCACCCCCTCCAGATTGTTTTTACATGGTATTGTGTTTTACAAAGTATTTAAACATATACTATGTCTTTTGTTTGATAGCAAAAATTTCTCAATTTAAGGCAAAATGACTTTCAAGAATTTTCCCACTTGAAAGGGTACTGGTACTATTCCCAAAAAGGTGAAAAAAAGCCAGTGTTTTTAGCTTCACACTATAAACACTATTGGATATTTAATTGAAGTGTGTAATTGTAACCATTGACGAGGCCTCATTGGTAGGTATCTGATACTAATAACCAAACCTGGGTATTAAACTGTCCAGGTTTGACTTTGCAGTTCAATATATTAAGGAATTGTGAAATTAAATCACCATTATCTATTGATCCTTAATAAAACACTTGCTTACACTGATATATATCAATCATCAGATTGTTTCCATAATAAATGTCCTGTTGATACCCAACTGGCTTTAAAAAAAGGCATGGGAGAGGAAGGAAATCTCAAGCAATGAATGGACAATTTTAATAAGAAGAAAAACGTAAATATATGCCTATGAATGGGAATGTTGATGATATTGGCTTGTTATGACTGGGAAGGGAAGAAGTCCTTGAATATTTGAAGTGTCTATTGGTTTGTGAGACCAGTTTATTTCCTCTACATGCTTATTCATTCTGCGCTCGAAGGAAGCTTATAATTACAGCAAATACCCAGTTTGTCCCAAGTGAGGGAGTGTTAAAGCTATGCTCAACAATATTCTGGAATTACACCTTTTGTTGCCATACATGTACAAACAGGTTCATATATCTGCACCTCAAAGTTGCGAATTGCACCTCATGTTCGCACATTGGGTTGTAATTTGACCTTTAACATTGAGGTTTCATGGATCTGGACTTCATGTTGTCATGTAAACCTGGATGTTGAGGTTTCATGGATCGGCACCTCATGTTAGTCGGTCGCATAATTTAAAGCAGTTTTCATTTTGCTTATATAATCCGTTTATGTAATTATGAGCTGGCACTGTAGATATAATCTGAGCAAACCTTTTCCGACAGTTCCTGGTATCTGCTTCCCAAATATCTTTTGAACTTAAGTGGAGCATAATTATATTTACCTCCTCAGTATTCAAGAATATGATGTTAAATTCAACAACAGCAGTAAATTATATAAGCTCAGCAAAAATGTCAAAACACTTTCAAAATAGCCAGATGTATTATCAAAATCGTAAAAAATGCTGGTAAGGTCAGAAAAGGCTTGGATTACCCTGGCTTACATCCACCATTTCCTTGGCTTACACTCACCATTTCCCTAGCTTACACCCACCATTTCCGTGGCTTACACCCACCATGTCCCTGGCTTACACCCACCATGTCCCTGGCTTACACCCACCATGTCCCTGGCTTATTCCCTTACACCCACCACTTCTCTGACTTACACCCACCATATCCGTGGCTTACACCCACCATGTCCCTGGCTTACACCCACCATGTCCCTGGCTTAAAACAACCGTCCCTGGCTTAAACCCACATTTCCGGGGCTTACACCCACCATATCTCTGGCTTACACCCAACATGTCCTTGGCTTACACGCACCATGTCCCTGGCTTACACCCACCATGTCCCTGGCTTACACCCACCACGTCCCTGGCTTAATCCCTTACGCCCACCACTTCTCTGACTTACACCCCCCATGTCCCTGGCATACACCCACAATGTCCCTGGCTTACACCCACCATGTCCCTGGCTTACTCCCTTACACCCACCATGTCCCTGGCTTAATCCCTTACACCCACCACTTCTCTGACTTACACCCACCATGTCCCTGGCTTACACCCACCATGTCCCTGGCTTACACCCACCATATCCGTGGCTTACACCCACCATGTCCCTGGCTTACACCCACCATATCTGCGGCTTACACCCACCAATGTCCCTGGCTTACACCCACCATCAGGGCTGTACAAATATTTTTTTTAGCCACTAGTCCGGGACTAGTCACTCTGTCAAAAGTGACTAGTCCCAAAAAATGGACACAAGTCCTGAATTCTTTCGATTTCTCAATATGTTAACTGCATCTTGCATACTTATTAACAATCCTTAAGTTATTTACTCTTCAGACAATTAATGTATGTTTCAGTGGTTTAGATTGTAGGCTGCCATTGGTTGAAACAGTAGCAATAGTAAGAATCACATCTGCATTTTTAAATTTCAATATAGATATTGAGTTTCATATTACAGTTCAGATAATCATTTAATGGAGAGAAAAAAAGTCATGACTTTATCAAATTATGTAGGTATGGGGCTACAGATAAGATTCTTAACTTTATTACCATTTTACTTAATGCAAAAAATGAATAACGTGAATCAATATAAACATTTTATTTTTATGTTTTTGTCTACTACACCAGATGATTTTTACATTTACGCTAAACAATACACTGAGAAACAATAAAAAATCACACCTACCGTTTCATATCAGACATGCTTCCATTATCAAACGTCCTTAGTTTCTTTACTCATCGAAAGATTGCCGACAAATAGGCCTGATTGCTAATTAATCAACGTGTTAGTGTTATTGTTTCAATGTATCACCATTTTCAGCTCCCCACGTGACGAACACATAATCACGTGACGAACATGTGATTTACCTGTAGTATTCGTTTCATTGGCTAGCGGATCTGGATTAAAATAGATCGGGTCAATTGATTGGATAATGTCGACAATGCCGACTGTCAATTAAAGTAATTTGGAGGCGGGACTTCCGGCATGGTTGATTGTTGCTAAAATTGCCCGGGGTATTAAATCGCTGATCGCCACTGTGGATGCTAATTGCATTACATAAGCGAGTGCAATTAAAGGATTACATTGAGAAGTGTGCTGGGGTTGTTTTATGACAGGTGGCCGACATTGTTAGTTGGACAAATCTGGGACCGAAATCTTTCAAACAGTGACAGCCCGACTTTTTCTTTTTTTAAAATTGGACTAGTCCGGGACTGAAATCTTTGAAAAAGTGACACGCCCGACTTTGGTTTTGGACTAGTCCCGGGCATCGGGCTATAGGATTTGTACAGTCCTGACCATGTCCCTGGCTTATTCCCTTACACCCACCACTTCTCTGACTTACACCCACCATATCCGTGGCTTACACTCACCATGTCCCTGGCTTACACCCACCATGTCCCTGGCTTACACCCACCATGTCCCTGGCTTACACCCACCAAGTCCCTGGCATACACCCACCATGTCCCTGGCTTACACCCACCATGTCCCTGGCTTACTGCCTTACACCCACCATGTCCCTGGCTTAATCCCTTACACCCACCACTTCTCTGACTTACACCCACCATTTCCATGGCTTACACCCACCATTTTCGTGGCTTACACCCACCATGTCCCTGGCTTATTCCCTTACACCCACCATGTCCCTGGCTTAATCCTTACACCCAACATGTCCCTGGTTTACTCCCTTACACCCACCATGTCCCTGGCTTAATCCCTTACACCCACCTTGTCCCTGGCTTACTCCCTTACACCCACCTCCCTTACACCCACCATGTCCCTGGCTTAATCCCTTACACCCACCTTGTCCCAGGCTTACTCCCTTACACCCACCTCCCTTACACCCACAATGCTCCTGGCTTAATCCCTTACACCCACCATGTCCCTGGCTTAATCCCTTACACCCACCATGTCCCTGGCTTAATCCCTTACACCCACCATGTCCCTGGCTTAATCCCTTACACCCACCATGTCCCTGGCTTATTCCCTTACACCCACCATGTCCCTGGCTTAATCCCTTACACCCACCTTGTCCCTGGCTTACTCCCTTACACCCACCTCCCTTACACCCACCATGTCCCTGGCTTAATCCCTTACACCCACCATGTCCCTGGCTTAATCCCTTACACCCATTACGTTCCTGCCTTACTCAGTTAGCTGTATTGTTACACCTACCATATATATTTTTCTGTTTGAGAAGCTGTAGAGGTGTGGTGACATGTTGATGTGCTGTTTATTAACACAGAGAGGCTACTGGCTGGAAGACCATTCACCCTGGATCTGTAACATAAACAAATTAAGTAAACTGACATGTAGACCGGACTTATCTTTACAATTATTTGTGATAAGGAAGAAGAATGCAGGAAGTCTAATGAAAATTAATGTTTTGTTTAACACCCAAATGCATATTGTAAGACAATAGTGGTTAAATGGGCGACCTTGAAGGGGATGAAGTTTGCAGGGTGAATGATTATGTGCCTTTATTAGAGACACAAATAAATATATATAAAAACAAGTGAAGAACCAACAGTGGTTTTAATGCCAGACTTTACTGAACAATCTTAAGTATAAAGTGGGGGTATATTTCAGGTAAAATACATGACAGAGTTATGGTTCTTGTCATATAACATTGTGTAATGATAATGATCATGTGTGCCAGGTTTCAAAGCATTCCAGCAATTTATTTTTTTTAAATGAGGAAAAACAAAGAAATTAACCACAAACTTTAACCAAAACATCAAATCACAGACCATATTTTACCTTGTATACTACGCACCCGTGTATAGTACGCACCCCGCTTCTCAGAGGTCTAAACTGGGGTAAAAAAGTTGTTTCCGTGTATAATACGCATCAAAATATTAGTTTTCCTAGATGAACCATTCGACGAAAATAAAAGGTTATTTTTTTTTAAAAAAAATCTCTATTTGCATCACGATAATTAAAGCAGAATAATACGGTACAACAACTGTCTGAAAACAATTGTCTATCAATGAAATTATAAACAATTTAGCGGATAACAGCAAAACAAAGGGAAAACATGATCATCCTTTATTGAAATTCTGCAACAAATATGCAAGTATTTTTTATAATAGATGTACACTTTATTCATGTTGCCATCATCGCTTTTACTGTCGTCTGCAAGTGTATTATGGTGCATTTAACATATGAGAATAGAATTTTACAATACTCAGTGTTGTCAATAACAACCGATTGCCGATAGAAGTCATCGGTTGAAATCGTCTTCGCATCGGTTGGAATCACGGAAGCAAAAAAAAAAAAAAAAAAAAAAAAGATCGAAATAGCAGAGGAAGATTTTACGTACGCACCGGCGTTTGTTTACATTGCGTGTTTCCCGCTCTATTTATTCATCGTAACGGAGTAGTATAATGAGTTAGGAACCAGCTTAAATCACGTGTACTCGGTAAAACGGTAGCGATAATACAAAACTTTTTATTGGCTGGGAAATGAATATTAACCAATAGACTTTCGCGTTGCATACGGGACTTCGCAGATTTCTGAAAAATGATCTGAAAGTGAAAGTACGTGAACAGCTGTTGAAATGGAGAAAAAACGCAAAAATGAATCGTCTTTGATGCACTTTGGGTTTACCCGCCAATCTGGTAAGTGAAAGCTATATGATACGATCAAAACACCCGATCATATTGTGATTTGAAGAAACAACAGTCCGTGAACCCATCCCAGGGCTAATCATTCGTACTTGGTCACGTCTATTTATCAGTTTTTTGCTATGCTCTTATTGCCCTAGTCTAAAATTAATTTTGAATGGTAAAGAAATAAAAATAAGAATTGATCATCAAGGTGTTGTTTTTTACTGCCAAATTTCAATTTAAAATCAATTTTAATTGGAAAAAAAATCACTTTTGCTAATAAAATGTTGACCTGTTTGGCAATCAAAAATGACTAAAAGTAGCACAGAAATGACTGAAAATAGCCTCTCAGAATGAGTATTATTCAGGAGCTTCGGGGGGCTTCGCCCCCCTGAACCCCCTACCAGGGCGTTGCCCTGGACCCACATGGGGGCTCAGACCGCCCCCTTGACCCCTGGTCTATCCCTTCATTTTATCCTTCTATCCCCTAGTCAAAAGATAATGAAAACCCTGAATACTATACGTGTATCAGTCTACCGTAATTCATGGAAATCATGTGATATCAAGTCAGCTGATATAAATAACAAAACAAGGGCCGAATTTCGTTCTCATTTATTGAAATACTACAACAACTATGCAAACATTTATATAAAAACAAGCTTTATAATAAACTTTATTCATTTCTAAGTCGAATTAAGTCAATAAATTACTTGTATTATAAAGCGAGTAAGTCAAGAAAAATAAAGTATTATCGCCATTCACAAATGTCTGTCTTTCGTCCCCAATGTTTTTATCGGCGATTTTCTCCAGTCTGACATCGATTTTCTGCATGTAAAATGCAAGAAAAAAAGCTTATTATATTGTTTCCTTGTATTGTACGCACCCCCCTTTCGGAAACCTTAAAAGAAGTAAAAAAAACTGCGTATAATACAAGGTAAAATACGGTATACATGTATGAACGGACAGACGGAAATCTCCAAACTATAAATCTGGATTTGCTATGCATTCTGGTTAATAACACCTTTAGGCCATAAAAAATAATTTCTAGATTCTTATCCCCGCCCGCCCCCATCTTTTTATGCCGCGCCGGTATTATTTTTTTCAAAAAAGATAAAATAATAATAATAAAAATTGCTGAAAGTATGAAACACTATTAAAAATGTGTTTTCGATCTTGAAAGTACTAAGTAGTATGTTTTACTATTTTTGCTTTGTGGCGAGGCCATTTTCCATTTATAAAATAAAAAAATAAAATTTCACGGCCTACCCCTATTTTGAACTAAATTTGGATGAGAAACTAGCAATTAATTTATTATGGCCTTAAGAACAAGAAAAACAACAACAAAAAATTGTGCAAAGAAGAGAAATAGCGAATATGCATGATTTTTAAATAAATTTGTCAAAGTTTCCATTATATGTTTAAAATGAACTTTGTTGAACACATTTCTATCAGTTTGCAAACTACCGGTAGTTGTGCTTTGTGGAATAATTTCTATCAGTTTGCAAAATAGTTTTACCATAGATATATATTCAACAATATAAATTCAACAATATAATTATATCCCATTTAACATGCTTAATAAAGTCCGAATATACTTATTATGCTAACCTTAACGGAGATGATGGAGACTTTGTGTCAGGTATGGGTGTATAACATTACCTTCAAATTTGCATTAAATCCCCTGATGTACACAGCCGTTAAGAGAAACAACTGATTAGAAACTTACGCTTCGTTAAAGACACGCTGACTTTTTAACTCTTGTGTTTACATAAACATTTGTACCTGTTCTATAAATAAACCATTTGGATCTGCACACTTCCTGCGTTGTGCTTAGCGTCGAAGCAGCATGTACGGGATACAGCGTAATTAGTACACACATATTTATTTAGCATACATGTAGTGTGTACAGTTTAATTTTATTCTGTTACTTGTTAGCTTAATTCTCTAAGTTGTAATGCTTTTGAGTGCTTCATCAACTGTTTAATAAGCATATTTTGTCTTTAATATCTCAATGTTTTCTTGTGGTTGTTGTTATGTTTTGAATGCGTTGTTGGTTGACTGCGCTGTGTGAATACTATATTTTTTTGTTCACCTTAATTTACTATTCGGTAAAGACCTTGAGAGCATTGCTAGCTACATGCATGCATTATCAACTGTATAAATAAATGCACATTGTGCAGATGCTGTGTGCCAGATAATAAAGTCCCTGGCAGTACAAAGCTGAGAGATTGAATGTCAACAGAGACTGTGTGGTGTCTCTGATGTTGAGATAAAACCAATGTTTTAGGACCACCTGCATGTGTTTTAATCATGTAGATAGCTCAAACACCACATCCTTCATTGTTACTTAATAAAAGACAAGCTGCATTTCATCAGTAAAAACATATCGATCTATATTTCACTGGTGCATTTGTCATTAATATTGATAATAATCCACTTCCTTTGGGGATTGTATTGTTTGGGGCGCTTATTTCAGCCAAAGGTTTTTTGGACTTCAAAGACAAAAAAGTTCAACTAGTGCCCTTAATAAGATGTACATATATCAGTTAAACAGACTTTTTTATAATTTTTAGTGTTGAATACAAATATCTTACTTTTCAAATTTGGTTTTTGATAGTACATTTCTACTGCATGATTTTTTTATTTTTTTTTAGAATTTTTGTCCAAAAGTGGTTTTAATGTGTTGAATATACTTAAAACCCTTTGAAACTTTTATAGCTAATTAACTGAAGTTATTTGAGATTTTAATTTTCTGCTGTCCCTGAGCTGCACACCGGAATTTACATGGAAAAATTGTCCCACCAAAAAAGCATTTTGGTTGTAAAATATTTATTTCTCAGCCGATTTTGAAAAGTAAGGTATTTTTATCTACCACTAAAACTGCCAGTTCTAATGATACATGTATATAATGTATGTATGTAATAATAACATTGCTCATGTAAATGCTGAAAAACCTTTGGCTGAAACATTCTCGCACCTAACAATAGGACATTGTAATGTTGGTTTTAAAGTAATTGCGAGGATCATAGATCTTATGGTGTGTACATGTGCTAATTGAAATGCCTGGAACATACTGGAACATTGCTGCATGTCCTTTTAAAAGAGAACTTGATGGGCCTCTTTCAAGATCACATATATTATGGCCTAGTTTGATGTACAATGTAACGTTTGTGGTAACATACAGTGCTTACCACATACAGTGCATGTATCTTTGACTTTAATACTACCACTGCTACTATATTACTGCATATATATGTTTGCAAACACCATTCTTTTTAACTTTATATACAGCACATGTAAATTGGTTTGGATGTGACCCTTGAATAATGCTGCAGAGTTGTTATTGAAAATAACTATCAAATATGTTTGGTGCAAACAGAGAGTGCCAAATAATACACACTGCACTTGCTGCCAGTATTTACATTGGTTTGTGTGTATGTGTTGTACAAATACTTGTTTGTCACTGCAGACTCGATAAATAAAGGTTTTGAGTTGAGGACAGAAGGGTATTTAAAAACGATTACATGTGATGGGTGACTGTACAGGGCCAGGATTTCAGATTTTGAAGAAGAAAAAAAAATGGGCAAAAAGTGCTGGGTTTTTTTACACTATAATGCAATCTTTTTCTCCCATTTTAGATGGGCATAACACATATGCTTCACTTTAAATCCATTTTTCAAGACACAACACATTCGTGTTCATATTTAAACTTCCGAATGGGCATCTGACTGTGTCGGGTTAGGGGAGTGGGGGGAGGGGGCATTGCATGGCCACTGTGGGTAGCACATTTGACTCTGAATCCAAAGATCACAGCACATTTGACTCTGAATCCAAAGATCACAGCCTCACTGCTGCTACTGGGTTACTTCGTTTTGTCCTTAACGGTAAGATACTTCTATCTTCGTCAGTCGATGGTCCCGGACGTTAACCAGGCCATGTATAGGTAGGAGTCTAATCTGATTCCTACGAGCACATTAAAGGACCATAGGAATTGAATCCATGGTAAGAGAAGGGCATGTTCCTGGATTCTTATGTATCCTACACTCTCTTTCAGGGGTAGCTTGAAATAACCTACACATACAGTGCAGAAATAGATTAGGGTGTGGTTCCCAGATGTCTGTGTATCCTCACCCTCTCTCTGTGTATCCTTCCCCTCTCTCTGTGTATCCTTCCCCTCTCTCTGTGTATCCTTCCCCTCCCTCTGTGTATCATTCCCCTCTCTCTGTGTATCCGTCCCCTCCCTCTGTGTATCCCCCTCTCTCTGTGTATCCTTCCCCTCCCTCTGTGTATCATTCCCCTCTCTCTGTGTATCCTTCCCCTCCCTCTGTGTATCCCCCTCTCTCTGTGTATCCTTCCTCTCCCTCTGTGTATCCTTCCCCTCCATCTGTGTATCCTTCCCCTTCCTCTGTATCCTTCCCCTCCCTCTGTATCCTTCCCATCTGTGTGTGTATCCTTCCCCTCTCTCTATGTATCCTTCCCCTCCCTCTGTGTTTCCTTCCCCTCCCTCTGTGTATCCTTCCCCTCTCTGTGTGTATCCTTCCCCTCACTCTGTATCCTTCCCCTCTCTGTGTGTATCTTTCCCCTCTCTCTGTGTATCCTTCCCCTCTCTCTGTGTGTATCCTTCCCCTCTCTCTGTGTATCATTCCCCTCTCTCTGTGTATCCTTCCCCTCCCTCTGTGTATCCTTCCCCTCTCTGTGTGTATCCTTCCCCTCACTCTGTATCCTTCCCCTCTCTGTGTGTATCTTTCCCCTCTCTCTGTGTGTATCCTTCCCCTCTCTCTGTGTATCCTTCCCCTCTCTCTGTGTATCCTTCCCCTCCCTCTGTGTATCCTTCCCCTCACTCTGTATCCTTCCCCTCTCTGTGTGTATCTTTCCCCTCTATCTGTGTGTATCCTTCCCCTCTCTCTGTGTATCCTTCCCCACCCTCTGTGTATCCTTCCCCTCACTCTGTATCCTTCCCCTCTCTGTGTGTATCTTTCCCCTCTCTGTGTGTGTATCCTTCCCCTCTCTCTGTGTATCCTTCCCCTCTCTCTGTGTATCCTTCCCCTCCCTCTGTGTATCATTCCCCTCCCTCTGTGTATCATTCCCCTCCCTCTGTGTATCATTCCCCTCTCTCTGTGTATCATTCCCCTCCCTCTGTGTATCCTTCCCCTCTCTGTGTGTATCTTTCCCCTCTCTCTGTGTGTATCCTTCCCCTCTCTCTGTGTATCCTTTCCCTCCCTCTGTGTATCATTCCCCTCCCTCCCTCTGTGTATCATTCCCCTCCCTCTGTGTATCCTTCCCCTCTCTCTGTGTATCCAGGGTTCTGGAAATATTTTGAAAATCCACTTGCCCAGGGCAAGTGGATTTTCAAAAGTCACTTGCCCTGCCCATAATGTCACTTGCCCCACATTTAACAACACTTAATTGCCCCAAAAATTGGCGGTGTACCATTATTCGTGTTAAACGGGACGGACCGCCGCATAATTTGGACCATTATACTTAGAAAAGGAAGGGAGAGTGTATTTTATGAATTAGTATTTATTTATATAAAAAAATCAAATGGTTGCATTTTCTTCTTTTGTGTCTATTACATCTTTGTGTTACTTAAATCATAAAATGATGAGACAGTATACAAACTCATTTTATTCCGCCCTCCCACCGCACCCGAATCACCACACACACAACACAACCCCCCATCATTTTTGATGACCATCCCAAAAAAAAGATTGGCAGCTAGTGTATGGAACTTTTAATGTCACAGTGCAAAATTGACCAGTTGACAGAAAAAAATGAAGCTATTGTATTCATTTAAATGTGCGACAAGCAAAGAAACAAGACAAAAACGTTATTAAAAATATTCACTTGGCCCCCAATTTCTGCAACCATGGTAACGTTCCTACGGCTTTGTATTTTAACTAAAGGGAATTAGATGAAAGCAAGAGGGGTTCCCTTACTAGGGTTCCCTAGGAATTGTTTAAGAAGTAGTACCAGTAACCTTATTTATCAAAAGCGAAAGTTCAGAACTTGAGAAAAAGGTTCCGTGATTGTTTTGAAATCGAGAAAACCCATGACATGCACATATCGCTAAGATATGCAACTTATTTGTGTAGTATGTACTTCCATATACGTTTAATTACAGACTATATCAATGAAATAATCCAAATAGCTCATAAAAGCGCATTGATAAACGAGTGCTTCGAGTAAAAGAAATGTATTTTCGTTACGAAAAAATCTTCGGCAAAATTATCTAAGCAAAAACATAACGTCACGTTGGTCTGTCAATCATTAGTTTGACACATTAAATTTGCATATTAAGAAAGAGTTTTCTGATTTGATTGGTGGAAGGTCCAAATGACGTTCAGAGATTATTTGGAAACGATTTCTGAAAGTAGCTATGTTTATGGTTGGAAGGTCACGGACATAATTGCCGCGATTTCATTGGCCAATGGACACACGTTTGACGGTCGTGTCAGGATAAGTTGTTTTCAAATGGTGTGAAATACGCGTGTGGGTTAATTAGTTATTTATTGCAATAATGCCACAAATTAAGCTGCCTGGGGCGAGATTGTTGATTGTACCGAAAGTTGTTTGATCTTATTAACAATCACTAATGGCGAAAAACAACGGCCAGTTTTATTCAGTTATCAGAATGAAAATTCTGATATGGCTAGTTTGCCACTTGATTTGTTCTGGAATGGAAATGTCCGTCGGGCAAGTGGCGGGCAACCAGATTTGTGAAGGTCACTTGCCCGCACCCAAAATCCACTTGCCCGGGGCGTCGGGCAACCGTATTTCCGGAACCCTGATATCCTTCCCCTCTCTCTCTGTATCCTTCCCCACTCTCTGGGGCGACTCATAATAACCTACAGCTGATGTGTTGAAGATCTATTAAACAACAATTCAATTCCCAATTTTCTCTTTGTACCCCTCTATCTTTTACATCTAGATTTATTCCACTGTCATTAGGCCACAAAATGAAAAATGCTAGATTCTCATCCCCTTCCATCTCAATTTTGTATTGCATTTGGATCTCAATTTTTATAAAATGACAACAGTTTTGGATCATTTTGGAGCAAAATCGATAAAAAAAAAAAAAATACAATTTCACCCCAAATTTGACAAACTATAGGATGAGAATCTAGCAATTATTTGATTATGGCCTTAACTATAGGACTATCATTAATATTGTCCTGTGAGGCTGTGAAAAGGTAAACTGTATTGTAAACCATACCTAGAGATTAAGTCATAAAAAATGGTAAATACTTTTTAATTGCCATTTTGCTGATGTTGGTTTTTCAGTTCTGGTTTTCATAGTGAGTGAGGGAAATTTATCACTGTTGGGAAAAGTTTTAAACTGAAATTGATCTTAACAGTTTATATTTAACAACAAAGCAGTGTTAACAAATTAAAGCCTCTGGTTTTTATAATGGTTTACAAATTTCTCTATACACCTGAACCTGTGTGGTTTGAGAAGAAATTGTTGTTACAATATATATTAACTCTGGTCTAAAATTACACACAGGTGTTATACAAATACTCCAGCTGCTGATATGAAAAATCCTCCATAATTAAATGAAACATAATGTAATTTCTGGGTGATAATGAGCTGATGAAGGAAGGATGAATGAATGAACGAACGAACGAACGATCAAACGAATGTGAGAACGAACGAACGCGGAGGGAGGAAGGATGGGTTGGTGAAATGATGGAAGACAGAAGCTAAATAAAGCATGAGAACGCTTATTTTGAATGGAGTCCTGTATGAGACATTTAAAAGAGACTAAAAGCATTACAATTGATGCCTCACACATGTGTAGTCACGACCATACAGTTGTAAAAATATACTACAAGCAAGGTTTTACACCATGTGTAGTAGGCCATACAGTTGTAAAAATATACTACAAGCAAGGTTTTACACCATGTGTAAGTAGGCCATACAGATGTAAATTATACTACAAGCAAGGTTTTACGCCATGTGTAGTAGGCCATACAGTTGTAAAAATATACTACAAGCAAGGTTTTACGGCATGTGTAAAAGGCCATACAGTTGTAAAAATATGCTACAAGCAAGGTTTTACGAAAGCATAAAGTAGCTACGGAGAGAAAATAGCATATATCTGGGTAGGATCTCAGCCATGAAACAAGAATTTAACATTTATAATAATAGATCAAGACACGGGTATTAAAACAATATTGAAAATAACATTATCGCGGAGACATAAACACGTCACGACCGTTTTTTTCTTACCAGACACATTCTTCCAGATTTTTACCATCAGTTCTTCCTACCAAACCTTTTGAATCAAGGTGGTCGACCTCGGTTCTCTCTGTTCAAATACCTTGACATGCGTTACATATTCATTACAATTTACCCTTGTAACACGACATGCAAGAAGTACACATCAGCACAGAAATACAGTTGTTCACATGACGATGTAAGGGGTGTGCGTTAGCGTGTGCATTACAACACATATAAAGTGTTCACTGCTACCATCTGTAATTATAAGATTGCGTTATCGAAGTGAAAAATGTAAAGGAACTGTTCATTGCTACCTTATATACCATTTGCAATAATGAAAACCATAATAATAATGAAATTCAAAAAAAAAAAGAAAAAAAAAAAGGAAAAATACATCAGCAGGCTTGAACCCTGACTTCCCCGGCACTAACACGAAGCCTCAATCAATTGCGCTATAGAGGCTAATGAAAGTTTGTTGCCTAGATACATATAATAATTATGGCATGCTACACATCAGTAGACTGATTTACGAAAATGTCATTTTAGCAGGTAAAGCGGTAAACTTCGAACATTGCAAAATATGTGTTTATACATGTACCATTCAAGTTTTATAAGACGATTTCACTAGAAATTGTAGTTGTAATGCATGCTTATCTTCAACTACATGATTCACAGTCTGTTAACCATAGACAAACACAAAACCCATACAAGGATCAGCTGCCTAAAAGCATGGAATGGTAACATAATTTTTAATTAAATTATACATAACTCCATTAATGTATCTGTTTGCAGGAGCGAGTGCATGCTAAAGATGCGCCTGATGTCTACCTCACCAAACTACGCACATACCTGGACCCCCGCTCCACCAGGAGTACCAAGGTAAGGGAACCAGCAAAATATTAGAGATCTGAAACAAATTTATGTCTTCGGAGAATAAATTCTTAATAAATTTTAATTTTAACACATTGTTTTTTCAGCATATTGGCATGATCATGCTGCATTCAAAGCACAGTAACTGACTTGTGTAGGCACTTAATTTTTGTGTCGCCTTTCGAAGAAAAATGCAATACATAGGGATCACTTTGTCATCCGTCAGTCCGTCCCTCACGAAAACTTAAGGTTGGCTATAACTTTGACATCAAACTTTCAATATATACTCATCATGACAACTGACATGACCATACTAAAATATAAAGGTCAAAGTCACACTGAAGGTCATAATATGGGTTAAATACTCATTTTTTTCTTCACTAAAACTTGACGATGGCTATAGCTTTCTAATTTCTTGATATTTCTTCATCAAACTTTCAATATATACTCATCATGACAACATCGACATTACCATACTAAAATATAAAGGTCAAGGTCACACTGAAGGTCATTATATGGGTTAAATACTCATTTTTTTCTTCATGAAAACTTAACATTGGCTATAACTTTTTCATTTCTTGATATTTTTTCATCAAACTTTCAATATATACTCATCATGACAACATCGACATGACAATGCTAAAATACAAAGGTCAAAGTCACACTGAAGGTCATTATATGGGTTAAATACTCATTTTTTTCTTCACAAAAACTTACTCAGGCCAGTTTGTCAAGGTCATTTATCTGGGTAAAAAAAAACTTGATATACTGACAAAGCGCTGGCAGGAGACACGTGTTCCACGGAACACCCATCTAGTTTGGCTTAACAATAACTGACTGGTGTAGGCACTTAATTTTTTGGCTTAATTGACAAGCTTTTAAAATATTTTGGTCTTAATTTGTATCATGTTTAACATACAAAACATAACAGCAATAAGAGATATTCTAACACACTTGACGATTTCGTGCAATCCGATTGATTGACAGAAATAAAATGCAACTATTAGATAGTGCATAACTTGTCGAAATCCAGACATGTGACGTTAACCTGTCAAAACTTGATGTCGTTTAGTTTTATTTCAATGCGTTTGTGAGAAAAATTGTCAAAATCAATGAAATGCGTTAGAAACGGGTTAGCCAGTATTGAAATTTTGATTTATGCGACAGTATATCGGTTGTTTAACAGTCGCAAATTGTGTTTTAACGGCTCCGCTAACGCATCGCCATAAAGAAAATGACCATTAAACGGCTGATATCGGTCGCAAATTGTGTTTAAAGGCTCCGCTGGCGCATCGCCTTAAAGAAAATGACCATTAAACGGTTGATATCGGTCACAAATTGTGTTTAAAGGCTCCGCTGGCGCATCGCCATAAAGAAAATGACCATTAAACGGCTGATATCGGTCGCAAATTGTGTTTAAAGGCTCCGCTGGCGCATCGCCTTAAAGAAAATGACCATTAAACGGTTGATATCGGTCGCAAATTGTGTTTAAAGGCTCTGCTGGCGCATCGCCTTAAAGAAAATGACCATTAAACGGTTGATATCGGTCGCAAATTGTGTTTAAAGGCTCCGCTGGCGCATCGCCATAAAGAAAATGACCATTAAACGGCTGATATCGGTCGCAAATTGTGTTTAAAGGCTCTGCTGGCGCATCGCCTTAAAGAAAATGACCATTAAACGGTTGATATCGGTCGCAAATTGTGTTTAAAGGCTCCGCTGGCGCATCGCCTTAAAGAAAATGACCATTAAACAGTTGATATCGTTCGCAAATTGTGTTTAAAGGCTCCGCTGGCGCATCGCCTTAAAGAAAATGACCATTAAACGGTTGATATCGGTCGCAAATTGTGTTGAACGGCTCCGTTAGCGCATCGTCATAAAGATATGAACATTAAACGGCTGATCTACTATCACAAAATTCAAAATTTCAGTACTGGGCTGACCATATAATTGACCGCAGATGTTGTAATTATAATATTATAAACTTAACGAATGTTTATGTGCATCTGTAGCTGTCCCGCAAGGTAAACATGAACCATAAACTATATAAACTAAATAACCAGCATGGTGTGTCAGATATATATGATTATTATTATTATATACTACTATGATTGCCTTTCATGGAGGTTATATATCACAGCCCTGTAAAGCTATGGTAAATCTTGGAAAAAATTATGGGTGTTAATTTTAATCCAAATACCGAAACCAACTTCAAGTTTTCCAGTTTTGTATTATTGCGCAACTAGTCATTTTCGGTTGAATTATTGGTTATGAAATCGTTTGGTCTGAAAACAAGGTACATTCTGTAGATTGTAACTGATAGCAATATATAGATCACACATAATATCCATGATTTATAATCAACACAACCTTGCAGAGACCATGAATTACCCACACAAAACTTTTTCATAAACAGTAATTTAACCAAAGACAGTTAAGTGCATTTACACTTTTTCTATCAAGCTGAAGCACATTAATGATAGTGATATTTGTATTTGGACTGGCACCTTTAATTCCAACATAGCAGTTCCTTTACTACAGTTTTGAATACCTAGCTTTTTGGGGTTGTTGTATTTCTTGAGTTCATTAGTGTGTACGCTTTCTGCGGTTTGCTGCAAACAAATAACGTTTGGTAAAAGATCGCGGGGAGTCTATATGCACATTAACTAACTCAGGAAAAATGGTACCAATTAACATAAATGTTGATTATTATGGATATTTTCAAAAAAGGGAAGGAAAATACTGTGACATTAATGCATTAACTAACAATTTATATTTATGATTATTGAGATGTACGCATGACTTCATTGCACGCATGTTGATGGTCTTGAGCTGGCTGACCCGAGCGCTTTTGAAGCAATATTAAAACAGCATATACAAATTATTACATGTATATACCGTATATTTTGTATGAAACACACAACTATAGTTTCATACAATTCAGTCCCCGTCTGCCCTGCATGCGGGAGGTCGTTGATTCAATCCCCGGCCTGGTCACACCAGACTTCATAGAAATGATACTAGTTTCTCCCTCGATAGACGTTATAACAAACTGGTATAAAGGATAATGCTAGGACTGGTCGGCCCGGTGTCTGTTTATGAGACTGGGTGGAGTATCAAGTCATGTGTCTTATAATGGTGTGGTTAATTCCAGTATGTCAGCACTAGAATGTGACTCGACTTGAAGATTGTTAAAAGCGATGTCAATCCCCGTTCATGCATACATTCCACTTCCTTTCATGGTGGGGAGAGTGGGGTGGGAGCGGGGAGGGGGATGGGGCCCGGTGGATAGTGGTTGACTTCAAACCAGAGAATCTTTGTTCAAGCCAAACTGGCACCACTCTTAAATAGTTTTTATCAATCCATTCTTGGGCAGTACACTTTCCCGTAGTCTAGTCCATTGAATAGGAACATAAACCTGTCTTTAGTTAAGTTTTCGTGTGATTTGACAAAGTTTACACTCCAATAAATACCTGAAGACATTTAAATCATATTGATCAGTGTTCTCCCAAGGCGATTAAGGCATGTCACATTTAACATGCATTCAGAGCCAAAATGCTTTTTGCAACTTGCCTTAAAGGGACACTGTCCGTAAGTAAGCTGATATTGAGCATAATCAAATAACTGTCTGACTTTTATTCAGTGAAATGTATACATGAAAACATGAGCATAGACCCAAATAAGTATGTAGTAATACATTCGTGAGTTTGAAAAAAAAAAGTTTTAATTAGTATTTGTAAATAATGTGGGACCAACTTTATTTACCTTTTTTGCTATCACGTGACTTCCATTAGCACATTAGGTTTTCTACATAGTATGTATTGCGAAATTTGTGTGGCCCGCATAGCTCAGCTAGGAGCGACGTCGTCATTACCCACACAGTCTTATTACCCATTAGTATAATTTTAGTTTGGGCTGCTGGTTCAAACTCTCAAAGCGGTAGTTCTTTTTTTTGTACCGCGATTGAATTCCGTCAAAAAATCTTGCTTTTAATTAGTAAATATTCAATACTTTTAGTGTGTAATGTTTGTGAACGTAATTAGTGTGTGTTTTATAAGCTAAAAGTTACGGACATTGTCCCTTTAATATCAAAAACGCATTTAACACATTTTATTATTATCTTTGTTTGGCTTAAATAAGTAGAAAAAAACAATATATGGAATCACTAGCCTATTTCTTATATAAAGCATGTGTCTCTCTAACAAACTATCCATACATATAGGGGTCAGGAATAAGGATACACTTTGAAGCATTTTTTCTATGATAAAAGCAACATCATGTGCCTTGACAAATTCCTGGGGAGAACACTGCCTATTTTACACTTTCTGAATAAAAAAGATTACCAATCTGGATATGAGTCATAGACAGTTATGACAAAAGTTCATCAAACTATTCAAATGTTGCTGACAGTTTCAGGCTACTAAGTTCACCACATTACAAGGTTGAATTCCAGCTAGACTCAGTATCCTTGAGAACAAGTCTGCAGAAATTATAATGCAACTGAATCCTTATAATTATCTTTGAGAATGTGTATTTCATATTATATTTCTCGTAGATCTCATTGTAAAACACATCAGATTCAATCTTACACAGTTATATTCACAAATGGACAGTTTTCTTTCTGGTGATAAATTGCAGGGCTGTTTTTTCAGAAATAGGGGAAGAGGCCCAGGCCGTTTAATAGGGGAAAAAAGCGTGATTTTCGAGATAAAACGGGGGGGAATATAGTGTGATTTTCGAGATGTAGGGAGAACAGAAATTGAAGACTCAGGTGTGCAAATATGCATTTGGAGCATTTTTAATGTACATTTTAAATAAACTTTCTTTAATATTAAAATGTATCTTAGACAGGGCTGTCTTTCTACCATGGGGGAATGGGTCCGGGTGCCTCAGAGGGGGGAATATTCGCGTCAATTTCAGTAAAAGGGGGAATTTTGCATGAAAGTTCAAACATCCGTAACACATTATGATATCATCAATATAAAATGAAATCATGCTGATTAAATAGATATATAAAACTAAATAGACAAATAAAGCAAGGACTTAAGCATACAATAACACCATTTTATTGTTGTTTATGCCAACCAATATACATTTAACAATAAATGGGTTCAAAACAGACTTGAAAAATATGTATGTTGACTAGCTGTAAGAATTAGACTATGTTCAAAAAGTACCAATGACAGTTATGTCATTTACTTTGTTCTACTTTCTTCAACACAAGCACAATTAACACTTAGTTCTCTTAAAAATCTAGCCTTCTGTCTTTCAGTTTATTTATTTTTTTAATTATTTTTTTTCAAGGGGGGAATTTTGACACTGAGGTGGGGGAAAAAAAGATACTTTTCAGGTGGGGGACTGGGGCCGAATAACGGCCCCAAAAAAAGGCAAAAGACAGCTTTGATCTAAAACATTGTTGTGAAAGTAAGGGTAGGGAAATGGTGTTTAAAAAAAAAAGCAGGCATTTTGCTAGGAGAAGACACCGAAGTTTGGCCGAGCAGCTTGTGAAGGAAAAAAGACCTGAATTGCCATATAGAAAATATCCCTAGAATATTTCCGATATTATGATATATATATTTATGTAGCAATATGGTTATGGAATACAATGGTTAGTATCTCATTCTGATTTTGCCTTCATATGTAAATTGTGGCTTATCAGTATGTAGATATAAACGTCTTGCAACTTCTTTGTTTTTTACAAACCTGTAATGATTTAAAAATGAATGAACGAACGTCAGCCATGCTTCATGATTGTATATACATAATGCACCATAGTGAGTCTGTTGCTGAATGTTGGCCAGAGAACAGAGCTTATATATAAAACTTGCATTGATGAAATCAGTACCGGGTATTTGAACCGTTTTCCTCCCTGAAACAGATCAGTCACTTAAAATATAAATTAATCCAAACCCTTTGTGTTTTGATTTTTCTGCCTTTAGAAAAATAGCAACTTTGAAAGCAGTAAATACAATGACCAGAATTTATGCTAAAATTGCATACGTGTAAAAAAAACACTTGTTAATGACACATTTTCCTGATCTCTCTGTATGTACTGAACAAAATATTTTAGTTTAGCTCTGTAATAGGGACAATTAGATTACATATATGTTTACACATGATTTTGTAAATTATTAATTGTCATATCTATGTCACTTCATTTATTATTGACCGCAAACACACAGCTTCGTATCTCGGCTATGGAATTGACATGCATTTTATGTGCTAAATTTATTTTGTTCAGTATATAGCTAGCTATAGTCATCATGCAATTTCTGTCAAATAATGCCACTGACAGTAAATTAATTTTATTTTTACCGAACACTTGTAACAATTTTTTTTATTTTATTTGTAAGTGATTACTTGGGGAGGAGGATGCTAACATTGTTTGCCATATATTACATGTATTACTGATATGAGAATGATCTGAACTGCTTGACATACATGCATTTATATGTGTACTTGCTTTACTTGTAGGGAGGGAACCGTAATAGAATGTCTTTTGTAAGCCTGTAGTTTGTTAATCACGTTTGTCAGATACACGTATGTTTCACTGGAAAGTCAGAATTACCCTCGATTTGTGAAGTTTTGCAAAGTTTTCATTTCATGTTTTTAATCACGTGAACTTGTCGTGAAGTGAGTGATCTAATTTTAGTAAAATCACAGCCCTACCGTATATGCCCCTTTAAGTGCTTAGAAAATTCAGGAAAAGGGGGCGCTTGTTCGGACATTATATACTGACGTATAAATTCTGTCGAGGATAATGGGTTAATCTTATCGGTAAGTGTAGAAAATAAAAAAATACACTACATGCCCGGTACACGAAACTACTTATTATTCCCAAAATCATATTGATGGAAAAGAATTACGGTTGAAATAGGGGTGATTAATGAATTTTAGACGGAAAAACGTAGGGGGCACTTATAGGAGCAGGGGCGCTTAAAGGGGCAAATACGGTATATAAGCATTCTGACTGTAAGCTACAGTGTATGTTCTCCTGATATATATTTTGTTGAAATACTAGATTTAATAAGAAAGATGTACACAATTATACCTATAACTATAATAATGATAATGATGATAATAATAGCAATAACTTAATTATAATAAGAACAACAATAATAAATTAATAATAATAATACATGATAATAATAATAACAACAATTATAATAATAATACAGTAATAAACTTAATGAATAATAGAAAAGGTATTAAAATTCAATATTAATTAGTTAAAAGTTATTATTTTCCTGGGCGCTGAATGCTTTTAAAATCTGGCTAATATACAACGTTATATATATATGTAAAGGTATACGTTACATGGCGGGAGGTGTACATTATACTGGTTCTACCCAGGAATAAGGTCTAAGGCAGATTAAAAATTGACTGTCGTACAAATGTGCTGACCTTAAACACCACGCAAAACAAAACAAACTGTATAGATAGTTTTCATATTCACTTTAAAAGTATAAAACTTAATTGAGAGACATAAAATGCAACATTAACTCCCGAGCAAGAAGTCGTACCATGAATATCGTTCATGCAATACCCATTTCTGTATTTATGAAACGTTACATGTATGGATAGGTATATTATGTTTGCCATACCCATTTCTGTGTTTATGTGCTTTCTTTAATGTGCACTTGACTTTGTGGTTTGACTTCGTAATGCTTGGCCAATTGATCTAATAATCATGATAATTGAAACTTGTATACAAGAATGGAACTCTTTGTAACCAAAGCCTACAATTGCAGTGCTAAATTAGACTTTCAGATTTGCATTTGTTGTAATTTTATATGTCAGACTTGACATGAAAAGAACAAACAAAGAATATAAACAAAGACAATTACTGTAGATTAAAATTAGAAACCAATTTAAAGTACATAATGTATTCAAATACTCTAATATGCACAGTCTTTACTTTATGTCTTAAGTTTTCCTTTTTTCAAAACTTTTGATGTCTTCATTATTTCTAGACTTTTCAATGGTAATTGTTGATGCATTGCCACATGCACTTTGAACTGAACTGATTTGATTACCATTGTATTATTGTGCATTAATTCAAAGTTTTTATTTAAATATTTTTTTTTAAATTTTTTTATATAGAATTTGAACCTCTAAATAGAGCTTTATGTACATTTTGTAATTCTAAATTGGGGATTTTGATAATTTGCTTGATTTTGATAATTTGCTTAAAGCTAACCCCCAATACCACACACCTGTTAAAAGTTACTTTTTGCCTGCCAAATTTACAGTCTAAACATGTTCTTAATAATTAATATTTACCCAAACCCAATTAAATGTTTCACCGGCGCCGGAAAGTATTCAAAAGTTCTTTCCCACAGCAAGTACTGTGTGGAATCTGGGAGTATAATACAAAATTAATGCAAGAAGAAGCATGAGAATATTATAAACAGAACATTGACATAAAGACAGGTAGAGCTATTTAAAACTACATAAGACTGATGCTGAAGTGCACAAGTTGTGGGAGGATTCTGAGTTTCCAGTGAGCATCCTGACAGGGAGCAGCGAGTTAACTAGCACATTAGCACATGTACACATGACAGCTTGTATATATATTATATATATACTATTGTAGAGTTACGGAGTTGTTTCATTCACTCTCTCCCCCACCACACAACTCCACCCTCTCCTGGAAACATACGAAATTTGTATTGAGACAAGAGGCAGTCGATATCCTTAGGTATTATATCTAGGGGTCAGCACAAGACTATCATATCTCCTTCTTTAGTCATATGTAGTTACGATAGTCTTGCACTTCACCCTCGATATAAATTTATCATAGGGGCTGGGTATGGGGCCGGATGATTATTTTGAATATTTATCAACACAATATATATGTGTAGATCCAAAACTTCCACAGCTAAATCCGATTGAATGATGCAGCTCCATTAATTCCATATAGCAAAGTGTATAGCGTATAAACACCTCACTTTTATTCACTTGTAGATTACTTTTCAAACACTTTCTGGTTAATCTTGAAATTATGCTTCTCCTTGTTTATATAACAAACTTGAACTTCCACTTCCTTCTAACACACCCACGTCTAGAGTTTGAATAATATACATGTAGAACGTTGAATCTTGGATTAAAATAAGTGCATGCATGGTTACTACTTAATATATGCCTTAACAGGGTTATATGCATTGATTAGCAGGGCAGAGTTAATTAGTTATGGATTATTTGCCCCTTAGGCCAAGTAAAATTATATGTTTGGTTCCTATTACTTGCTAAAAAAATAAATAAATAGGGTAGGTAGGTTGGAAAATGATTTTATTTTCTAAAAATATTTTATTTTATATTTTAGTATAAACTACCGTAACTTAAATATTCATGTATATGTTGATATTGTCAGATACAGAACAAATTGATTTAAAACAAAAAAAAGAGAAAAAAAAACATTTTCTAGGGTGGGGCATAAAATATTTAGGGTCGGCCACAAAAAACGGGATCAGTCGAGAAACCGGAACCGCACATATAATATTATTTGGCCTTACATGTAATCCTATTGTTATTGCATTTAAAATTGATAAAAAACAACACTAAAATATATATAGCTGAATATTATCATATTAAACTTTGAGTCTAATATGTTTACACCTTAATCCCATAGTAAATGCAATTCCCTTCAATAAGAAATTAATACAAACTTGATAAATATATGAATTCATCAATTAAGACCCGTCTTATGGCAGAAATAAATGTAACTAGGTCATTTATGTAATGATCAATTGAATTAATCGCATATTTATCAAGTTTGTGTTTATCAGTGGTATATCGCATTGGCTGGACATAGGTGCAAACATAATAGTAACAAGTTTCAGTTAAATATAGATGGGCATATTTCAGTCGTATTTTTTTATTTATTTGATGTGCAACTTCAGTGAGATTGCAGGTATTAAGCTGCGAAAATCCTCAATTGTTACAATATTGTAACTAAGCCAAATGCATTTCTCTTCAAAGGGCTTATAATTCTATGGTGTGGACCGACGGCAGTGATTATAGTCTTCCGAATCTGTCCTATGTTATATAGTATAGTAAGGTTATTGATGTTGAAAAGTGTTACTAACAGTCTAAAAACTGGACTACATCCGGGCATGTTGTAGTGTTATTCTGAACAGCTTGTGTTCTATTGGAATTTAATTCGAAAGCAAGTAGCAGCTTCAGCATCAAGCATGCATTTTAAAAAAAAAATCAAAAAAAAATCTCTGTAAATGGGTTCTACAACCAATATAAAATGTGACCAACACTTCATTCTCTCACACAAATTAAAATGTTTCGGCAGTAAAGAATGCATATAGCAGTGTTGTAATCCTGTTTCCATAATTGCTTAAAAACCCCATTGAAGTTGGTATGTTCCCTTTTTTCCTTTTTTTTTACCCATACATATCAACAGCCAAGAAAGTAGCAAGATTTCATCTTGGAAAAATAATATACGGTAATTAGCCTGAAATTGTGTGAGACATTTAAGTACTTACACCACTGGCATTGATCAAAATTGATTGTGTAGTGCAGTCTTGTCTCAATGATGTGTGCGTATGTGTCTGAGTTCTCAAAGATGCATGCGTATGTGTCCGAGTTCTCAAGGATGTGTGCGTAAGTGTCTGGAGTTCTCAAAGATGCATGCGTATGTGTCCGAGTTCTCAAGGATGTGTGCGTATGTGTCTGGAGTTCTCAAAGATGCATGCGTATGTGTCCGAGTTCTCAAGGATGTGTGCGTATGTGTCTGGAGTTCTCAAAGATGCATGCGTATGTGTCCGAGTTCTCAAGGATGTGTGCGTATGTGTCTGGAGTTCTCAAAGATGCATGCATATTTGTCCGAGTTCTCAAGGACGTGTGCGTATGTGTCCGAGTTCTCACTGATGCATGCATATGTGTCCGAGTTCTCAAGGATGTGTGCGTTTAATATTGTCTGAGTTCTCAAAGATGCATGCATATGTGTCCGAGTTCTCAAGGATGCATGCGTATGTGTCCGAGTTCTCAAGGATGTGTGCGTACGTGTCCGAGTTTTTAGTCAGAACCGACTTAACATACAAAAAATCATTGCAGAATTAATGCTTTTTCTCAAATTCTTAGAGACTGGTGCTTTCTGATTGGGAAAATTTTCTGCCACAGTTGGGGGGAAAAAAAAGTCAAATTTTAATTGGGAAGAGGCCTTTTACCTTTTATTAAAAAATATTTTTTTTGGAGGCTGAACCGAAGTTGTTCAAGGGTTTAAATTGATAAATCTATAAATATATACAGTCAGAAATGGGGGAACATAACTTTTTCTGGCCTATTGGCGTCAACCCCAGTAATTTAAAAGCTTAATTATAATTAGTTAAGGTTACAGAAACCTTTACAGAGACAAAACCTTTCCATTTTACACAGCACACTGTGGTTACTTGTACATATTCATGAATTTTATGCAAATGGTTTTAATCCAAGATGTTTGTACTAATCGCAATATCACCAGTTGACGAGTATCATGGTAAGAACCTTCAATTCATCCACATATAGACAGTATAGTACTCCATGGTTATAGAGTCATTCACTTACATTAGAGTCTATCCTTTCTCACTGGTCTTAGCCTAAAAAAAAAAATTGTGTGGTTCTGGTAACATGTTCAAAATTGGTAGGTAGGGTAGGTCGGATTTTTTTTTTTTTTTTTTTTTTATGTACGCAAAGTACTGAATTATGTACTTAATTTTTTTTTTTTTTTTTTTTTTCGAAATGGACCAAAAAATCGTCAGGGTCGGCGGGTATTCGTAGGTAGGGTCGGGTGACCCGAACCACACAATTATTTTTTTTAGGCCTTAGATTTACTTTTTTTGTTTAGGCCGTAGCCATTCCAGTAGGTGTTATAGCATTCCTTTATAAATACCATGTGAAAAGAGAACACAAGCAAATCTGTTTCAAGATGTTCTACAATATTCTAGAATCATTGTGCAGTCGACTTGAGGAAATTAAAATATCACTTTCTGAATAAGCTGAGATGTCAGACTTAAGTTGGGCATAGAATCTTAATTAAGCATAAATTATACAAGAAGGTTATACTGACTTGATTGGAGAAATCAAACTGCAGATGTCTCAAGTTACTTTAAGTTTATGTAGACCATATTCCAATTTTCTGAGCTTGAGACCAAAAGGACCTTCATCTGCAAACCATGAAGAGCTTTTCTCATTCTGCACTGCGCTCATCGGTGTGGGTTGGTACATTACGCTGTCACTTCATTTGTCACCCGTGCGATTTCCGTGCGATTTTTCATTGCACTGATGAATGGAGATTCAGCGGAATCAATCACACGGTGATTCCAACAAAGCACTGCACTGCACTGTGCAGCTTCCAAGTGCTTCACATGTTTATTTCACTCGTAGTTATATGGTAGAAGAATAAAACAACTTGAAACAGGTTTACTTTTTAGAGAATCAGAATTCACATATACTGTATTTCCCCTAATAGTAGAGCCTGGGCGCTATGCAAAATGGCAAGGAGGCGTGCTTATAAAATGTAAAAAATAAAATTAAGAACTATTTAATTTTAATTTTTGGGGGGGATTTTGGGATATCACAAATTTGAAAATGTACTGACTTTTGAAGATGATTATTATTATTATTATTTTTTTTGAAAAGATAGGGTTGGGTGGTTGGAGTGGCAGCTTTTATTAAGGGAGGCACTCTTATTAGGGGAAATACTGTATTTACCCTTTTATTTACCCAGTTAAGTACCAGCTAGACCCTTGTGTTTAATAAAATGTCCATTGTACTTGATAACATTTTGAGATGTTTGTGTTGGTTGAATTTTCAGCAGCTGTGTTTAATGCATACTATGTACCCCTTGGCTCGCTGTGGAAGCATTGTAAATATTTCATGTCGCTTTTTATTCAACACAGTATTATTCAGTTTCATTTATTTTATGTACGGCTTTTTTGTTCGTATACATGTAAAAGCTTTACAAACCTTCATCTAGATGCTCAAGATAATATATTTTTTTAGAGTATTTCGTCACTATTGCATTGTCCTATAAAAAATACACAGCATGTTTGCTGAAATAAAGACCAAACCAAAATTGCTGAAATTCCCAACTGTGTGTGCATGTTGTCTTTTTTGCTTTTGAAGTGTAGGTTTATAGTTTTTGGTTTAAAAACTGAAGGTCAAGCCAATGATGTATACATACTCAAGTCTAAATAATCAAGATGAGGTTAGGTTTTAGTTATTACTGGACTAAGTGTAGCTTGCAAGCATTATATGTAGTTCATTTCAGTGTAAAAAGTTTGTTTTTTATTTAGTTTATACTTTTAGTTTTAATAGTTCAAACATGAAAACTAGATTTTTTTTTTTTAAACGGCATTTACACTTCCATACAATAAACACTCTATATCTAAGTATGCCTTAGTTGTATATTGTTAGGCAAAAAAAAAATACCTGTGTTTCCGGTGGCCCGACCGACCCTATTTTTAAGGGGCTGACCCTACAACATTTTATGATTTTTTTTTGATTTTTTTTTTTTAAAAAATTGTTCTGAACAATGATTTATCACAATATAACGAGGTAAACTGACATCACAGAGCAACTTTCAGCCGTATCATCAACTTCTATGGGGTTTATGAGATAAATACATGTAGAATCTCACAATATCTTGCTCCAAAAAAACAACAACCGACCCTAATGGAAACACACCTATTTTTTTTTTGGCCTTACTCATTATCATCATTATGTGTTCATCCTGATGAGTGTATGCTAAAACTATTGTAACTATATATAAATAAAGAATGAGATACAATAGTTTCGCTTTAACTCCTCACTGGAATAATTATTATAATATTAACCCTTTCGCTGCCACAGTGGAAGACATTGAGTTTTACAACCAGTGTAAACCCAGATCAGCCGGTACATCATGTGCAGGCTGATAAGGGTTTACACCGGTCGCCACTCCGTGAGAACGTTTGCCATAACACTTTATATGTAAATATCACCAGAAGGTTTGAATTCAAATTTTAGCAGCCGACTTTTGAATTTTGGCGGCGAAAGGGTTAATGTATCAACTAAGGTAATGTGATGTAAATGACTAAACATGACTAAATAACGATATGTTGTTTCGGTACCACTGCAGAGCCTCAGTTTCGTATAAAATAAATTATACACATTGGGTTGGAGTTGCAAACCTGCGCCAAATTAACCCATGAACAATTCTTATAATATCACCAAGGGAAATGGAGAGATAACTCCGTCCTATAGGTGGAAAATGTCAGTCTTGCTCAAATGTTACTCATTAAGGAAAAATTATAGGTTCATGTTAAGTTATTTACTCATTTTATTTTGGTGGACCTTTTGTTATTTTATTTCTTAAATGGACTAATAAGAGAGTAGAAATATTGAACAATCTCTTTTTAGCTAATTTTACATTAAAAGTTCGAATATTTTTTAAAATATTTCTGTTTTTTAAATGAATTACACATCAGGAAGTCACGAAAGAGTTTAGATTTCACAGTACCAATATGTAAAGATTTCTTTATTCAGTTAGGACAGTTAGGAGTAGAATAAAAAAAAAATGCATTCTCCATTTATTTGCAGTGCTTGTAATTTTACTTGACGTTTTTATCTTCAATATTTGTATTTCTTCAGTCTATGGAACAAGTAAACAGACGTTATTGGCAATTTGAGCATAATAAATTGATCTTATTCTTTCGTATATGGCATTTGTTCATGATCAATCTAAATTTAATAATGGGAGATCAATGGCAGAAGATTTTGTGTAAAAAAAAATAATGTCAGAATTTACATTGTTTTCTTTTTTTCCAGAAGAGAAAAATGTTGGGCGACACAACTTCTACGCAAGTGTTACGAGACCTTGAGATTTCGTTGCGGACGAATCACATTGAGTATGTATTACTGTAAACTCTGGTGTCAGAAGGTGGTTTGTATGGTGTTTTACATCATTATCAACACGTAAGGTTATACATGTGGTCAAATTTTTGTGGTGGAGGGAGACCACCCACATTTCCTGGGTAGAACCAGTACTGTACACCTCAAGCCATCCGTAAGAATTGACACTTCCTCACAAGTCGAGCTCCCAGTGAGATTCGAATCCGCAGCGTTGAGAGGCGAAGGTTTACAACGCAACGTTAACCATTCGGCCATGGAGACGCTTGTCGGAAGATGCATGCAAGTATGATAGATGTTATAATAATAACATCTGATAATTATCTTCAAGGTCAAGCATGGTTTCAAACCTAACTGGGTCATTTTTTTATGTTGTCAGATGAGATTATTTTCATGATCTCTCTAATGTACTGAATAAATAATAAAGAACTAACATAGAACATCTGAAGCAAGTTTTACATCTACTATTGATATTATGAGACAAATTCTGTTGTTTTTATTGCAAACTTTAGAGAGTTTTGAATCATTTTATAAACAAGTATCATAAAACAAATATTGAATATATGAAAAAGCTTTGAGAATCATTCTGTAATATTTCTCTGCAGAACTCACGGTGTAGTGTTCAAAACCTTGAATGAACTGGTGCGGCATAGACACGAAATATTCTTTGTTAAATAGAGAATCTTACATTAGTGCTCTTTACAATTGAAATTTGCTGACAAAAAAGATACGAGGCGACATCTTGTAGAGCATCAATTCATTTTTGCCAACAAGTTTAATACATTATTGTGAATGTGGGATTCTTTAAATCACAAAATCACAAAACTTATGTCAGAAAGCGTGCTGTCAGCGTCATTATTTATAGAATTGTGCTGTTACACTTCCTAAGGCCTTTGTTAGATGAGACTGCCTTATTGAAATGCCTAACAGGCACACCATAAATGCAAATTTTTCACATTTAAAAGTTTGTCGTCTGGTGCTGGGAAATATTAAATTTATTGCTTTTAACTAAACTAGAACTAAGCATATTTTTTATAATAATATTTATTTATGTAGAATATCGGGTTCTCCAAGTCTAGAAATTATAGGGTGGCGATGCAAATACGTTATTTTGTGTTTTTTGATGCCATTTTGACAGTGACACCCGAATGTTGGAGGAGAGTTACCTCCCCTATACGGTTCAGTCAATACAATTGAGGCGCTTGCTTTATTGTTGAAGACTGGATGACAAGCGTCTGCGTGATATTTCTTAACTACATGTAACCACAGAGTACCAAATCGGTCTAGATTCAGGTTATGTTATGGTGTTTGTTGCGTCAATTCATACAGTTGTACGGGCACATTTTCGTTGAGATGAATTTCTGGTAAAAGCCCTTTGTGTTCTACATGAAGTTGCTAAATTTATTAGTTTTTTTTTTTTTTTACTTTTTTTTTAAAAAGGCGCTTGACGATTTTTACGAGGCGGCGCTTGTTTTGCATGGCGGTATGTACCGATAGTGTGGTGGCCTGCCATCGTATAAGTGCTCTTGGAGAACCCTGAATATATCTATGTATTATTTTTCAGGTGGGTTCGTGAGTTTTTAAATGAGGAAAACCAAGGTCTAGATGTGTTGGTGGATTATCTGTCCTTTACTCAGGTCGTCATGAGGTAGGAACATTTTGAATTGGATCAGCTGCCTTGTACTTTGCGATGGGTCGTTGGTTCAATTGCTGGCCGGATCATACTAAAGACTTTATAAAAATGATACATGGGTGGGGTATAAAACCATGTCTATGGTGCGACGTTCCAGTGTGACAGCACTATAAAGCTGAGCATTACACTGACTGCTACTGACTGTCTTGATATGACTAAAAGATTGTTAAAATGTTAAACCCCATACATGCATACGTACATACATTAAATGATTTGAGTGTAAGTGGAACAAAGTGAAAGTCTTTCCTCTGAACACATTCGGTCATAAGAAATAAAGCCTTGCCATGATTGTATATATGTTAATTGTTAACTGTATATCCCCAAATAAGAGCACCTGGCCAAACAGTAGTGCCCCGCCACCACATTTTCAAAAAGAAAAGAAAAAAACAAACGTAAAAAAAATCCACATATAATTAAGTAAATATCTTCAAAATTCAATACCTATTCGATCTTTTGTATCACAAATCTAAACCCAAAACGCGGTACTATAAGGAGAAATATAGTATTGTAATTATGCTCATATCATTGTAGAAGGGAACAATTACTGAATCGAGAAAAGAGTTCGAGCCTGGACTCGGGCCTGGCAAGGGGATCATTACGGGGATTGAAACGTTCCAACACCATCAGTGCAACCCGGGGTATCACAAGGTACTCGCAGAAACTGAATATGGGCGAGGCCCGGGACGACGTGCATGTCTGTATAATGTGTCTACGTGCAATCATGAATCATCAGGTAATGATGTTTGCTTTTTTTCAAATGTCAAATATTATTGGTTGTTCATGTTAGAATCATGAAAGTGTTATTCATATAGAGGATCTTATATTCGTGAATGTGTATTATTGATTTTAATAAACGAGTTGGATAAAATGAGGCTCTGCCAAGTATCCTATCTTTTTATCCAACGAGTTTATTCTGTTTATCACATGACACACCTACGATGTGATAGTTGCACTTTAATGTTATCAATTTACCTTGTATGCGGCGGCAATTTGTAAGAGAAATCATTTCGTGACGTCGGCGACGTTAAGCGGCTGTAATGCGTTCACCCTACAAATAATGCAACACCTTGAACTAATTTTAAGGTTGCTAACATGCATTTTATAAAGTAAGATTTCAAATAAGGATAATTATTTAAGGTGCCTGAACGTATCGTGTGATGTACTATGCGAACTATTGGGATTAACTGTTTTAAGGTACATAAACACAGTGATTCGGTCCTCATTTGCATCTGTAATACACTAGTGTATTGCGAGAAATAAGTCATGGCTTTATTACACTCCCAGAAGCCATGTTATGTGATAAACTGAAAATATTGATCCTTTTGAAGCATCGAAAACAGTCAAGAAAAAACTCGGTGATCATGACAGCCAATGTAAGAGCAACAGCTTGAGTGGCATTCTACTTGAAAAGCACAATAATTAGCCATTATGTATATTGTAATGAATATCAGTATGGTTTCGTTTGTGATACGTATATATATTGTAAATTAGACTATGGTTTCATTGTAATATGTATGTTGCATATTTCAGTATGATTTCATTCTAATATGTATATTTCAGTATGGTTTCATTGTTATATGGATATTGTATATGTCAGTATGGTTTCATATTTATATGTCTATTTTAGTATGGTTTCATTGTTGTATATTTTAGTATGGTTTCATTGTTATATGTATATTTCAGTATGGTTTCATTATTATATGTATATTGTATATTTCAGTATGGTTTCATTGTTGTATATTTTAGTATGGTTTCATTGTTATATGTATATTTCAGTATGGTTTCATTATTATATGTATATTGTATATTTCAGTATGGTTTCATTGTTGTATATTTTAGTATGGTTTCATTGTTATATGTATATTTCAATATGGTTTCATTGTGTTTCATTGTTATATGTATATTTCAGTATGGGTTCATTGTTATATGTATATTTCAGTATGGTTTCATTGTTATATGTATATTTTAGTATGGTTTCATTGTTATATTTATATTTCAGTATGGTTTCATTGTTATATGGATATTTCAGTATGGTTTCATTGTTATTTGTATATTTCAGTATGGTTTCATTGTTGTATATTTAATATGGTTTCATTGTTGTATATGTATATTTCAGTATGGTTTCATTGTTATATGTATATTTCAGTATGGTTTTATTGTTATATGTATATTTCAGTATGATTTCATTGTTATATGTATATTTCAGTATGGTTTCATTGTTATATGTATATTTCAGTATGGTTTCATTGTGTTTCATTGTTATATGTATATTTCAGTATGGGTTCATTGTTATATGTATATTTCAGTATGGTTTCATTGTTATATGTATATTTTAGTATGGTTTCATTGTTATATTTATATTTCAGTATGGTTTCATTGTTATATGGATATTTCAGTATGGTTTCATTGTTATTTGTATATTTCAGTATGGTTTCATTGTTGTATATTTAATATGGTTTCATTGTTGTATATGTATATTTCAGTATGGTTTCATTGTTATATGTATATTTCAGTATGGTTTCATTGTTATATGTATATTTCAGTATGATTTCATTGTTATATGTATATTTCAGTATGGTTTCATTGTTATATGTATATTTCAGTATGGTTTCATTGTTATGTGTATCATATTTCAGTATGATTTCATTCTAATATGTATATTTCAGTATGGTTTCATTGTTATATGGATATTGTATATGTCAGTATGGTTTCATATTTATATGTCTATTTTAGTATGGTTTCATTGTTGTATATTTTAGTATGGTTTCATTGTTATATGTATATTTCAGTATGGTTTCATTATTATATGTATATTGTATATTTCAGTATGGTTTCATTGTTGTATATTTTAGTATGGTTTCATTGTTATATGTATATTTCAGTATGGTTTCATTGTGTTTCATTGTTATATGTATATTTCAGTATGGGTTCATTGTTATATGTATATTTCAGTATGGTTTCATTGTTATATGTATATTTTAGTATGTTTTCATTGTTATATTTATATTTCAGTATGGTTTCATTGTTATATGGATATTTCAGTATGGTTTCATTGTTATTGGTATATTTCAATATGGTTTCATTGTTGTATATGTATATTTCAGTATGGTTTCATTGTTTTATGTATATTTCAGTATGATTTCATTGTTATATGTATATTTCAGTATGGTTTCATTGTTATGTGTATATTTCAGTATGGTTTCATTGTTATGTGTATATTTCAGTATGGTTTCATTGTTATGTGTATATTTCAGTATGGTTTCATTGTTATGTGTATATTTCAGTATGGTTTCATTGTTATATGTATATTTCAGTATGGTTTCATTGTTATGTGTATATTTCAGTATGGTTTCATTGTTATATGTATATTTCAGTATAGTTTCATTGTTATATGTATATTTCAGTATGGTTTCATTGTTGTATATTTCAGTATGGTTTCATTGTTATATATTTCAGTATGGTTTCATTGTTATATGTATATTTCAGTATATTTCAGTATGGTTTCATTGTTTTATGTATATTTCAGTATGGTTTCATTGTTATATGTATATTTCAGTATGGTATATTTCAGTATGGTTTCATTGTTATATGTATATTTCAGTATGGTTTCATTGTTATATGTATATTTCAGTATGTTTTCATTGTTGTATATTTCAGTATGGTTTCATTGTTATATATTTCAGTATGGTTTCATTGTTATATGTATATTTCAGTATGGTTTCATTGTCATATGTATATTTCAGTATGGTTTCATTGTTGTATGTATATTTCAGTATGGTTTCATTGTTATATGTATATTTCAATATGGTTTCATTGTTATATGGATATTTCAGTATGGTTTCATTGTTATGTGTATATTTCAGATTTCAGTATGGTTTCATAGTTATGTGTATATTTCAGTATGGTTTCATTGTTATGTGTATATTTCAGTACGGTTTCATTGTTATATGTATATTTCAGTATGGTTTCATTGTTATGTGTATATTTCAGTATGGTTTCATTGTTATGTGTATATTTCAGTATGGTTTCATTGTTATATATTTCAGTAGGGTTACATTGTTATGTGTATATTTCAGTATGGTTTCATTGTTATATATTACAGTATGGTTTCATTGTTATATGTATATTTCAGTATGGTTTCAACCTTGTGATAGCCCACACTCATGCCATTAACTGTATAGCCTTGAGTCTGAACCACAGAAGTCTGAGGTGAGCTCTTCTTCCGCTATGTTGTTACCTCCAGTCATTTAAAAGTTCAGCGTCAATTAGTATTATTTTGAGCTATAAATATGTGTCCACTCATTACTATACTCAACAAAAAAAGAAACTTCCGCAACTTTACCCATACATGTAGACACAATGAAAATATATTTTGTTTGGTCTTATATGTTAATAGCTTTGTTAAAAGGCCAGCAATGTCATGAAAACAATTGTCATTGAATCAAACTTGTACGCACAGTTATTCCCCTTGTTTTGGTTTAAACAGCATTTCTGGGTCTTGTGGTTTTAACTTTGATTTAACACAGTTTTGTTCTATTGAAATAAACAGAAGATAAACCCAGCACCAAAAAGACGGAGAAAGTAAGCTGACCTGTTCACTCACTTTTGCGCCATACGGCTTTCAAGAAAGAATATTTTCAGATTACCTCCCTTTATAATACAAATATAGTGATTTCGCAATTTGAATAAACCATGTTTTAGCAGCAACACACTAACTCTGGTTTTTGATGATTATTAATATTGATCAGAATGATTTAGTTATAAGTATAAAATGATGAAATGTTATCTAGATTGGTGTACAAAGTGTAACAAAGTCAACCCTATGCAAATCACAGCTTAAAATGCGGAAGTTTCTTTTTTTGTTCAGTATAGCAATGTCTTAGAATAAATTAGTGCTTTAGGCAAGACTTTTATATATAGTTTTTATACGCCCGTCGTAAGTCATGGTAAGACGGGATGTATTATGTCGATTTGTTGTCAGTTCGTCCGGCAATCCTCTGTCCATTAAGTTTTGCGATGTCCGCTCTATAACTCGAACAACAATCGAACCAATCGCCCCGGTAACAACGAAGTTATGGCCCTTTAATTATTGAAAATTGACAATTTTAATGATGTCCGCTCTGTAACTCGAACAAATATTATCCAATCATTATGAAACTTGTAAATAATGTTTATGGGCATAATATCTCGGTCAGGTTCGAAAACCAGCCCAATCGCCCTGGTAACAGTGGAATTATGGCCCGTTAATTATTGAAAATTGACAAATTTGCAATGTCCGCTCCCTGACTCGAACAAATATTATCTAATCCTTATGAAACTTGGATATACTGTTTATGGGCATAATATCTCGGTCAAGTTCGAAAAACCAGCCATATTGTTAGGGTAACAACGGAGTTATGGACCTATAATGATTGAAAATTGACAAGTTTAATGATGTCTGCTCAATAATGTGAATATTTGTTTTTCAATCTTGATGAAACTTGGTCAGGTTCTAAAACAAGACCAATCGCCCTGGTAACAATGGAGTTCATATTATGTCGCGGCATTTGTCCGTCCATCCGTCTGTTATCAGTATTGATAAATCAGTAAACTATTTTAGTAACGAAGATCTAACATTTCTAGAGGTATTTTGGTCTTTAGCAATCACTGATTCAACTCTGGGTATTATTCTCTGTTTCAGGACTAAGGCCCTTGTTCTAGAGCTGCTGGCAGCCGTGTGTTTAGTGAGTGGGGGACATGAAATTATACTGTCTGCATTTGACAACTTTAAAGAGGTGAGTGTCCCATGTTCAACCTTCATCATGAAAATCAAGTTGGTTTTCATCATTTTACTTGTTTGTTGTAGAGGGTGGCCAAACCATGTGACTTTTTTTTTTATCGGTTTCACGGCAAAACATTGTAACATTCAATACAACAGCATGGAAAGATTCTTGCTTTCTGACTTATTTTGAGTGAAAATTAATCAAGGTTATCATGTGTACCCATAATGTTCTTTTTTTTTATGCCCCGAAGAGCGGCATATTTTTATGCCCCCAAAGGGCGGTATATAATAGTCACACCGTCAGTCCGTCCGTCAGTTCCGTCCGTCCGTCTGTTCGTACAATTGTGTCCGGTCAATAACTCCGACATACCTGAAGGGATCATCACAAGACCATGTGTCACGCGCAAAATCCAGGTCAGTGGCTCCAAGGTCAAGGTCAAATTTAGAGGTCAATGGTCAAAAAGAAGTGCTTTCGTGTCCGGTTAAGAACTCCGACATTCATGGACGGATTTTCAAATAACTTGGCACAAGCGCTGACCACAACAAGACGACTTGTCGCGCGCAAAATCCAGGTCCGTGGCTCCAAGGTTACACTTAGAGGTCACTTTGGGGGCATTTGTCACAGTGACATTTCTTGTTTCATAATTGTTTTGACATCCTGTTTGTTGATTGTTTCATTATAGCAGATATTAGTTCTTGGCCCATTTATAGTGAACACGTACATTTGACACGTGTTCCTCTTACAATGAAGCTACCCTGTAGCTTTTATGCATGCTGGATTTTATATACACAGGTTTGTGCAGAGAGACATCGGTTTGAGACGCTGATGGACTATTTCAAGAACTACGAAGAATTCCATATAGACTTCATGGTGAGTTGTCTAAGCCTATTAAATTGTTCATTTAGATGACATGCGATGTTTACTTTTATTTTGTTATTTCGTATTGCTTTGTTTATGTTGTATAGGGCAAATCGTTCAGTATTCTATGATATGGAAGGTTGTCAAGGCCTCTGTTGCACTTTGGCTGTTAAGAGACAGAAACGTGCTTATTGTCAGCATAAAAAGACATGGTTATCAAAGATTCTGTGAACAAAAACAACAATATAGTTGTTCACCCAACCGTTTATTTTGAGTGAATGGTAATAAACATGATCAATCTACAGAAAATCCTTCGATGTTTTTGATGACGTAAACCAACATTGACGTCATAATTTGATAATTTTGCTCCAAAAAATTATCCGCGTAAAATTAAAATAAAATACAAAATATGAATCCAAAAATAACACAATTGCAAAGAAAAATTTATATTAATCGAAAACAATGTGAACATATACAATAAAAAGGTTATTGAATTTGTATAACAAAATACTATTCGCAACTTGGTTTGAGTGGTTGTTGATTTGCAAGTGCATCCTCCTTTGCCAACTCGTTTGAAGTAATATTTCACTGTAAAAATTCAATAACTCTTATATTGAGTTTGCAATTTGTGAATATTGTTTATTCCATGTTACAGGTTGCATGAATGCAATTTGTGAATATTGTTTATTCCATGTTACACGTTGCATGTATGCAATTTGTGAAAATTGTTTATTCCATGTTACAGGTTGCATGTATGCAATTTGTGAAAATTGTTTATTCCATGTTACAGTTGCATGTATGCAATTTGCGAATATTGTTTTATTCCACGTTACAGGTTGCGTATAAACAGTTTGTGAATAGCGTTTTATTCAACATTACAGGTTGCGTGTATGCAGTTCGTGAATATTGTTGTACACTCCGTGGAGAACATGAACTTTCGCGTCCATCTACAACATGAGTTCTCCATCATCGGTCTAGATGACTATCTAGATGTAAGTTTTTTAGATACAAGACCAAATCTGAATTTCTTTTACCATATCTACCGAAAGAGTGAGATTTTAGGAGAATTGTATATGAAAATGATGACATTTTTATTTCGATCAGAAACAAAGATTTTTGAATGTGAGAATTGTTGAACGTGAGATTTTGCGTATTGATGCATTTTGAGAATATTTTTTCCGATCATAATAACATAAGTTATCGAATGAATGACATGCTTTTTTAAAACATTTGTAGAATAATAACAAGACCTTATTGATATTTGTTTTTTGTGATTCATACTTCAAAACTGAGTGTTGATAAGCAAAGGATCTCGCTCACATCTGCACCAATCATATTAACATTTTAAATGGAAGTATTAATGGTTTGTATTCAGATTGAAACACTTGTATCGTAGTGACTATGACATGTAGCTACGGCATTAATATCCACATTACTACCTATATGCTCAGTGGAATTTGATATATCAGTTATTGATTTGCACCACTGGATGCACAAGCCATTAAAAGTTAGTTAATTTTTCATTAAAACCCCATGAAAAATCAAATTCATTGATGTCATTAAATCTTGTGACAATACTTTGTATTTTAATGGCCTGCTGGTTAATCGTAACCCTTAAAATGCCAGTAATTTAATTGGTGGTTTTCGAAATATTTCTTAAATGTGCATTTAGAGAAGAAAGAAAAATAAACTTTCAGACTTAATGGCCGTGAAAAAAAAGAAGATTTTGTAAAGAACATGATTTAGTGGTTATTAAACGGCATTTAATTCAATGATATTGCTAAAACAACTCTGTTCTTTTCAGATTTCTAGATCCATGACCTCTTTTAGGAGAATGTTAATTCAATGGTTATTCGCATGATATTTAGTCATTCCTTCTTTTTAAACCATACATATTATTGTATAAATACCTTTTTGTCATGTATATAATGTCATTACAACATTATCTCTGACAAGATGAAATAAAGGGCATTACTTTACAGAAACTAAGTCACACGGAGAGCGATAGACTTTCGGTTCAGGTGCACGCATACCTGGACAACGTTATCGATGTCGCCGCCCTGTTGGAAGACTCGGAAACGAAAACAGAAGCCATGGAAAAGGCAGCTGAACTTGAAGATGAGCTGTCAAATGTAAGTAGCAACATTAAGTAGAGTTTACTTAACTGGCGCCTCAATTTTTTCGTTTGCTATTGCGTAAAATAAATATCAAATATACAGGATATTACATTCATGTTTGTTTCATATGGAAAAGTAAGGATTTCTGATTTACGAAACTTACCATGTAAAATTTGTACATTCACAACATCTCGATCAATTCTTTGGAATAATATCTTGACTGTTTCTAAAAGGAATTCATATTGGATACATGATTGCCACCATGGCGGTGCCCTAGATCCCAGTAGATTCCCGTCAAAAGGCATTTGCAATCAATAAATATTATCAAAGTTTTGCAATGTCATTTTCCAATTTGTTCTATCTATAGTTTATGTACATGATTATATAACCATCATCTGTATTGATAAATAACAAACAAGCAATGCAACCGATACATCAACACGGGTGGCTCTGTTTATTTCTGCCAAAATTAGGCGATATTTTAAAATAATGTTAGTTTTAATGTGTTTTTGGTGAAAAGATATGCGTAATTACGCAGATATGCACCTTATCTGGAGCACTGATAACTGATAGGGTGAACATTTTGATGATTTTGCAGGTAAACGAGAGATTGCAGGAAGTGGAAGAGGAAGCAATGACCAAAACAGTGGAGTTGGAGAAACAGCTGTCCGAGGCAAACACTGAAATTGATGATCTAAGGGTATGTCCATATTGTAGAGTTAATTTTTTTTGTAAGTGTTAAACGTTTTTTGTAAGTTTTTACTCTTACCATTTAACATCCTTAAAGAGGCACTACCTATATCTACGCGATTTTTAATGTAAAATATTAAATACTCAATATTACTGCATTTATATGTATGCAAAGCTGTTTTATGAGTATTCTAAGAAGCAACAAGGTTCGTATTCCAGTTCTGTAAATTATTAATTATGATCAAAACAATATCTTGAATAAAATGCTGCCCAGCCGTTTATTCCTGCCGGAGAACTACGATTTTTTACGATTTTATCGGACATGCGCAATGCCATTCAGTTGAACGAAAACAAACTACTCGGTCAGTTCCGATAGTAAAATCGATCGGAACTCGTCGCCAATCCGACGCGGCAGTTCCGATTGTAAACGAATAAGATCGGAAAATCTCCGTAATCGGCTTGTCTAAAACAATTACGAATACAATTTCAAAAATCCGATCTTTTCTATCCTATTTTTCCCCAGCAAAACGCATATGACATGGGGTGAAATTATTGCCGTTTACCTTTTTCATAGTCCTCTTTACAATTAAGTAAAGTTTATATCAATTGGTGGACAAAAAGATATAGGTAGAGCATCTTTAAGCCCCCTTTAAGTATTCCTTTTTGTTTTGCTCTAGATTTACATGTCATGATTGTTGTGGTCTATGTTATAAATCTACTCAACCTATCATATACAACTGTGATTTAGCAACTCATTGTACTTAAGTCTTGTGCAGTCCGAGGAGTAAGGACTAGCTTGATGGAGACAACTTTTAGCTATGTCACTTTAAATGAGTTTAACTAAACACACTTGCATATTATTGGTTTATATGTTTTTTTAGATTTATAAAAGCTTTGACTGCAATCATTTGTAATCATTAGTTTCAAATTGGCTTAAATTATCATAATTTTCAAGATGATTTTATTTCCAAGCCCTCGGTCTTACCTCTTTCATTGTAACCCAATATGCATTTAGCGGACAAAAACAGAATACATCATTGTTATTCATTAGATACTGTTCAGGATTTGTAGGATAAAACATCATTATCAATATTGATTAGACAACTTTTCTGGATTTGTAGGAGAATTTACGTCAGCGAGAGGTGGATGTGAATTCATTACGAGATGCAATAAACGAGAAGGAATCAGAATCTCAACAACACCTGACTACGCTCGACGCCAAGTTACAGGAACTAGAAAACCTGAAGAAAAACATTGTCAATATTGGTAAGACCGCCAAGTTACAGGAACTAGAAAACCTGAAGAAAAATATTGTCAATATTGGTAAGACCGCCAAGTTACAGGAACTAGAAAATCTGAAGAAAAACATTGTCAATATTGGTAAGACCGCCAAGTTACAGGAACTAGAAAATCTGAAGAACACATTGTCAATATTGGTAAGACCGCCAAGTTACAGGAACTAGAAAATCTGAAGAACACATTGTCAATATTGGTAAGACCGCCAAGTTACAGGAACTAGAAAATCTGAAGAACACATTGTCAATATTGGTAAGACCGCCAAGTTACAGGAACTAGAAAATCTGAAGAACACATTGTCAATATTGGTGAGACTCGCTATATGCATGGTGTTCAGAAGAACCCTGTTCCAGTTGAGACAACACTTTATTTGTGTAATGTATTTGTAATACTGGCTCTGCAGTGGTCATGCAAGATATGAAGCAAGCACACAAATGGGATTTTTAGATCTTGTATCATGCTGTCTACCAAATGTAAAGTAAGCGTCGGTAGGTAGTGGGAGCGTACTTGAGGAATTTAGGAGTTCTAGGTCACCATCATCTTTAATTGAGGGAGAATGTTATCTGCCCCTATGGTTTGTCGTGTCTAACAACGATCATTAGATAAACACTATTTTGTGTCCATTTTACCATTTTCAGATGTGATTTAGTCCAAACCTTCTTCTATAAAACAGTTAAATGTTGCTATATCACTTGCAGGTTCATGCAATGGTGCAGATTTATAAAACAGTTAACGTTATATCATTTGCAGGATCTGGCATTGGTGCAGCGGGACCATCAGGGGTAGCAGACGCGACGCCTCCACCCCCTCCTCCTCCAGCACCGGTGTTACCTCCACCTCCTCCTCCACCTCCACCTCCGCCAGCACCTGGTATGGGGCCACCACCACCACCTCCGCCACCAGGCGGAGGGTCATCTAACCCAGGAGGTAAGATATTTGTCTACATCATAGGTTGGCATTGAAAATTGAAAAATTAGTAGCTAAAATTCAAAAATTGTGGAAGTATACTCAAATTTAATAAATTGTTCAAAAAAAGGTAAACACTATACTTTTTACGATACTATCATAAGTAGCAGTGGTTATTTGGACTACAGCTTGCACTTACTAAACTGGGTATCATATAATTATGTATTCATCATTCTCATATTATTCTCCCAGTTACAATGGTCCCTCAGTCATACCTCTGATCAAACCTGGCGATAAAATAGGTGTGGGCATATGTGGTTAACCATAGATGGTGTCACTGTTAAATCTATTTTAATTGGTATTAAGATACCTGTTTAATGAAAGGAACAAGCAAATAAGGTTAAGTTAAAATTTATCAAAAAAATCATCATTTGACTCACTGGCTGGGTCACATCAAATACTTCATAAAAATGGTACTGGTAGCTCCCTCGCTGGACATTAAACATACAGAGTAGTGCTAGGTCTGGAGTAATGTCACTGGGTGGGGTATCGAGTCATGTGTCCACTGCTTGGTATTCCAGTGTGCCAAAACTATAAAGTTGAGTATTGAGCTCAGGCTTCGTGACTGAAAGATTGTTTAAAGCGACGTTAAACCTCATACAGACATAAGAAATAGCCAACTGTCAGTACCTACAGGATGTTGAAAGCTGGAATGTGGATGGAGAACAGGATGTCCATTTCCAGTACTCCTCGTCATCTCCATTATTGTCACATGTGCCTCATCACCATTCCGGTTTCCAACCTGATATGACCTAAGCTGTTAAATGGTTGTAAAATACCATATAATCCTTAAAACTCTTAACATGTACAATCATCGGCCCATTTCAATGAACACATGGTAACACACCCTCTCTCACGCAGCAATTACCATCAAGAAGAAGATCCAGACCAAGTACAGGCTTCCCGTGCTGAACTGGACACCCATGAAACCACAACAAGTCAAGGGAACCGTGTTTGCTGATCTGGATGACGAGAAATTATACGCGGTAAGTTGACTGGTATAGGTCAAATGTTAATGGAAGTATATAATAGTAAGGCAAGTATGTTGAAGAGAATGTAGGTAAGTTAAGTTTGTTGAAAGTAGGGTATGTTGAATGTTAGAGAAGGTGAGGTAAGTATGTTGAAGGTAAGGCAAGTATTTTGAAGGTATGTTGAATGCAAAGATATGCTTAGCCTGTCTATTGTTAATTCAACTGTAGATTTTACAATCATACATGGAGTAAGTTGTAAGCACATATCTTTTCCTCTAGAACACAAACTGTAGATAAAAATGGTGAAATTGGCTCGTTTTTTAGCTCGACTTTTTGCAGAAAAGGCAAGCTATTCTCATCCAGGTGTTAGCATTACCGTTACCGTTAGTTAACCGTTATCGATAAGCTCCTATCTCAGAAATGCCTGACAGAATTCAATGAATTGAAACTTCACACAGGTATTCATTATAAATAGATAACATGTCACATGCAAGTCCTATTACTCTGCAACCTAGTTGACAAAGTTATGCCCCTTTTGTACTCGGTCAACCTTTTTCGATAAGCTCATATCTCAGAAACCACCAAGCAGAACTCAATAAAACTTCACGTATGTATTCAGTATAAATAGATAACATGCTATATGCAAGTCACATAACTCTGCAACCTAATTTAACAAAGTTATGCCCCTTTTTGTACTTAGTTAATTTCTTTGTTAACCTTTAGATTCCCTCTTTGTTAACCTTTATCGGGAAGCTGAAACGGCTTGACAGAAACTTTCCATATTTATTCACTATCATAAGAGGACCTCGTACAAACAAGTGTCATAACTCTGTTATGAATTTTACAGATTATGTCCTTTTTTCAACTTAGTTGCCCAATAAATAGACAAGGCCTCGAAAAGTCGAGCGTGCTGTCATCCAACAACTCTTGTTTACCATTTAATGATATTTGTTCAGTGTATGATGAACTAGCTCTGTGTAGATATAAAGCTAGTGTAAGCCGTATTTGATTTGAATTTTTGGACAATTGAACAATGTATGGTGGACATGCTCTGTAATTTATTGTTATTGAAATACTCTTTTCAAATATCAAATGTATTTGGATAATTATATATTTACAAAGTGTTTTTGTGCAACTTTCAGGTTATTAACTTTAATGAGTTTGAAGAAACATTCAAGCTTGGCCTTATCGGACTCAAGGGTGGAGACACGACACCGAAAACCATGAAGAGGAAGAAGCCTGAAAGTGTGACATTGTTGGAGCCCAACCGAGTGAGAAATGTGGGTAAGTAGGATATAAACAAGTTAACCGAATAAGAAATATTAGTAAACAGTCTCGGAAAGATAACATTTGACCAACATTTTTAGATACTTATTAAACAGATTCTGTTACTAGAACATGTAGAAGAAGGGTAAAAAAACAACAAAAAAAGACAAACAAAAAAACATGACCACCAATGTCACCATGAAATGTCCACTCAAGGTATGAAACCAACAATTATGTTTCCCATTGACACCAATGTTAAAATGTCACATATTAATGATGTGATGCAACTTCAACTCAAGAATGGATAATGCAGCAGTGTATTTTTCATATAGAAAACTAAATTTCCACTTGAAAAATCACCAGAAAAAGTGGGGTCACAAGACATGTAAAAAAGTTCTTGTTTGTTTACTAAACACATCAAGGGTACAGGTGTTTTCATTGATAATTGCTCACAAAGTGTATCTATAGATTCGAAATTTCGAAAATGTTTATCAGTGTTCCAGTAAAACCTATTAATACGCTTCTTATACATACAACAACAAAATCAAATAGAAATGGGCAGTTTTTCCCTACTTGTAATGCCCATTTCCATCAAAAAAGGAGTGATTACATTTTATTATAGGAACTACATTCGACTACACCTCGGAGGTTTACATGCAGTTGGTGGTGGTAAACCTCAAATTAGTTTATATTTGAGGTAGAATTCATATATACATTATGTAACTTCTTGTAATCTTTCAGCAATCACCAGAAGAAAAATAGAGTTGACAAATGATGAAATCACTCGAGCAATTACATAGTAAGTGCAGTTTTTTTTTCTCCGTTTCATATTAACCTTTTTGCAAAAAATATTTGTCACGCAATTCTTGTCGGGGCTATTTCTCAATAACTTCTTCTTTGAATTTTGCGAAACTTGCTAGGAAGTATCAATATCGAGTGGACGCGCATACTATCATGACGTTCCGGTTCGATAATTTTCCACTGAGTTATGGCCCTTTGTATTTCCAAAATATATATATATATAACACAAAATCCAAATATCCTCATATTTTCCCGAAAAAGCAAAATATTTTCCCAAAATACAAAAAAAAATTAAAAAAATGTTAATATTAAATGTAGCCCTATTTGACAATGTATTTGTTGCGGACTTGTATAAGAGCTTGTTTTGAAATTATTCCAAACATTTTTAGTGCCTTACTATGTAATATAGTAGGATTATTAATTTTCCCAATTTCTAGATTTCACGCCCATTTTTCCCAATTCAAAAGGCCCCTGGCTCCACTTCCAAAAATGCAGAAAATCCCTGTGTCATGACGTTCCGGTTCAATAATTTTTCACTGAGTATGGCCCTTTTAATGCATTTCATACTTGGTAAAATAGAAAATTCTTGCCGCGCTATTTCTCTAAAACCCCATGTTATAATTTCGTGAAACTTGCTACGAAGCATCAATATGAAGTGAATATGCGCATATTTTCGTGACGTTCCGGTTCGATAATTTTCCACTCAGTTATGGCCCTTTGTGTTTTCAATGCATTTCATACTTGTTAGTCATATAGAAAATTCTTGTCCGGGCTTTTTCTCTATAACCCTTTCTTATAATTTCGCGAAACTTCCTACGAAGCATCAATATCAAGTATTTTTCCACTGAGTTATGGCCCTTTGTATTTATAACATATATATAATATCGTAGACGCAGTTTTTGTCTGGGCTATTTCTAACTCCTTCTTAGAACTTTGCGAAACTTGCTAGGAAGTATCAATATCGAGTGGACATGCTCATACTGTCATGGACTCATGATGTTCCGGTTCAATAATTTTCCACTGAGTTGTGGCCCTTTGTATTTCCAATATATATATATATATATAAAATACATAATTCTTGTTCGGGCTCTTTCTCTAAAACTCCTTGTGAGAATTTATTGAAACTTGCTAGGAAGTATCAATATCAAGTGGAGATGTGCATACTGTCATGAAGTTCCGGTTCAATAATTTTCAACTGAGATCACTTTGATAGTGTTTGTAGGAGTTATGGCCATTTCATTTCCATATGTCTATATATCGTATAGGAACAAAGTCTTGTATGTTTACCCAGCTCCCAAAAAGTTGCCAGCAGTGGGTATTTGTCTGCCTGTGTAGATTCAATCACGGGTATTAAATCTATACTTCAATCAGCACATGTATATTATTATACAACCTACCTGAACACCTGGATAGAGTTTTGAGAAAACAATTTTAAGTGCAATTTTGCCGATATTTGGTGGGTTAGTTTCTTTAAGTAGAAGTTGCTGAATAATAACTAATAACTTACCTATAATGTTTTTATCTGTAATTATACCTCCGCTTTCACAAAGTTATAGAAATCATGTTGTCCGTAACGTCCCGTTTTCATTACGTGAACTTCCTCAAACACGTTTGAATGGGTTGTTCTCAATCTTCATATAAAGATAACAACTGATGACCTTATGTCCCTCTACATCACCCATTGTTGATTGCCTAATTTATCCCAGAAATGGCCCTTAATTTGACTTGAAATTTAAGCGGGGGTATTCATCACCTTCAGTGATAGTTCTAGTTGGAAAAAGTCGGACAATTACTCATGAAAAACAAAAGATATCTCAAAACATTCCAAGCAACCCTCCTGTATAACAGGCTGTCTATATATGAAGAGACTCGTCCACTTGTTCAATCATATGGCTGTGCTATGTATGTCAAACAGGTGGCTGTCGGCGGGGGACTTCTTTTACATTTTGTCCCATTAAAGATATTTTCTCATTGTATATACCGTTATACTTCAGACGAATATTTGGCTATGGAAAAAATTATAAAATTATTTGAAAATATGTTAACTGCCCTCTGCGTTATTTGATATATATTAAAGGGAAACCTGGCAATCTTGTATTTATTTGGTTATAAACCTTTTAATCAACTTTAATTCAAGCATTTTAATAAGAAAACCAAATAAATAAAAACATTGTTCGATACATTTCTATACATCCTGTAAAAAAAAAAATACGCTCAGAGGAAATGACAGGCTAATAACGGTTTCGACAATTGGAAGCAAAATCAATTAAAATCATTGTAGATATTGTCTGATACGATATTGTCGGATACATTGTAGATATTGTCTGATACATTGTAGATATTGTCTGATACCTTGTAGATATTGTCTGATACATTGTAGATGTTGTCCGATACATTGTAGATATTGTCTGATACATTGTAGATATTGTCTGATACAGTATAGATGTTGTCGGATACATTTCCATATGATTTATATTACAGTGTGGATCTGAAGGTTCTCTCCATAGACATTGTGGACATCCTGCAGACGGTACTGCCCAACGAGCAGGAGGTAGGTGTTGCATCCTCAGATTTGTATCTACCGTTATATGGTTTTAATAGTATCGTGTGGGATTTGACTTCAAGACCAGATTGGCTTGTGTTGGATGTATCTTCACATCCCTTGTTACTAATGCTTGTATAATATGAACAGTACGCGTCTTTTAATAATGTTTCTACGGTGTGTTCATTGAGCTATGGTGATTGGGACATTAATTAGCAACAAACGTGTATCCGAGTCAATCCTGTAAACAAGTAATATTCCATATCTGCCCTACTGTATTTGTTGCCATATAACGCGCGCTTTTTTGCCCAGGATTTTGGGCTTGGAGAAGGGGTGCACGTTATCCTAAACAACTAGCTGTTTACTTTTTAATTTGAGCAAAAAAATTTGAACACCAGATCATATATGACCGTTGTTTACCAGCGAGTATAAATCGAACAAAAGTTGGGCAGTTCTTATTTTCTGAACAAACTATGATGCATTTGATATATTTAATTTTATTAAAAAATAAAATTCAACTTGCGTTTTGTTGATCATTTACGAAGAAATATGATAAAAATATCGCTGTTTGTTGTTTATTGAAAATTTGTAACGAAAACGAGGCTGTGAATTCCTATATCCGGTGATTTCCAATGTACGACTCTATTATACTGCTTCACTGTGCATATCACGTTTCCCTCAAACGTGCTGTAGATCAGTCTACGATCGTTGTTTACCAGCGAGTATAAATCAAACAAAAGTTGGCCTGTTCCTGTTTTCTGTATAAAATATGATGCATTAGATGAGTTAACTGCAATAACAGATAAAATTATGATTCATCTGCTGTTTTGTTGATTATTTACGAAGAAATATGATGAATATTGTTGTGCATTGTGTAGTGAAAACTTGTAATGAAAACGAGGCTCTGGGTTTCGATCTACCTTGATTTCCAATTTAAAGTGAAGACTGGTTTAATGAATGTTTATTCAATGGTACTATACAAAATTGTTTAATATCAATCTATTGATAATTTGAATGTATTGGTTATAGTTTGTTTAATTGTCATTGACTGTTAATAATAACTTGAGAAGTTTGCATCGGCGACAAGGAATTTGAGTCGGTGTTGAGATGTTTGAGTAGGTGTTGAGAACATAAGAAACACGGGGGATTTGGGAAAGTTTTATGGAAATTGAGTAAATAACACAAACACAGTCTAACACGCTGCTCATTTTTAGCCATTCGGATTTTATTTTACAATTTCTCTTTGGCCTAGGCTTCAAAATGGTGATCCACTGTTCTGAAACGTTTTTGTGCGATTTACAGTACAAAATAATATTTTGTTTACAAAATACTTTTTTCCCAGGATCTTGGTTGCAAAGTCGGGATGCACGGTATCTGTGCATGCGCGTTATAATAATAATAATAATAATAATAAATTCTTTATTTAAAGAAGGTTAACACATTATGACATTCTATCAAGATATACACATCATATTTTCAATGCGGCCTTCTGTACATGAATTAACAAACATTTAGTGCTTGATTCAATCTTCGACAAACACTCAGTTATATTTGAATATAGAAGAAATATAAGAAGTCTTACATAATGTACATATATATCCAAGCAAAAAAAAAAAAAAATAATAATATCATTCATGTTAATGTGCATTTTGCAATAAACATTTTATAATTATATTTAAATGACTGGATAGTAGGAAGAGAACGTATGTCGACCGGTATATTGTTCCAAACGTGTCGACCAAAGTCGCTAAAGGTGTCTTTCATGTATTTAGTTAGCGGTTTTTGTGTAACAAGATCATTTCGTGTAGCTGATCTGAGATTATACCTATTATTACATGAGAATGTCAAAAGTTGTGATATGTAATTAGGAGCTAGGTTGTTTATTGATTTATATATCAACACACCAGTATGATAATGACATCTGTTGTGAAAAGAAAGCCACTGAAGTTTAATGAACATATCCTTAGAATTAGTTCGAAAAGGTTTGTTTAATATTATTCTAGCTGCTCTTTTTTGAATTTTATGTATTTTATCTTCTATTTTTTTGCTTTTACCCCATACAGTACAGCAATAATCAAATGTAGACATAATATAGGCATTATAAAACATAATCTTCATATCATATGTTAAATAGTAAGATATACGTTTCAATAAGGCAATTTTAGAATTGAGTTTGGAACACATTTTGGCTATTTGTACATTCCAAGACAAAGTTCTGTCAACATAAACTCCAAGGACCTTTTGAACTGCGACATTTTCTATACATAAACTATCAACAGTTAATTTCAATATATCCACATGTTATATGCCAACAAATACGGTATTTATTTTTGAGCTGCTAGGGGACACTTTTTTTTGCCTTACTTTTAATGTCAAAGGACAAAATACGGTCTGATACTTTCATTTTCAAGCTATAACATGTTTACAGATGGGTCTTCCATCCTGCCTGGCTTACTGTTTCACATGTAATCATTATTACCTTTTCCCAAATCCCTGTCAAGGTCGTCTCATGTAATGTGATGAAACTTAATGTTCTATGAAAGATTTAAACGGCATTATTAGTTTACACATTGGACATAAACATTGACTCATGAGAGCTATTCCGTTAAAACATACCCTGGACTGCAGGAAGGCAATTTAATAAACATCTGTGAGTGAACCCTATCCAAAATTTGTTTCTTTAAACTCAGTTTTGCATCTATGGTTGGGTGTTCAATTTCAAAAACGTCTTTCTGCTGTCCATGTATGTTTTAATGGAATAGCCCTTAGACATAAACATTGAATCTAACCTAATCTGATTGCGTATGTTACAGATCAAGGCGTACAAGGTGTATGAGAAAGAGAAGAAACCCATAGAGAAGTTGTCAGATGAGGACAAGTTCATGTGGCAGGTGAGTCTGACTGTTAGTAATTACAATTGTAAGAGGTTGTTGAGGTCAATATTCATGACTATATCCCCGCTTTCCCAAAGTGAAGTGGGGGCTATATTGTGCAACTGTCCGCAACGTTGACTATATCCCCGCTTTCCCAAAGTGAAGTGGGGGCTATATTGTGCAACTGTCCGCAACGTCCCGTCGCGTAACACATTTTCGTCTTGTCGCGTAACACATTTTCATTACGTGCATTCATCAAACAGTTTTGAGTGGGTTGTTCCCACACTTCTTATACGCGTAACAGCTGATCAAAAAGCGGGAGTACTCATCACCTTCAGAGATTGTTCTAGTTTATTTCTAGTTATTGCTGTTTGTCTTTTACTGAATAAAGGACACTGTGTAAATGCTTTACCGGATTAATTTTATTACTTCAACGAAATGCAAAGTCAAGCGAGACTGCTTTTTTATGCTGCTTCTGATAATCTGAAAAGATGCTGACTGGTATTCCGTTTATCTTGTAGATTACTTTCAATATTTTATTACACTAACATTTCGTTTTACTGCATATTCCCTACAGACAAAACCTTTTCTGTATAAGCTGCATTTTGTAAATTTTCTTTGCAATGTTTCAAGACGTGGGGATGCTGCAATATGTCACAATATTAGTTTTGTGCTTAGTGTGTATTATTTTGTATTTATCATATACTTCCCTACAAATATGTTGTTTTTGAATATACGATAAAACATAGCACTAGCTAGTCATATCAATCAGGATTTCGTTGCCGGGCAATAAAGCTTTATCACACGCGCGAAATTCAGGGTGAAAAAATGTCATATCACGGAAATAACCGAATGTTCATCTCGATCCTTTTACCGGAGTGATACGGAAATAACCGATTATTACGATTGTATACGATTTGTCATGGGTATTGATTGTCGTCTGCATTTCATTGGTTACTTCCATCCTGTTTTCGCGGGAGATTATTGGCTATAGAATCATTATCCGTGGATAAAATAACCACTTATGACAATTCGCCTTGATTCGAAAATTTCAAATTCAGTGGAATTCATTTTCAATAAGATTTCAGATAAACATAAATGTTGTGTACCACTTGCGCAATGGACATGAGCACATCAGAATGGACTAGATCTCCCTGGAATACAGCGTAATGAGTGAGCTGAAGTTGAAATTTCGACAAAGCTCAAGTATATGATAAATAGAATAAAAAATGTGTATTTTCATATCACACCCTATATCAGGCCCTCGACCCATATCAGCCCTCAAGCTAAAGATCTCGGGCTGATATGGCGTCTCAGGCCTGATATAGAGTGTGATATGAAAACACCCATTTATTATTCTATATATTAGTCGTGTATACATATGCAAACATAGACCAATCTTCTTTTCTGGGTCACAAATTGTGATGTATCATGTTAAAAATATTATTGTCTTTCCCCTACTACGACAAAACTTTGAACAAAGCATCATGATGTCTAGTTATATTTTGAGTTTAGTAGGTCAGAGGTCAAGGTCACTGGTCAAGGTCACATGAATGAATGAATGATAATAAAACTGTAACACATCCCCTTCCCGTAGAAAAATCTTGTCAAACTTCATGGGTTTACTGCATGTGGTGATGGGATGACCACTATTGATTTTGAGGTCAGTAGGTAAAAAGTCAGAAGTCAAGGTCATGACCCAAATCTTGTCTGTGCTACTCCTCCTAAACAGCTTGTCGTTTTTCTCAATAGCAACTTCTATTTAAAATTAGGTTACACAAATTGTCAACAACATTTCAAATAAAATGAACTAAAATCTAAAAAAAATGAAAACATTTTAATAATTATGTTACTATAGGGTAAAGTGGTCGCGAGTCTAACTTGATATTGAATTCAACAATTTGGCCCGATTTGGTATCTTTGTTACTAGCTACAAATGAACATAAAGTGCACACAATAGCAACAGGGAGCCAGTTTAATGTTGATTGTAACCACTTCATTCCAGCAAGAGCTTGATATACCATATTGCTGGTTTCCAGTATGATTGGAAATATGAAAACCCGTTTTTCCTTGATATTGAGTCGGACATAGTGTCTGACTTAAATCAGATAGAGTGATTCTATATAAAGTTTCCTCATGTGTTACGTGTTCAATGAAATTAACATGAACATTCAAAGAAAACAGAATAATCATCCATTTACACCACCAAATAATGTCAGCTGATGAGCCCAGTCTTTTATATTCTCACATATTCTGACTCGTGATCAGAATCGTCTGACGATATCGGGGTACTGTTTTCCCTTATAATATGCTGTTTCTTCTTGCAAAACACATAATTAAAAAATGGGAGACTCCCAAGTGATTGTGCCATATTAATTTTTATTTACTAGAACCAGACTGAATTATCATCTTGCATAGCAGATCTATGTCGTTCTTTACAAAAGGTGTCCGACTTGCGATCACTTTACCTTATATATAAGGAAAGAACAGGTTAATGGAGTTCCTGTCTGAAGAGATAACTGTTTTCTGTAGCACTTCAAACAGAATGATTTAATCTTGTTCTTTACATATAAATATTTGCTATTTAGGTACCAGATGAATTTTGTCTTGAAAGTCCAAAAAACTTTGGTTGAAACAAACACCCCAAACAATAGTTTTGTGTTCACTCTGAAATATAGGGATCAAATTTATCCTGGCTGTTGACACTTTTGAAAACATGGCTATAATCAACACAAGATGTTGATATACTGACTAGGTAGGTCATAGATATGCTTTCTTTTAAAGGCTGGCTGTTACCTGAACAATTATAAAATTAATTAAAAAGAAAAAGTTGGAAACATCTGTATATTTAGACGAATAATTGCCCTTTATGTTGTTAAGGGTGACCGAGATATCCGCTCTAGATGTTAGATTTACAAAATATTCATGAAATAATGATGGAGCTATGTATTGTTATTCTTAAAGCTGTGCAAGGTAGAGAGGTTGGCACCACGGCTACAGATCATGACCTTCATATCAAACTTCCATGATGACATTCATCATTTACAACCGGTAAGTACATACACCATGACAAGCAACAATCGCTAAGTACAAACACCATGACAAGCAACAACCGCTAAGTACAAACACCATGACAAGCAACAACCGGTAAGTACATACACCATGGCAGGCAACAAGCGGTAAGTACATACACCATGGCAAGCAACAACCGGTAAGTACATAGACCATGACAAGCAACAACTGGCAAGTACATACACCATGACAAGCAACAACTGGCAAGTACATACACCATGGCAAGCAACAACCGGTAAGTACATACACCATGGCAAGCAACAACCGGTAAGTACATAGACCATGACAAGCAACAACTGGCAAGTACATACACCATGACAAGCAACAACTGGCAAGTACATACACCATGACAAGCAACAACTGGTAAGTGCATACACCATGGCAAGCAACAACCGGTAAGTACATACACCATGGCAAGCAACAACCGGTAAGTACATAGACCATGACAAGCAACAACTGGTGAGTGCATACACCATGGCAAGCAACAACTGGTAAGTACATAGACCATGACAAGCAACAACCAGTAAGTACATACACCATGACAAGCAACAACTGGTGAGTACATACACCATGACAAGCAACAACTGGCAAGTACATACACCATGACAAGCAACAACTGGCAAGTACATACATCATGACAAGCAACAACTGGTGAGTACATACACCATGACAAGCAACAACTGGTAAGTACATACACCATGGCAAGCAACAACTGGTAAGTACATACACCATGACAAGCAACAACTGGTGAGTACATACACCATGACAAGCAACAACTGGTAAGTACATACACCATGGCAAGCAACAACTGGTGAGTACATACACCATGGCAAGCAACAACTGGTAAGTACATACACCATGACAAGCAACAACTGGTGATTACATACACCATGACAAGCAACAACTGGTGAGTACATACACCATGACAAGCAACAACTGGTAAGTACATACACCATGACAAGCAACAACTGGTAAGTGCGTACACCATGACAAGCAACAACTGGTGAGTGCATACACCATGACAAGCAACAACTGGTAAGTACATACACCATGGCAAGCAACATCCAGTAAGTACATACACCATGGCAAGCAACAACCGGTAAGTGCATACACCATGACAAGCAACAACCGGTAAGTACATACACCATGACAAGCAACAACTGGTAAGTACATACACCATGGCAAGCAACAACTGGTAAGTGCATACACCATGACAAGCAACAACTGGTTAGTACATACACCATGGCAAGCAACAACTGGTAAGTTCATACACCATGACAAGCAACAACTGGTGAGTACATACACCATGACAAGCAACAACTGGTGAGTACATACACCATGACAAGCAACAACTGGTGAGTACATACACCATGACAAGCAACAACTGGTAAGTGCATACACCATGCCAAGCAACAACTGATGAGTACATACACCATGACAAGCAACAACTGGTAAGTACAATCACCATGACAAGCAACATCCAGTAAGTACATACACCATGGCAAGCAACATCCGGTAAGTGCATACACCATGACAAGCAACAACCGGTAAGTACATACACCATGACAAGCAACAACTGGTAAGTGCATAAACCATGACAAGCAACAACCGGTAAGTGCATACACCATGACAAGCAACAACTGGTAAGTACATACACCATGGCAAGCAACAACTGGTAAGTGCATACACCATGACAAGCAACAACTGGAAAGTACATACACCATGGCAAGCAACGACCGGTAAGTTCATACACCATGGCAAGCAACAACCAGTAAGTTCATACACCATGGCAAGCAACAACTGGTAAGTACATACACCATGGCAAGCAACATCCAGTAAGTACATACACCATGGCAAGCAACATCCAGTAAGTACATACACCATGACAAGCAACAACTGGTAAGTACGTACACCATGACAAGCAACAACTGGTAAGTACATACACCATGGCAAGCAACATCTAGTAAGTACATACACCATGGCAAGCAACATCCAGTAAGTTCATACACCATGGCAAGCAACAACTGGTAAGTACATACACCATGACAAGCAACAACTGGTAAGTACATACACCATGGCAAGCAACATCCAGTAAGTACATAAACCATGACAAGCAACAACCAGTAAGTTCATACACCATGGCAAGCAACAACTGGTAAGTACATACACCATGGCAAGCAACATCCAGTAAGTACATACACCATGGCAAGCAACATCCAGTAAGTGCATACACCATGACAAGCAACAACCGGTAAGTACATACACCATGACAAGCAACAACTGGCAAGTACATACACCATGGCAAGCAACATCCAGTAAGTACATACACCATGACAAGCAACAACCAGTAAGTACATACACCATGACAAGCAACAACCGGTAAGTTCATACACCATGGCAAGCAACAACCGGTAAGTTCATACACCATGGCAAGCAACAACTGGTAAGTTCCTACACCATGGCAAGCAACAACTGGTAAGTACATACACCATGGCAAGCAACAACTGGTAAGTACATACACCATGACAAGCAACAACTGGTGAGTACATACACCATGACAAGCAACAACCAGTAAGTACATACACCATGACAAGCAACAACCGGTAAGTTCATACACCATGGCAAGCAACAACCGGTAAGTTCATACACCATGGCAAGCAACAACTGGTAAGTTCCTACACCATGGCAAGCAACAACTGGTAAGTACATACACCATGGCAAGCAACAACTGGTAAGTACATACACCATGACAAGCAACAACTGGCAAGTACATACACCATGGCAAGCAACATCCAGTAAGTACATACACCATGACAAGCAACAACCAGTAAGTACATACACCATGACAAGCAACAACCGGTAAGTTCATACACCATGGCAAGCAACAACCGGTAAGTTCATACACCATGGCAAGCAACAACTGGTAAGTTCCTACACCATGGCAAGCAACAACTGGTAAGTACATACACCATGGCAACAACCAGTAAGTACATACACCATGGCAAGAATCAACTGGTTAGTACATACACCTATGGCAAGCAACAACCGGTAAGTACATACACCATGACAAGCAGTTTATTTCATCATGAAGATTGTTGTTTAAATGTTTAGTTTGCAAACTATGTAATATTAGTTTTTGTTTTTCAGTTAAGTCATTCCTGGTTATAAAATCAGATTTTCTCTCAAATAAGAACTGTTTTTAAGAACAAAGAGCTGAGTATATTTAAAGCTTTGTGTCATATTTAAAATAAAAAAATTTGGTACCATAAATTCAACATAATTAGAATGTCTCGTTAGTTCTGTTGAAATGTACATATAAATAACCCTGTATTTATTTCAGCAAGTCAATGCTTGTATAGCAGCTTCGATGTCGTTACGGAATTCACAAAAAGTTAGAAAATTACTTGAGGTAAGATTTGTTAATTCATCTTTAACTAACATTAGTTTACCCATTATTGGGTGGGGGTAACGCTTATTTCTTATTTTGGGAAAGAAGTAAGATTTCTTCAATTAAGTTAATATGACAATATTATGCTTTATTTATACTGTCATCCATTAATAATTAAATATATTACTGACTTTTCTCAAATTCTGAGAGACTGCTATTTTGTGATTGGGATTTTTTTTCACATTTTCAGTCGGGAAGAGGCCTTTTACAGCCTCTGTTGCATAAGGTAACATAAGGTTAAAACTCCCTGAAGTAGTCAACCATACACTGCATTCAGTTGAAGAACCTACCATAGTTGCATCGATGACCAGTAAGTTGGCTACTGATCGTTACCTGGTCCTTTTGGTTTATGATAGGGATTGAAGAGAGATGCAGTGAGTGAGTTGTCTTATATATAAACTTCTGTTTTTTTTCTTCAGATTATCCTGGCGTTCGGTAACTACATGAACAGTTCCAAACGAGGGGCAGTGTACGGTTTCAAACTGCAGAGTTTAGATATGGTAAGTTACATAGTTATAAAGTTAAAATTGTATTTCTCTACCAACAAGTGTAACAGTGTATGTCTTCAAACTTCGTAAGGTAGAGAGTCCGTCGCATGTTGGAGGTCATGGTTTCAATCAAAGACTTTATAAAAAGGGTACTAGTAGCTCCCTTGCTTGATGCTCAGCATGTAAAGGGTAGTGCTAGGACTGGTCGGCCTGGTGTCGGTATATTATGACTGGTTGGGGGTATCACGTCAGACGTTTACAGCGTGATATTTCATTGTGGCAGCACTAATAAGTTCAGCCGAGAGTGCAGGGCTACAAGTAGACAGTGTTGTGATGTGACCAGTAGATTGTTAAAAGTGACGTTAAACCAGATACAAACAAACAAATTGATATAAATAATAGCAAACAAATGAAAGAATAAAACTTTCAAATAGCAAAAAGCTTGAGCCTGATTTTGTCCAGTGACTGTGCAGATCATGTACAACGGCTGTATGCAGATCACTGTTCTTTATAACAACGGCTGTATGCAGATACCATTTCCTTATCACTGTTCTTTATAACAACTGCTGTATACAGATACCATTTCCTTATCACTGTTCTTTATAACAACGGCTGTATACAGATACCATTTCCTTATCACTGTTCTTTATAACAACTGCTGTATACAGATACCATTTCCTTGTCACTGTTCTTTATAACAACGGCTGTATACAGATACCATTTCCTTATCACTGTTTATAACAACTGCTGTATGCAGATACCATTTCCTAGTCACTGTTCTTTATAACAACTGCTGTATGCAGATACTATTTTCTTATCACTGTTCTTTATAACAACAGCTGATGGACACCAAGACAGCGGACAAGAGATTGACTCTCATGCACTTCCTGGTGGATACAGTCCAGGAAAAGTTCCCAGAAATTCTCAACTTTGATGCAGAACTTCGCTTTATAGATAAGGCAGCATTAGGTATGTGTAATTGTTTTTAATTCATGACAGGATGAAACACTAACATTTTTTCTCCAAGACTCTCAAGTTTATATTTTAATGAGTCTATTGTGGTTCTGAGGAGTCCAACTTTTTGTCAGAAAACAACGGAACTTTTAATTTTGCATAATTTCCAACAACAGATTTTACTGCCTTTGCTGCATTTTTCTAACGCCTTTTTAATTTAAATCAATATCTACGTCTTTTATTAAGGTCATTCCCTAGCACTGATTCTTCTGTTAGATTCTTGGCTCTAAACATCATATCCTATTCATTTCATTTTTTTGGGTGGTGGTGGATACGCCCCTGAACACTTTCCACATTTTTGTTTACCTTGATGTGATCTTCATAATCCGACTTAGCTGAATGTTTGCAGTTATGTAAACTCAATTCACATTGTCTTGATTTTTGTTCATGTGCTGGTAATTGCGTACACATTGTGATATATAGTACCCAACATAGTTCAATTGGTTGTTTACCATCTGCACTGCGCATTTCTGTTCTCAACATGTGTTTAAAGTGTTTACCAGTCAAAACAATTTAATGTAAATAGACTCATGGGTATGCTCGGTACAAAGGAGTGGAAGATCGCTTAATAAATGACAAAATTTATCGGTAAATTCTTATCCAACAAGTTATATTTGTGTTGTATAAACATTTGGAATACACACAAACTCACACAGTAGTCCAGACTACCCTGCCCTAGCTGGTGATGGTTCTATAAACCTTCAGAATTCACACACTAAAACACGCCATTTTCAGATATACATTAATTTGTCAAGTAAAGGTTCCAGGGAGTATGTGGTAATATCAGTGTAATAAACGTGGAAGTTAAGATTACTCTTGTCATGGCTCCGAAGGGAGGCATATAGTAATTGCACTGTCCATTCGTTCGTCCGTTCGTCCTTCCGTCCGAAACAAACAACTCTAAAGGAACTGAAGGGATTTCCGTGAAGCTTCACACACGTTAATTATAGTGAGAAGGTGTATCATGTGCAAGAATTGGGTCCGGAAAGGTCAAGGTCACACTTGGAGGTGAAATGAGTCATCATTTTCACTTACTTTGTTTATTTCAGTTTCCATGGAGAACATTACCACGGATATTCACGAGCTGGAGAAGGGAATGGAGATCACAAAACGAGAGTTTGACCTAAGAAAGAACTCTCGGGATCAGCCAATCATTCTTAAGGACTTCCTCGCCAATTCTGACGACAAACTACGCAAACTACTCAGTGACGTCAAAACGGCAACGGTATAAATTTGAATGTTTGAAGAAGAAAAAGTAAAACTTATGAAGAACATGCACTGTTGAATGGGTCTCCAATTTTTGGAGACCGAAATAAAAAAAAAGATCATGCACTGAAGTTGGTTTTATCATTTGAAATAGCTTTTAACCCTTAACCCACTACATATATATAATGGGCTGTTCGTTCTTTGAATTAAGGCCACTCCATTTATGTGACAAACGGGTGTTTTGGGGAAAATGACCGATGAGCAGCTGGACATTGTTAACCCTGATCAGCCTGCGAGTTATTCATTTTACTCACAGGCTGATCTGGGTTTACAGTGGACACAAAGGCTATTATAGTCGTGCTTAGCGGATTAAGGATTAAATATACTCCACAAAATAAGCACCAGATTACTTCTCCATATGCTTACCATGGAAATCGGCTACATGCCGTTTTTAAACAGTTGCATAGACATCTAGCGAGCAATGTTGCATCAAAAGATACTTAAGCTGCTTTCGTTACTCATTGTGCATTGAAGGAGTTTCTTGACTTCTTGATATGGCAAATTCTGAAAATAAAGTAATTTTAAAATTATTTATTAGACATATATAAATGAATTGATGTGATATTTGCAGTGTTGTTGCATATACAATGCTGACTGTTCACAAAACAGTGTATTGTTATTTAAATGTACCAACCAACCATGTATTGTTCAGTGTAAGATTTCTATTGTCAAAATGATGAAGTGTCAACGTTTATTGTTATACTGTGTTTCAGGATGCCTACAAGAGAGTGGTGGAGTATTTCGGTGAAAGTCCTCGCTCAGTTTCCCCTTCTACATTCTTTTCGCAATTCTGTAGATTTGTAAACGCATTCAAGGTGAGTTTTCACTTCTCTTTTGAGACAGGAACAAATGGTATGGTACAGTATATGTACATACAATCAAATTAAAATAGACCCTTTATCACGTTACTGTACTCTACACTACTAAGTATCTGACAACACTGCTTTGGAGGTCACGTCAGATTGACCTTACGATTAGCCTATCAGATTTCAGCCTACAAAATTGCTCGGTATAGACTGTTTCACTGCGCATGTCGGGTTTCAGTCAAACACCGTTTAGCTTATACACAAAATAATTACGTTGACAACATAACACACCAACCATTATTGAATATTGACTAAAACAAAAACAAGATTGTTGGACGGAATTTAACAGCGGTACAAAAACATGTACCGATTCTCAGGGTCGAACCCACACTAAAATTATACTCTCGGATCAATAGTCGACTATGCTATCAATTGAGCTAAGCAGGCCGGACGTACTATGACATACTGTTTAGAAATCTAATGTTGTAATCATCTCGGTAGAATATATATATTCTTGATGTAACACATGCCATTTAGTGCATTTCTTCGAATTTATCGTGCAATCCACAGCAATAACATACGAGGACTTTATCTTTTTTCGGAAATAGATCTTTAAATGTGTTTTATGTGGATTTTCGTTTGTTCAGTTCACTCGAACAACATGAAACGTGCATATAAAAAACGCGTGATTTCATTGGTTGAATTAAGTTGATATTCTCATGAATATTGATTAAATGAAAGGTCGATCTCATGTGACCTCCAAGTGTTGTCAGATCCTATAGCGGAGAGCATCGAAGCGTAATTGGGATATGATTTTAAAGAGATTGGTGTATATAGTTCTGTGTCATATGACATGTCTTTGGTTTCATAGTCTTGTGTTGTATGTGACATGTCTTGTGACAATTTCAAGGTCTTGTCATGACACCTCAGATGCAAACGTGGAAACGTGGCTCCATCGTAAATGGAGTGTCTACTATAGAATTTGCAGCAACTCTGCAGTTCTGCAGGTAAGAAGAATCTAGGCCCATTATCAGTATTCTATCCAGGGATGAGAATTTTCCTCGGATCCGCGGAAATCCGCGGATTTTATAGCCCCAGGGGTCAATTTTCTGAAACGTCTAAATCAGGTGAGAAAATGTTTAGGGGGGGTGGTAAGGATGCAAAATCTGTTCTTTCACCGCACGTAATACACTGTCGGAGCACCTGTTCTGATTGGGGAGTCGCTATAGTCCCGCGGTGCCTAAACTGCGCCGCTATGCTTAAAAACCAGAGCGCGGTGCTTTGATCTGAAGGCAAACAACGCCTTTAAAAACTCTTATGCGCACCGTACACAAATTTCATAAACTCACGTCAAACAATACACACAAGTAACACGTGACTGATCTATGCAGTATGCAGAAGTTGCGATAACACGCTGTGTGATGAGTTGGTTGTTGACAACAAATTGCAATTATTACGAGTTGATTGGATTATGTCGGGTTGTTGTGGATTTATCAGTAATTGGGAGATAATTGGGATGGGAGAATGTAACTTAAAGCAGTTGAACTGGAAAGTTTGTTAATATTGGTAGTTTGTGTATCGCCTTACGTGTATTGTTCAAGACAGAAATGAAAGATGCGATGTTCTCATCATGACACAAGAGTTTGTTTGTTTTGCGTAAGTAAGTATAATTGTTTTGATTATCATTTGATTTAAGTTTGTGCCTTAATAAATAAAATATATAGCAATTTTGGGATAATATCTGGTCATTTGAAAAAAAAAAGAAGAAGAAATGAAGGTAGTTTGTTTACTTCAAAGCTTGTCAGTATTTTGAAAACAAAAATACAAGAAATTACTTGCAAAATAAAACAGAGGCATTGGCAAAGAAAAGAAAGCTTTGTCAATAGACACACAATACATGGTGTACACACGTCAGTAGTACATTTAGGCAAATGGTCATGACAAGACAGATGTATGAACTTTGATGACTGTTCTATGGCTTTTTTGTAGATAACTGCATTGACTAAAAACATTGCTAAAGACTGAGTGCAAAGCACATTTTAGTGCAATCTAGCAGGTTTGTAATGCTAAAAATGCTCTGGCTTCAGTGGGGCTTCGCTTCGCCCCCCTGAACCCCCTGAGCCCTGCACCTGGACCCCGGCTATTTTCCTCTGAAAATGAAATTTCTCATTCTCATCCCTGTTTATCTTAATGTAAATGGAGGATGCTCTGGCACGTTCATTCCATATAACCTTTCATGTATTGGTGTGCCTTTAAACCCATTTCAGTTATATGACATGCCATATGTGACATATCTAGGTGCCATAATCTTACGTGGTATGTTGTGTGTGGCATGTCTTTTGTGACAGGTTTTATGTGACATGGCTTATGTGGTAACTCTTACCTTTGTACCACATGGATTTTTCTGAATATAGACTCGTCCTATATCATACAGTAACTATATATAAAAATGGTCGATAACAGGTCTGTTAAACAGCCTTGTTGTGTACAAGGGATATAACTCTTAGTTACTAAATATTCAGTAACATTACAAGATTAAGCACACCTCTGTTCAAAAAGGCAAAGTCAGTTCAATACTAATTTGTCATAAAAAAAATGTGTAAAAGTCATGCAAATGTCCAGTACACATTATGATGATCATTGACCTCTACAGTACTTAGAGATGTACATGTAATTATGTATTTTTATAGCGAGTTAGCTGTAAAGTATGACTGTAGACCATATGGCATGTTTGTGTACAATATGAGAAAATTAGCGGTTGAAATTATTAACCGTAAACATAATAATGTACAGCAAAATATGCATGCATGCACACACACTCGCACATTTGTAAAATGAATACTGAAATATTTCGTGGCTGATCTAATTTCGACACAAGCCACGAAATCAAATCCCCACGATTATAAATGTCCAAGAGTTTGAATTTAGTAGTATTTGTACGAAAACAGCTTAAAACTTTGTTCCCGATCGGTTATGTATTGCAGTTTTATTAATGAGTTTAATACTTATTGAACCAGGTTGTTGTTGCAGATAAAACGTTTATCATTATGTATGTATGTATTGAATAATTATATAATTATTCATATGATATGAAACTTTATGGGTAGGTAGCTTATATGAAAAGGAAGCTTGGGGTTGCATTTAGGGTCACTGTGGTCAAGGTCATGGTCACTGTTACTAAAAAAAATGGTTTCCACTCTATAACTTCAGTTAGAAATCATATGAAACTTTATGGATAGGTAACTTATATGAAAAGGAAGCTTGGGATTGTATTTGGGATCACTGAGGTCAAGGTCACTGTTACTTAAAATAGAAAAAAACTGTTTCCGCTCAATAACTTCAGTTAGGAATGAGATATTGGAATGAAACTTTATGGGTAGGTAGCTTGTATGAAAAGGAAGCTTGGGATTGCATATGGGGTCACTTGGGTCAAGGTCACTGTTGCTAAAATAGAAAACAGTTTCCGCTCAATAACCAGTTAGGAATGAGATATTGGAATGAAACTTTATGGGTAGGTAGCTTATATGAAATGGAAGCTTGGGATTGCATTTGGGATCACTGGGTCAAGGTCACTGTTACTAAAAATAGAAACACCGCTCAATAATTTCAGTTAGGAATGAGATATTGGAATGAAACTTTATGGGTAGGTAGCTTGTATGAAAAGGAAGCTTGGGATTGCATTTGGGGTAAACTTGAGTCAAGGTCACTGTTACTAAAAATAAAAAATGGTTTCCGCTCAATAACATCAGTTAGGAATGAGATATTGGAATGACACTTTATGGGTAGGTAGCTTATATGAAAAGGAAGCTTGGGATCGCTGGGGTCAAGGTCGCTGTTACTAAAAATAGGAAAAAAACGGTTTCCGCTCAATAACTTCAGTTAGGTATGAGATATTGGAATGAAACTTTATCGGTAGGTACCTTTTATGAAAAGGAAGCTTGGAATTGCATATGGGATCACTGGGGTCAAGGTCACTGTTACTGAAAATAGGAAAAAAAACAGTTTCCGCTCAATAACTTCAGTTAGGAATGAGATATTGGAATGAAACTTTATGGGTAGGTAGCTTATATGAAAAGGAAGCTTGGGATTGCATTTGAGGTCACTTGGATCAAGGTCACTGCTACTTAAAATAGAAAAACGGTTTCCGCTCAATAACTTCAGTTAGGAATGAGATATTGGAATGAAACTTTAGCAGTAGATAGCTTATATGAAAAGGTAGCTTGGGGTTGCATTAAGGGTCACTGGGGTCAAAGTCAAGGTCACTGCCACTAAAAATAGAAAAACGGTTTCCTCTCAGTAACTTCAGCTAGGAATGAGATATTGAAATGAAACTTTATGCGTAGGTAGCTTATATGAAAAGCTTGGGATTGCATTTGGGGTCACTGGGGTCAAGGTCACTGCTACTAAAAATAAAAAAAACGGTTTCCGCGCAGTAACTTCAGCTAGGAATGAGATACTGGAATGAAACTTTATGGGTAGGTAGCCTATGCAGTAATTCTTAAACAGTTATGTTCAGTCTCATATTTTTCAGACAGTTAAATTGGGCATTTGATGCTTCTAAATTTAACACGCTACCTAAAGCAGTAATGCATTACATTGCTGTTATGTTAAATTATGCATTTACATGTTCATGTGTTGCTTTATCCAAGAAGAAAATTAATTATCCTCCAAAAAAATAATGACTGGTAGGGGACATTGTAATGCATAGCAATAACTCTTGTTAAAACTGATACAAAATTGGTTTTTAGCTCTACTGATCAGAGATCAGCAGAGCTTATGCCGTGGTGCGGCGTCCGTCGTCCGTCCGTCCGTCCGTCTGTCCGTTAACTTTTATTTGTAGAGACTACTCCTCTGAAACTACTGGATGGATATTCATAAAACTTTACAGAAATGTTGCCCATGAAGTCTAGTTGATCCTAGCAAAAATTCATGTTGATGTGAAATCCAAGATGGCCGCCATGGCTAAAAATAGATTTTCAAAATACAAGTTTGTAGCGACTACTTCTTGAAAACTATAAGTGATATTGATATGGGACTTTTTCTAAAATGATCAGCATGACATGATGTTGATCCTTGTGGAAAATTATTTTGATTCGACGTTAAACATGGCTGCCAGTGGCCATCTTTGGTTACACAGAGTTATATAGTAAAAACTTGTAGCGACTACTCCTCTGAAACTACCTGACGGATGTTCATGAAACTTCACAGGAATGTTGATCTTGATGTCTAGTTGATCCTAGAAAAATTTCAGGTCGGCCGGAAATTCAAGATGGCCGCCACAGCTAAAAATAGATTTAAAATAAATAAGTTTGTAGCGACTACTTCTTCAAAACTATAAGAGATATTGATATGGGACTTTTTCTAAAATGATCAGTATGACATGATGTTGGTCCTTGTCGAAAATTGTTTTGATTTGACGTTAAACATGGCTACCAGCGGCCATCTTTGTTTACATAGAGTTATATAATGAAAACTTGTAGCGACTACTCCTCTGAAACTACTTGACGGATTTTCATGAAACTTCACAGGAATGTTGCTCTTAATGTCTAATTGATCCTAGCAAAATTTCAGGTCGGCCGGAAATTCAAGATGGCCGCCACGGTTAAAAATAGATTTTCAAAAAACAAGTCTGTAGCGACTACTTCCTGAAATCAAAATCAATCAGTAGAGCTTCAAGGTCATTGACCTCTTGTTTTTTTTAATGAGCTTAAAAATGACACGTTTACAAGAAGCAGTTGTTCAGAACAGTAATATTTGCTGTCCTAGGTTATGCACAAGGTTTAATGAAGCATTTTACATGCAATTTTATTCAACATCCACGGTGCTAACACCATATTTCTATATGACATTTTTATCATGAATTGGAACATATTAAATCCTTCTAGAAAAACCTGGATGTACCCCCTTTAATAGAGGTGAAAGGATTGAACATGGAAAAATATACCTCATGATATTTATGTCACACGGGAGACATTGTTTTTAGCTTGGATGTCTGTCTGTCTGTCTGTCTGGATCTCTATCCGTCACAAGTCGTGTCTCCACCATATCTCTTGACCCGCTTGAGGGATTTTGAAATAACTTGGCACAAATGTTCACTATATCGAGACAATGTGCAGAGCACAACTTCCAGCCACGTCCGTCCAAGTTCAAGTTCAACTTAGAGGTCGAAGGTCATATGCACTATACTTTGTGTCCTCTCATTATCTCTTGAACCACTTGAGGGATTTTGAAATAACTTGGCACAAATGTTTACCATATCCATATCGAGACGACGTGCAGAGAACAACATCCAGCCACGTCCGTTCAAGGTCAAGGTCACACTTAGAGGTCGAATGTCATATGCACTATTTTTTGTGTCACCTCCATATCTCTTGAACCGCTTGAGGGATTTTAAAATAACTTGCCACAAATGTTTATCATATCGAGACAACATGCAGAGCGCAACTTCTAGCCACATCCGTTCAAGGTCACACTTAGAGGGCGAAGGTCATACGTACTATATTTCGTGTCCGCTCCATATCTCTTGTAACCGCTTGAGGGATTTTGAAATAAATAGGCACATATGTTCACCATATCGAGACGACTTGCAGAGCGCAACTTCCAGCCATGCCCGTTCAAGCTCAAGGTCACACTTAGAGGTCGTAGGTCAAATGCACTATATTTCCTGGCCACTCCATACCTCTTGAACCGCTTGAGAGATTTTGAAATAACTTGGCACAAATGTTCACCATATCGAGACGACGTGCAGAGCGCTACTTTCAGCCAGGTTGGTTCATAAATTATGGGGGGAGACATGTTTTTATTATAAAAACAACCCCGTCTACCGTATTTTACCATGTATATAGTGATAGTGCGCAAAAGTTGTTTCCGTGTATAGTGCACATCAAAATACTTTTTAGATAAAGGTGAAGTCAGATTGGCAAAGAAGCATGTAAAGAAGCAAGATTTTCATTTGTATAACGCATATTCAGACTGTGTTTTGTAGCATTAAAGCAGAAATTGGTCTTAAATCAACAAATCCGCTTTTGATACGTTTTTAGCTCTACTGATCAGAGATCAGCAGAGCTTATGCCGTGGTGCGGCGTCCGGCGTCCGTCTGTCTGTCCGTAGACTTTTTTTTGTAGCGACTTCTCCTCTAAAACTACTGAATGGATTTTCATGAAACTTTACAGAAATGTTGCCCATGAAGTCTAGTTGATCCTAGCAAAAATTCATGTTGATGTGAAATCCAAGATGGCCGCAAGATCTAAAAATAGGTTTTTTAAAAACAAGTTTGTAGCGACTTCTTCATGAAAACTATAAGTGATATTGATATGGGACTATTTCTAAAATGATCAGCATGACATGATGTTGGTCCTTGTCGAAAATCGTTTTGATTCGACGTTAAACATGGCTGCCAGCGGCCATCTTTGTTTACATAGAGTTATATAATGAAAACTTGTAGCAACTACTCCTCTGAAACTACTTGACGGATTTTCATGAAACTTCACAGGAATGTTGCTCTTGATGTCTAATTGATCCTAGCAAAATTTCAGGTCGGCCAGAAATTCAAGATGGCCGCCACGGCTAAAAATACAAGTTTGTAGCGACTACTTCTTGAAAACTATAAGTGATATTGATATGGGACTTTTTCTAAAATGATCAGCATGACATGATGTTGGTCCTTGTCAAAAATCGTTTTGATTCAATGTTAAACATGGCTGCCAGAGGCCATCTTTGTTTACATACAGTTATATAGTAAAAACTTGTAGCGACTACTCCTTTGAAACTACTTGACAGATTTTCATGAAACTTTACAGGAATATTGCTCTTAATGTCTAATTGATCCTAGCAAAATTTCAGATCGGCCAGAAATTCAAGATGGCCGCCACACCTAAAAATAGATTTTTAAAAAAGAAGTTTGTAGCGACTACGTCTTGAAAACTATAAGTGATATTGATATGGGACTTTTTGTAAAATGATCAGCATGACATGATGGTTATAAGAGTCAAACATTATTTTGATTCGACGTTAAACATGGCTGCCAGTGGCCATCTTTGTAGCAACTACTCCTCTGAAACTACTTGACGGATTTTCATGAAACTTCACAGGAATGTTGCTCTTGATGTCTAATTGATCCTAGCAAAATTTCAGGTCGCCCGGAAATTCAAGATGGCTGCCATGGCTAAAAATAGATTTTCAAAATACAAGTTTGTAGCGACTACTACTTGAAAACTATAAGTGATATTGATATTGGACTTTTTGTAAAATGATCAGCATGACATGATGTTGGTCCTTGTCAAAAATTGTTTTGATTCAACGTTAAACATGGCTGCCATGGCTGCCAGCAGCCATATTTGTTTACATAGAGTTATATAGTAAAAACTTGTAGCGACTAATCCTTTGAAACTACTTGGCAGATTTTCATGAAACTTTACAGGAATGTTGCTCTTAATGTTTAATTGATCCTAGCAAAATTTCAGATCGGCCAGAAATTCAAGATGGCCGCCACAGCTAAAATTAGATTTTTTAAAAAAGAAGTTTGTAGCGACTACGTCTTGAAAACTATAAGTGATATTGATATGGGACTTTTTGTAAAATGATCAGCATGACATGATGGTTATCAGAGTCAAACATTATTTTGATTCGACGTTAAACATGGCTGTCAGTGGCCATCTTTGTTTACATAGAGTTATATAATGAAAACTTGTAGCGACTATTCCTGTGAAACTACTTGACGGATTTTCATGAAACTTCACAGGAATGTTGCTCTTGATGTCTCATTGATCCTAGCAAAATTTCAGGTCGGCCGGAAATTCAAGATGGCCGCCACGGCTAAAAATAATTTTTCAAAAAACAAGTCTGTAGCGACTACTTCCTGAAATCAAAATCAATCAGTAGAGCTTCAAGGTCATTGACCTCTTGTTAAGTATTAAATATCATTATAAATACGATTTTTACTATGCCATTGATGTATGTTCAGTTAAAATATGTTTTTAAAGATAAAAATCAAACAGGCGAACAGGCATTGCTAAAAAATCGATAAAAATCTAAAGGGAAAAACTCTTGCGCGAATTACCGAAAGTGACGTCATTGGGAACGAACTATTTTTTGTTTACATTGGGACTGAACGCAAAACAGTATACCTTGTGTGAAAATGTGAGAATTAAGCGATCATGATACTGAGTCAGAGGAAATGCCCGTGATAAGACGGTTACACAATGTGCAACCTTACGATTTTGAGCCAGAATACGTATCTGAGGACGAAAATACATCGGATTCATCAACTGATGATGAAGTCGAACGCGGTGCAGGTGCAAATGGAGAGCTTGTAAAGACTATCGTTTCATGTCATTTGTTACGTTCAGCGGTTCATTACACTATTCACTAATCTAACAAAATAGTGTATTTATACACTGACAGCAACAACAAACAAAAAACAACGTAAACATTGTTTTCATCGAAATCTGACAGTAAGTCACCCGCAACACTGCAATAGCTTGGTACATACACAATAACCGCGAAATGGAGTATATTCCGAATGAATGGATCTGGTCTAATTACGAGCGTCAGATTTTTTTGCCGATAAGTAGACATGGAACAAATATATTTATTAGATATTATCCATAATTGATAAAAAAAAAATGAATAAAAACAATAATAATTGAAACAGCATATCATTTTGGCACCATAATTTCTATAGTATTATATATTTGCCATAAGTCGCCATCAACACCAAACACTCTAGGAGCGGTGTTTGCAATATGACACGCTCTCTAGTCTCCACTGCCCCCAAATATCAGTACAGACTAATCAAATACTGCGGTGCACTATTGAAGTACAGCCTAATTAGGGTACATACGTCGGTATATCACAAAAGCACGCACCATTTAGGGAAACCTAGTTTTATGATATATTTTCTGTTTATTGCAATTACTTGAGCGGTGTAATACCGCCGAGGGCAGACGCGTATTGCTCAAGACGGATATATCACATAATATGCGAGCTCTAATTGTCGCGCACAAAGACAGAAAAATACTATGATTTAAATAATATAGCCAAATGTATTATGAGCACGATATAGACAGTAAGTATACTTACTCATGTATACTTACTCCTGATATACAGATCGAAAACAGACCAAACATATAAAATTACCATAATATAAAGTATATTATTCTATTATACTTGTTTTACTTATTGCACGAGCTAAGAGGCGTTATTGTTGTTGCTTTGCCATAAAACATTACTGAATTAATATAAAAGCTAGTAATATTATTAATTTCCTGCCTTGTAATAGATATCCATGAAACATTTTGCTTTTTTTTTCAAATCCATAGACCTATATATGTTGATAATATATATTTATAACACTATTGGCAGAAGGGGTGTATAATTTAAAATTATTAAAATTAAAATTTGGTAACAAAGACACAGTGTTTATTTCACCGGATTCATTTAAATTTATATGCTGAACGTTCTTAGCAATATTTTAAAAAAAGACGGCTACATATTATTAGCGCCGTCAACTCTTCATTGATTCACGTAAAGACGCATGCTTCTTATTCAACAGCTAAACAATCACGGTGTATATAAAGATCTGACTATACACCTTTCTTCAATTTATCATACGTATACCCGATGATGTGCTAAGATAATAGAACATAAATTTCAATCTTACTTCATGTATGAATTTCCTCCTCACCGCCGGTCGAATAGGCGAATACAACTTGCTTGGAGACGGCGGGGTTATGCACTTCTCATTTTTATAGTCAAATATCGTTGGTACCGCTGTTGATTTTAATATGCATGGCCTTTTGTTCTCCAAATTCAAAGATAATGAAACCAAAGGATGGACTTCCCACGAAGTCACTCAAAATGTTTGCTACAAACTCGCGCGTCTTTCGTAGGTTCCCACTTTCTCGACGAGTCGGGCGATTTTCTTCGGTAACGGTCTACCCACACTTCAGATCTTAATATATCATTATCTCGATTAGGGAAATGAAAGAAACTTAGGTTATTATCTTGTCCTTCTTTATGCAAACTTTTTCACCCAGCAACAGCACACGGCATTTTTAACAAGTACCATAAAACGTAATCCTACATAGACAATACTATACAACTCAATGCGACACCGCTAATCGTTTGGTACCAATGACGTCACAGAATCACGTGACACTTACCAGGGCGAAACTCGAAGCGTGTGCGCTATGAGATAAAATTGGCTACTGTGAGAAAACGGGACAACCAATAAGTGTAAGATTTGAACAGATTGTATATTATATATATATATTTCCGAATATATACTCAAAAGACACGCCATATTTCACCTTTATTAGTTAATTATTCTGTTAGTTAAAATAAAATATTTGGTAAAATAACTATTTGGAAGAGATTGTGTGTTTATTTATTTACTCTTGCATCTGCTCATGCGTCCACTCTCCCTCCATAAACTCGTCCAAATGAAATGCGTCATCATTATTGTCTTCACTGTCGTCTGCTGCATTTAAATATCAGAATAGAATTGAACTGTAACAATACTATGTGTACCAGTCTAATCAGCTGGAAATCATGTGATATCAAGTCAGCTGATATAAATAACAAAACAAGGGCCGACATGTTCACCCATTTATTGAAGTTCTACAACAAATATGCAAACATTTATATTAAAACAAGCTTTATAATAAACTTTATTCATTTATAAGTCAAATTAAGCCAATAAATTGCTTGTATAACATGAGTAAGTCACGGAAAATAAAGCATTATCGGCATTCACAAATGTCCTTCTGTTTGTCCCCGATGTTTTTATCGGCATTTTTCTCCATTCTGCCATCGATTTTCTGTATATAAAATGCAAGTATTTTTATTGTTTCCTTGTATTGTACGCACACCCCTTTCGGAAACCGTAAAAGAAGTAAAAAAACTGCGTACTATACAAGGTAAAATACGGTAGTTGTTTTTTTGCGTTGTTATAATAATGTACACCATGGGCTTAAGGTACAAAGTCAGAACACAGTCAGCCAAAAACACACAATCATAACAAACAGCAATTACAAGGAAAAATAGAAAAAGTATGCAACAACAAAAACATGAAAGGGTTGACAATAGTGGTACCGCCTTGGTTAACAGAACAAATTATGTTTACTATAACAAATAGCATAGCAAGAACTGACATCTTATTTATTACCACAATTTTAAACACTGCAGCAAGCAATCCTGGATAACGAGAAAAGACGGAAACTGGAGAACGCAGCCTACGGTCATGATGAGATGCCCATGGTGAATAACAAGGCAATTAAAAAGGTACAACAGGTAAGCCATATATTTTAATGCTCTGGACAAAAGTCCTGCGATCCGATTGGTTGAAGTTCACAAATTTGCAACTGTTAAATAGGGTATAACTCGTCGCAAATCCAGTCATGTGAAATTCAATCGTCTAAAAAGTGACGTCTAGTTTTATTTCAATGCATTTGCGGGTAAAACTGTCGAAAACAATGAAATGCATTAGAAATAGGTCAACCATTATTGAAATACTGACTTTAGAGACAGTAAACTATATCTATCCTTTAATCACGTTTTAACGGCTCCGCTAACATGTCGCCATTGAACAAACGAATGATATACCATTGCTGAAAAATTCAAAATTTCAATACAGTTTACTGGCTTGGTTTAAGACAAACTTGAGAAATGGTTAAGTTTGTCTCTTGGTATTATGGTTGACATTGGGGTACTTGTCTTCATAATATTTGTCAGGGTGTTTTCTCAATCCGACAAGAAATTGTTGCATTTCTTGAATTAATACAAGTTTAAACCCCACCTTTGTCCTCCCTTGCCCTGGGTCATCAGCCGTCATTATCACACATACACAAATATCATTTGTTATACATGACACCCTGTTTTGGGTCCCTGGGTCCACAGCATTTACTAGTAATAACACACGCAGAGAAAACCCTTTGTCCTTCACCCTGGGCCCTTTTGGGCTTGTGAATTTAGTTTGTTTAAAATGTAATTTCAAACAGTGTTATCACAATAAATAACTGTAAGCGATGTGCTGTTTCTTAAAGGAACTAATCCGCCAAATAACGGAAAAATTACACTAAACCAATTGTTTATCAAAACTCTACCCAGGTATTCAGGTCATATAATAATGCATATGTGCCAATTAAAAGTATAGGTGTATTGACGGGTTCTTAAATTACATATGATTGAATATGCTTAAAATTAATTATGAGTTGGTAAATTAATTCAATGCTTCAGTTTTGGGATTTGGCCTGGCTGGTAAAGCCGTTTATACTGTGTCTATAGAGCTTGGATTCTGAAAATACGTAAGTTATGTATATATACCTCGTCGTCAGCAGGGTTAGAAATGGTGTACACGTGTTATAAAATTTGGCTTTTGTTGGCGGGATAGCTACTTTAATTGAAGCTTTTGTCCATTACCTTGTGTCTGTGTCTTTTTGGTCTTGTCAATTTGTCTATAATTTAACTCCAAACAGTGTTCTCACAATAAGTTGGTGTCCTAATTCTTAATTTCTATTATTATTACTAATGTATTAAATGTGTATAATATTACTAAACATTTAGATAAGCGAAAAACATAAGTCTTCTTGTGAAATTCAAAAGGGTTCTATTTTTGACCAAAGTGGTCCAGAGTGGTCCAGTTACTTTCACAGGAGACAAGTCAGGCGTGAAAGTAATAATGACATTTTTATGCAATGCCACGAAAGTGGTGCAGGCATATAGTGTTACCCTTGTCCGTATGTCACGTCCGTACATCCGTACATCTCGTTTTTACATTCAAGTTTTTAGCTCTACTGGCCAAGGGCCAGCAGAGCTTATGGGATGGCGGGTTGTCCGTCGTCCGTCGTTAACGTTTGTCTCGTTAAGACGATAGGGCCTTCATTTTTCATCTGATCTTTACGAAACTTTATCAGATTGTTAATATCAATAAAAGCTCGGATAAGTTCGAAAACCAGCCAGATCGGACCAGTTACAGCAGAGTTATGGCTCTTGATTTAGTAAAAAATCTATATTTTGCCTCGTTAAGACGATAGGGCCTTCATTTTTCTTTTGATCTTTACCAAACTTTTCCAGATTGATGAAAGCTCGGACAAGTTCGAAAATCAGCAAGATCGGACCAGTAACATCGGAGTTATGGCCCTTGATTTAGTTAAAACTGCTATATTTTGCCTTATTAAGACGATAGGGCCTTCATTTTCCATCTGATCTTCACCAAACTTTACCAGATAAGATAAATATATTATCATTATAATCAATAAATAATACAATGCAAAAACAATTTGCTTTGAATTATTCTTATAATTAATAGTATTAATGATTAAACAAGCGCAAATAACGTAGAAAAACTTAACGAGATGCCGTGAGTTTTTCAAAAATCAAATTTGCGATGTGTCCCTTTATTATTATCTTACCATATAAAAAATTATTCGTTATTCAGGAGGCGATGGTATCTGAGCTAAAACAGAGAAGCAAGCAAATCAAGGAGAAGAAACTGTTGAACAAAGATGAGGTGTACCACGGAGCACTCGAGGATATACTGCTAGGTAGGACATGCTTCGTGTCAAGCACTGTTTTTGATTGTTTGTGACAAAGACACTACCAAGTTTATAATTTGAAAGAGTTATTCATATAATGGATTTCAGTTTTGCTTTAGCTTAAAAATCGACATGTAACCTTGCATGTGTTGAAAATGACGAAAAACACCATACAAACAAGATTTCTTGCTTGAAAGAAATCAGACTATATAATTCATTGTACTATCATGGTAGTATTTGCATTGACTTGTTTACCTCGGGCAGTTGTTGATCTTCATATATATATTGTTGTATTGGGGATTGCAAAAAGTAGCTGACCAAAGAATGACGGTGAATCACTGGCCTACCGAATATTACGGAAAGCCCTGCATAGCTTATATTTTTTTTATCATATCATCCCTTACTTGTAAAATAGTTTTCCGCGTAATTTATAATGTGTGAATTTCTGAAACACTTTTGAACTAGATTTATCTGTTCTGTAAAAAATAAAATGTGTTTAGTATGCAAAGCTGAATTGTCATTTATCATCTCTTTTTCCAGATCTTAAGAACGAGCCTTACAGAAGAGCGGACGCCGTCCGACGAAGTCAGCGACGCAGAGTCGAGAATCTCGTTTCAATGGACAGAAGTAACGACATATTTTGAACAAAACAGTTATTTCCCTCGGAATATACTGAACACTGGGGATAACAAATACTTCCAAAATTAACGGTGCAATATGAAACATAAAACATGAAGCTGACGCTTGTGCTCCATTGAACTGCACAGTATGTTCATGATGTGAATAGTGTACGTATATTTGCACTGATAGTGTGGATTTGATTTGCACTGATATTGCGCATATGAACTTGCACATGAGATGCTTTTACATACATTAAACAAGGTGAATGTGTATGGGGAAAATGGCTAACTCCACATTGTAGATATTCAGGAATATAGCAAATGCTCTCAAGAATCGCGTACATCCAAACATTATCTTCTGAGAACTTTCAAAGATTAAAACATTTCGAAAAAAGCTCTCAGCCAGAGGTTAATTACGCAAACTAGTGATACACATCAATATGGGGAACTGTGGTTGTGATCTTAGGGATTGAAAACAAACCATCTGCAGAGGACAAACCATCTGCAGAGGATCTGCATGCCATCAGGGGGTTGAAGGACCTGCCGGTCATCAGGGGGACGGAGGATCTGTGTGTCACCAGGGAGATCAGGGGAACAGCGGATCTGTGGGTGATAAGGGGAACAGCGGATCTATGGGTCATCAGGGGAACAGCAGATCTGTGGGTCTTCAGGTGAACAGCAGATCTGAGGTTCATCAGGGGAACAGGGGATCTGTGCATCATCAGGGGAACAGAAGATCTGTTGGTCATCCGGCGGACGTGAGAGCAACCCATCAACATCTCTAACAAACCTTAAAGCAGCATTGCCATGATCCAGCTTTGAGCTTTCTACAAAGATTCACTACCAAGATGCACCGAAAAATGACCATAATTATGTGTTAGTGTTCACAAATTGAATATTAAAACTGAACTATACTGAGGGCTATGTAGAGTAAAACTTAAGTTGGTAACTTTTCCTGACAACTGCAGCTTTCTCACCAGAACTGGGAACTGGGACTAGAAAAAACTTTGTATAGTTAACATATGTGACCGTTTATTCTACAAGATTGGTGATGGTTTTGCTACAGCTGCTATTTTAAGTTCGCTTTGCACATAAATGTATCTGCTACAATAGAAAGAGGCTTAGCGCAAAACTATTTTAACTATATTTAAATAAAAAAACTAAACACAATATTTTTATGTTCACCATGAGAATAGTATACTATAATGTCAGTATATAATCGACAATATTAGAAAAAACGTTATAACAAAAAACATGAAGTTCTGTGTAGGAAACATGTAGGATCAAAAAGGGGAAACGTTCAGGATCAAAAAGAATAAAACACCGAAGCATTGATTAGTTTTGTAAGAATTTTTCATTTTTTGGAATGAAATTTAGTTTGAGTACATTTGAACCGTAAACAAGATTCAGTAGGGGCGAGGAGAGCAGGCTAGGGCATTAAGTAGCTGTTCCAATTTCAGACGGAGCGAATCTGTGTATGTGATACTATTTTATGGTTGGTGCAATGTCCTGTAAATCCTAGCCATGATGTATAGCTCAATTCTCCAATCTTGTAAACAACACCAGATATTATGTGTGTGTAAAAGACATATATACAACTGTACTGAAAGGAAAAAGAAATGCATAATCAAAAAATTGCCTATACTACTCTATTATATACACCTAATTCTCAGATATATTTCAACGTGTTTTGTACAAAAAAGGGCTACAACTAATTACAGAAAGGACAACTCATGTCATGTTGTAGACCTTTTTATCAAAGTAAACTTTGTTACGAAATTCTTATTTTTTTAAGTTTCACTTGAAAAAGTCAAACCGTTTCAGTATTGTGTTTTAACATTAAGAGATTGCAACATTTAAAGCCTACGTTTGCTCACCCGCTTGAGCCAAATGCGCATTCTGTCGATAATGAAACTTTAAAGGGCTAACCATTGTTGTGTTCGGTGCTGTTTACACCTTCTAATCTCGCCCGGTACCATTCGATTAGCAGTAGCATATTAAACATACAATATGTACCGGAAATGCCCATTATACGTTTCTTTTTCCTTTCAGTATACACGTAAGTTATGTTGTTTAACAAACTAGTAGGTACAATATCTAGAGGACCATAATAGCATTCTTTGTATGTATGAATTATCACGAAATGTAATGCATCATCATTTGTCGCCACTGTTTTTGGCCTGTTATTGTGTCCAATGGAAATAGCATTTAAAAAAAAGGATAAAAAACGGAACTCAAATAATCCTGATTTTTCTTGAAACTTTCAGTTTATTACATTTACACTTTTATATAGATACTCCTACTGTTGAATAATAAATACCATCTTGATAAATTTGTGTATTGATAAATTCTCAATTGTATGAATTAATTCACATCTTTATCAACTTTGTATTTATTATTCAAGGATATCATTCGCTAGATAAAAATGTAACATATTAAACTGGAAGTTTCGTGTTAAGATATGCAGGATATTTTTTTATCTGCATTTCAATACCCATAAGGCAACATAATCCTTAACCTTCAAAATAACTTGCTGTTTTGTCTTTTTAATTATGTTCAGCCATATAACTCCTGAAATAGTTTTTTACAGCCAAGAGGAGGTTTTTTGCACTACAAAAGAGTAAAAAAATCGAATTTCCCCGTGAATGAATATCAGTGAAATGAGATTGAATTCATGTTCATTTTGACATTTTTTGTCAACTCATTAAAGGTTTTCATCATGTGGGTGGTGGCAGACGACAACTATCAAGCTCCAGTGGAAGCGTCTCTGTAGCCGATTGGTTAACAACATTGTGTTGTAAACCTTCGCCTCTCACCGCCTCTCACCGCTGCGGGGTCGAATCCCACTGGGAGCTCGAATTGTAAGTGAGGAAGTCGATTCTTACGGATGGCTGGAGGTGTACAGTACTGGTTCTACCCAGGAAAAGTGGGTGGTCTGCCTCCACCACAAAAAAATCGACCATCATATATAACCTTACATGTGTTGAAAATGACGTAAAACACCATACAAACAAACAAACAAATGTATTGTCTACAACAGAATTTGCAGTTCTGCAGGGGTCAAAGACTTTTTCGAAGAAAAGAACTTACTTTTAACAAAATTATGGCCCCTTTTATACTTAAGAAATTTTATACTTACGAAATAAAATTTGTTAAAAAGTGTAGTAATGCTTTTCTGCAATTAAGCAAAATTATGCGCTTCATCATAGTTTCCCAATAAAGAAACAGGCATGAAAGTTGAGCATCTGCACCGACAGGCAGTTCTTCTTATTTTTAATTTCAATGCAGGTGAAGGGCTTCATGATGGCACAATATGATTTTTTTGTGTTTTTTATTCAGCCCAACTTATTCTCTGTGGTCATGAATTAAAATTTGGAAATACTGAAAGCTAGGATTGTCCCAGCCACCCTAGAATTGTTTGAGAAAGTAAATACTTAATTTTATTTCACCTACCGTGACCTGCTGTTGTAATTCCTGTTATACAGGGAGGGTGATAGGTGAAAATGTACACATAGTTTAATAATGTAGGCATTTTAATGAAATATTGTACATATAAATTATATAATTATGAAATACGTTTTATCTTTTATAGCAAAATGTTTTAAGGGTTGTACAGTTCAATGGTTTATGTCATGTTTTAGATTGTGTATCTCTATGGTAATTTTGCAGAATTACCCACATATGTGAATGTGCAAACGTTTAAAAAAAAATCAGCATGGACATGTTGGTATATTTTTTTAGACTTTAGGTTCTTTTATAGGTTAAAAATATTTCTTTTCTTAAATATAACTATATATGTGTGTAGGTAACCAAATGTGTTTCACATTAATTTTTAAGAAGATTTGAATTTTGATTTTTGCTGAAAGTGTTAATTAATTCTAACAGCAAAAATGTTTGACTGAATTTAGGTTAATAAATGAGATGACGTTTCCTTCCTATTCCAATATTCTGTGATTTATCTGAGCTGTGTTGCATGTATGTTTGTCTACATGATATTTAAACATACATGACATCTTTACACACATATATTTAAGTAAAGGACACTAATCGGTTCAGTATAGGACACTAATCGGTTCAGTATAGGACACTAATCGGTTCAGTAAAGGACACTAATCGGTTCAGTAAAGGACACTAATCGGTTCAGACGACATTCACAATCGATACATCTATCTATCTTTCTACTGATACTGCAGCACCCCCTCACGGGGATTATGTGCAGGTGCGCGTCTGTGCAGCGTGAGTAGTTAAAAGAAAGATAAAATAGTTTTAAAATCAAGTGAGAGTGAGATAAAAGTATGATAGTGTTATAATGGTAAAAGTGAAGAAGACAAAATGATTTTTAAAAGTAAAAAACAAAAAGCTTCCTGTCTATGGCATGGAGTGGGTGACTGAGCACACTGCCAGTTTGAAGGAGTTCAAGTCTGGCAGCATTGCAATGTCGACTGGTAGTCTATTCCACTGTACGATTGCAAGGGGAAAGAACGAATACTTGTAGTTATCAGCAGTAGTGTGTATTTGTCTAAAGGCAAGGGGGTGGGATTGGCGGGGAATTCTCATGGGCTGTATGACATATGGGGGCATGGGTACAGCAACAAGGCAGTCGACTATTTTGAAAAAGAGACATAACCTGGCATCTGATCGTCTGTTTTCAAGGGACCTCCATCCTAATTTACCTACCACGTCAGTGACACTGGCGTGTTGGGAATAGTTATTTAATATAATTACAGATATTTTTTAAATCACAAAAACTTGAAAACCAAGCCTATGTACATGTAGCCAAAATAATCTGTTTTACAAATAAAAATGTCACCTTCACATACATTGCCAGTTTTACATCAATTTCAATATTGATAATTAATTTTCTGTCGTAATTAATTTCTATCGAATAGTTCAACACAACTTACTTTGTCAAACTACTCAGTTTACAGTTTAGGGCAATTCATGTTAAGTTTATTAAAACCTGCGGTAAAATAGTGGGGACAATTTTTTTCCTTCAGTATCTATTTCCCCAGATAATTAAAATAAATTAATCTTTTGCAGCCAAAAAAAAAGCTATTTGAGAGAATTTTAAAGTTTTCATTCTGCTACCTCAAACAGACAGACTGATGGGATTATTCTATTAATTATATAACAAAAAAAGTTCACCTCAACGTTGTATTCAAAATAAATATGGCAGAACCATAGATACATTGTATCGAAACAGAGATACATTGTATCGAACCACAGATGCATTGTATCGAACCATAGTATTAGATGCATTGTATCGCATTGGAATGTTGTTGAACAGCTCATTTACACATTGTCTTGGGCTATTTAAAGCTGCACACATAGAGAGGGAAAGAATGCATAGTAAGCCTTGCCATACCCTTACTCTTGCAATTAAGTAAAATGGAGAGTTTTCAATTGTTCATGGTTGTCTACAGGGCTTCTAAAATTTTAAAATGCAAATCGGTCCAGGTTTTTAACTGCCGTAAGAATCGCACTTATTTTGAAAAAATCACTAAAATCGCCGTACCCCACCCACCAAAATTTTTTTTTTTCCGTTCAGTCATTGATATAGAGAACTATTTAAAATGTATGTTTGTATTATATTTGTATTATTTATAACTTACTTTATCACAATTTGTACATTTTAATGACTGACATCATGTCTTCGCTTTACTGGATGAATAATTTTCACTCAATATTAAAAGTGTTGATCATTTGAGGAATTAAACCGGAAGTGTCTAATAGACCGGAAGTCGCGTGAAGTTCATTTGTCGGTTCTAACACTCTCACAACATTGACCAAAATCTTTTTGCGGCGAACTGATGCCATGCCATCAAATTTTACTTGTTTATTTTGATATGCGTTGTGCTGCAGCTAGCCACTACGTACAAATTACCAAACAGCTCGTACATATCGTAGTGTTTCGCCCCTGCGCCACGTCGAGGCCCAACACATCCGACTTCAGCAGGAGTAAATTTGAGTAATATCGTTTTTCATCAATTAGCTTAATTAATACCAAATGTTACGACTAACGCAAACAATTTCGGTCTGACTTAAAAAAAAAACGGTCACTTTCCTTAATTAATGTCATTAATATTATACTTAAAGTTATTGCAAAAAAAAATCAAACAAACAATTAACACATCTCGGTATTTTAATTATTTTTAATGACGCAAACAAACTTCATTCCCAGCTTTGGCCACTTAAAAAAACAAACCGACACAAGGAAACAGGCTAACACCTTACGACTAACGGTATATCAAAGAAATTACAGTCGGTAACACTCGCTTCAGTGCACCGACAGAACGCGTGATATACTTTCACTGATCACACATCAAAGGCATATGCTACCCCGCTATAGACTCTTCCGGAAAACTCCCTACTATCGGTAATGGTTTAGTCCAAATTGACTAAATTGACCTACTTTCGCACAGCGAGTGACAAACAATCGTGTTATGGATCAAAGAATATTGCCGCAAGGCATATTTCAAGGAGTGTGTAAGGTAATTGTAGATTATTTAACGACCTATAGATGAAATATCTGGGACCGATTTTAACAGGGATTTTGAAAATAAAATCGGTCCGGAGACACAGAATTCGGTCTGAAGACCGAGAAACCGGCAATTTTAGAAGCCCTGGTTGTCTACCCAAGCCTTAAATATTATAATTTTAATGGCAGGTTTAATATAAATCAATAAATAGTAATATGTAAAAACAATTTGTTTTAAACTATTGAAGTAATATTAATTAATCATGATTCACATACCGGTAATTGTGTAAAAAAACAAACCGGACGTCTCGAGTTTAAAAATGAATAAATTGTCACGTAAAAAATTGTCACCTGCCCCTTTAACTATCTCATCAAGTTGATGCCTTGTTCGCTTACTGTTATATAAGTTTACCTCTGGGAGCTCAACTTGTAAGTGAAAAAGTGTCGATTCTTATGGATGGCGTGAGGAGTACTGGTTCTTCCCAGGAATTGGTGGGTGGTCTGCCTCCACCACAAAAAATTGACCATCATGTATAACTTAATGTGCTGGAAAATGACATTAAACACCAAACAAACAAATTATATAGGTTTGCTGAAAAATCTCAACCTGAAATTGTCCAAGGACCAATTGTACACTTCCCTGTATTCTAACATTATTTTGAGTTTTAAGTACTTTTACATGAAGTGTTAAGTTATCTGGGACAATGAAAGAGATTACAGGTCCAAATTTGTAGCTTAAGAAATGAATGTTTGCAGTAGATAAGATAACATTTAACAGGTGACATTTTGGTTTTCTGCTAGGTTCTGCCTGTTATCATTGGTCTTATAGGGACACATGGCAATCTTGATTTTTTGAAAACTCGCGGCGTCCCGTTAGTTTTTCTAAATAACATGCATTATTTTAATCATTCAGAATAATTATTGAATAGTATAAACCAAATTGTTTTTGTATATTACTGACTTTTGATAATACTGACCAATAATATATTTCAATATTTCGTAAAATACCACAGAAAATTGAAAACACTGCATTTTTATTTAATGATATGCAAGCCGGTTTAAAGTCAAAATATTCCTTGATAAATAAGTAGAGACGCTAATATTGACGCTTGATAAAAACTTCAAGATTGCCATGTGTCCCTTTAAATAAACCCATTAACATTGTCAAGTTTTGGAATGTGCGTCATTATGGCAAGTATGCCCTGAATCACAGACCTAATAACAAATAGATTGGACACTATGAAAATTGTGTAAATTTCAAGTGGCACAGTTCGAAAAGTTCACAAAATATTCCCCAACTTTAAACACACATATCATGAAGAGTTTTGTAGATACAAGTTCAAGCCAAATACCATCACAAATTTAATTTTCTTTCCAATGATAGTATTTTGTTTTCTCTTACATTGAGAGCAAAAAAGGAGTTTGATGGAAACTTTGACTATGTCAAAACATTGATTTTTAAGAGAAAAGCGAAAAATGATGACATTTTAAACTTTAAACATTTTTTTATACAATTTCTTATTTTGAAAATGAACATGAATTATTATAATACCATTTTGCTATTCACTATGAATCTTTTGGATGTATTCTCATCAAAATCGGTAAATAATTGAGAGAGAAGATAGAAGGAAAAGTTAAGGTGCCACGTGATATTTTGGTTACTTCATTGGTTAAGATAGGAAGTTTCCTATCTGTTTATTAATATGTCTGTGCCTGAATTTAAAAGTTTGTCAGATTTGCTGAACATAGGCAACCTATAGGTGAAGTTTTACTAAAATATTTTGATATTTGAAAACGAATGGAAACTGGCACTCATGTTAGTATATATACTGTATAAATGTAAGAAACTGATACTGTATAAATGTAAGAAACTGGCCGTACAGATTTTCACCAGTTGCACCTACATTACAGAACAGACAAAGTTCTATCTGCCATATGCTAACTGTGAAGAACTATTTAGAGATGACGGAAGGTCCCATGTAAAACCTATTCTGGAATGATGGAAGGTTCAGTATAAAAATATATATTCTGGAAGAAAGGTTCAAGGTTCAATATAAAAACAACTGATATCTGTTCTTGAAGATCCTTTACAAAAACTATTTATTTTTAAATAAAGGAAGGTTCAGTATACACAATATATCTCTTCTGTAATGAAGGAAAGTCCAGTATAAAAATAAATTGTTATCTATGGAATTAGGAAATGTCCAATATAAAAATATGTATCTAGTCTTGAATGAAGGTTCTATGTAAAAAATATGTCCAACCAAAAGTTATAGAGAAAATATGATAGGGGCTGCCATTTCATTGACCTTGAAATTCCATTCTCTAGGATTTCAGTCGTACTCTAGGACCATACGTCATACTCTAGGAGCATATGTCATGCTCTAGGAGCATATTTGTCATTTTTAGCAGCATGTGCGTTGTTTTCCAGCAGCATAATTTATGTGTAATTCTCAAGGAGGTCATATGCATTATATGTCATACCCTAGGAACATATGTGTCATCCCCTACAAGCATACATGTCGTATTCTAGGTGTCCATAGGCATGTGGTCAAACTCGGCTCTTTATTTTATATCAAACCCCTGATAATGACTAAGGATATAGGAGATGAAAAAGTATACTGAGATGAAAAAGAAACACGACTCAGGAATTTCTGCTATATATTGTATGTGCAATATGCTGCTGTTAATCGAATGGTACATGGCTACATAACATCTTCCCTTTCGAAAAAAAGACTAAAACAACATGTAACACAGCAAATAGTATTCCTGCAAAGTTTTATTATTGACAGAGTAAGCGTTTGACGCAAACTTATGATGCAAAATTTTGCAAACTCTTTACGTTAAATACAGTACTAAACTGGCTCAATTTTTCAAAGAGGAACTTCAACATGAATTTCTTGGAATATATATGGAATTAAGTGTGCAGTATATACAATATATAGCGGAAATTCCCGTGTCGCGTTTCTTTTTCCATTCAGTATATATATTGGCTCCATTTTCAACAACAATTCCGAGTTTTATTTAAATACTTAAAACCGTAACGAATTCCCATAAATCCCTGAATACTTGTTTAAAAGGGCAAAGTTTCCATGTAAAATTGATGATAGAAAAGCAATGATTTGTGCATATTCAAATGAAATTATTTTTAAATTTGAACACTATTATATATAATTTTGTCAAATCTTTACAGTTGACTTTGTGGTCACTAAACTCCTAAGGAATTTAAAGTTAAGTTTTTAATTAAAGAAACTTGTTTGGTGAAACACGTTTCCCTGTCTTAAAAAAACAACGTAGAAGCAAAAACTTAATTTTTTTAGTATGTGAAGCTAAGTATGTATCTAAAGATGTTGGTGAAACTTGCTCCTGTACAAAGCACTGTCAATAAGCATAATTTTGATAAAGCATCATCAAAAGAACTGACCAATCAGTGACCAGAAATAAGACATACCTAATACATTCTGGTAGGTGATAAACTTGGTCTTTATCCTTGATGTTCACCAAGTTTACTGTTAAAATTAAGGATTCTACTGTGTGATTTTTTTAAAACACTGCATATTTCATGTTCATTCATGCAAATTTATTCAATATATGTATCTTTCAAAATCAAAATATTGAAAATTATTGTCTTTACTCGGTCAAAGATTTTTATTTTACTATAGAACCGAAGGATAAAAACTGAGTAATACAAATGTTATCACCTACTGAAAATAAGATAAAATCTCAACATCTCTGCAATGAAAAATTATGAAATTCAGTCTAAGCATAAATACCAAAAATAGTTTCGTTTGTAGTCACAGCATACTTTATTGTGTTTCATAAAGAACACTTATTTTCGTGTCTTCCAATTTTTGTTGTGTGGTTTTGAACTTTTCGTTGTAACTTCATTTAGGTATTAGTAGTTGTCCAGTAACTGTCATGAGAAAGTGTTTTGTATTTTCGGATGTTCCAGTGTTTTGAATAATAATATATTGATATGAAGAAGTGAAAAATAAATAAACCATAATTTAAAACATAAAAGGTGTTTTGTTAGCATTTTTTCCCAGAGAACTCTATTGCCTTTGCATTAATGAAATTCTTTTACCATTATAGCTCTACTGGCCAATGGCCTGAAGTGTTTTTGCCGTGGTTTGTTGTGCGTCCTTCGTTAACTTTTTGATATCAACACCTTAGCATCTTTAATTTTCACCCGATCTTAACTAAACTGGCGAAGTGCTTGCACAAGTTCGAAAACCATCTTTATCAGAAAAGTAACACCAGAGTTATGTGGATTGATTTATTGAAAACTCGAGGGCTGGCGTGGAGCAGTCGGTAGCGCGGCGGATTTGTAACCGGAGGCCCCGGGTTAAATTCTCCGTGGTGCCACTGAGTTCCGTCGGTGTGTTCTTGGGCAAGACACTTTCCCTTAGCCCCGTCCGTCGGATGGGGACGTAAACCGGGCGGTCCCGTGTATCGGTATATCCTCCGAGCACGTTAAAGAACCATAGAAATCTATTCGATAATAAGAGTATCAATAACAATAACAGCTTGGACAAGTCCGGGGACTTCTGATACTACAATAATATTTTTGACATTTATTTCGAAAAGAAAGTATTAAAATGCCACCTTTCGTTTCCTAAACCCAAAGGGATAGGTGTCTCCACGAAACTGGATACCCTTATGCCCTAATGTACGGAACCCCACCCCCGCTTTTTTTGTGGCAAGTTTTGCTCTACGGACCCCCCCCCCCCCCCGCCCCCCCCCCCCCCCCCCCCCCCCCCCCCCCCCCCCCCCCCCCGCCACTCACATCCCGCCCCACTCTCCCCCGAATTCATGTTCATTACAGGTCTGCATGCCCGCCCCACTCTCCCCCGAATTCATGTTCATTACAGGTCTGCATGGTGATTCCTGTATTGTTTCAGGTGATACTTAATTGGTGGCAGAAAACAATGATCGTGGCTCCAGCATCAACTCTGCAGTATACAGGTGAAAAGGCTCTAGGTCCATTCTACATATTTTATCTCCGGGGCGTCCGTGGCCGAGTGGTTAACGTCTCTGACTTGAAATCACTTGCCCCTCACCGCTGTAGGTTCGATCCTTCAGGGGCCTAGGAATCTTTATGTGAGGAAGCTATCCAGCTGGCTTGCGGAACGTCGGTGGTTCTACCCAGGTGCCCGCCCGTGCACGAAAATTGCCCGGAGGGGCACCTGGGGTCTTCCTCCACCAATGGAAGCTGGAAAGTCGCCATATGACCTTAGCTGTTGGTGCGACTATAAAATCCAATTCAACCATCAACATATTTTATCTACACTGACCCAAAATGAAAACTTTACACTTTATGTGTTTGAATATCTGTTTTGTTAGCATACATGTTGTTGTAAGTTTTACACATGATTATCACGATTTCATTGTGGATAACGATTATGCAATTGTTTTCAAAATCGCCGGTCTATTCATGCGTCCAAGCATGAAAAACGTGTTCCTTACTTTGCACGTGCGCAGCAACAGGTGTTTCACTTACAGGTTTTACACCGACAAGTAATCATTTGCTGCTCAGCACTGATAATAAAAAGTAAATTTGTTTTTAAAAAACGTTTGCATTTAGTGATGCCACGTCTTTCTGAAGATCAGAGAAACCAAGCTATTGGTATGCTCAGGGCGAGGTCAATGGTTAATAACGTCGCGCGTCGTTTTGGCTGCTCCAGACAGACTATTCATAATCATGTAAACCGGTACAACATTACTGGGTCTGTCAGAGATCGTGCAAGACCCGGTCGCGTACGTGCGACAACGTTACGTACTGATAGCGTTATCACGTTGACTCACCTACGTAATCGTTTTTCACCAGCAACCATTACTGCTCGGCGTTACGGGGTTCATGCACAGACGATCATAAATCGTTTGAGACAGAACCAAGTTCCTATTCGTACTCGTCGTCCATATACTGGACAGATTATCACACCTCAACACTGAGCTTCCGGACTGTTATGGGCACGACGTCATTTGCATTTCACGCGCAACCAGTGGCAATCGGTACTTTTCAGCGATGAGTCGCGGTTTACTGTGAGCCATGCAGATGGCAGAATACGCATCTATCGCCGTAGAAATGAACGACTTGCAGATTGTTGTATTCGGGAGAGAGACATATTTGGTGGTGGCAGTATTATGGTCTGGGGTGGAATAATGGGAAATCTGAAAACTGATCTGGTCATTATCCAAGGAAATGTCAATGCTCAACGTTACATCAATGTTTTAAACAACACAATGATACCATTCATGCAAAATAACGGACCTGGCACTTTCCAGCATGACAATGCAAGGCCTCACACGGCGCGTATAACCACACAATTCCTTGCTCAAAATAACGTTAACGTCTTGCCTTGACCCGCTTTATCCCCGGACTTGAACCCCATAGAACACATATGGGATGAATTGGGTCGGAGGGCCAGGTCCAATCATCAAATTGATACCATAAATGACCTCCAAAATGCACTTCTGTTAGAATGGCAACGTATTCCAAACGCGCTCATACAACGTTAAGTAAATTCAATGAGGCGACGTATTCTGCAATGCATTCGTAAAAATGGAGGTCACACTGGTTACTGATGCTTTTTATAACATCACTTAGCGCACTCAGTCAGTAAGTTCTTGTTTCCAAATGCTGTGTGATCATTTTCATTTTTCAGGAATTTTCATTTCGACCCCTCTCAACTTAATTGTTCATAAAAAATTATGCAATATCTGATTTTTATCCAATAAATTCCACAAACACATTGATATGACATTGAAGCTTCGATGACAAAATTAACCCCGAATATACATTTATCAACAAAATATATACTTTTGAAGTCTATGTAAAGTTTTCATTTTGGGTCAGTGTAGATATAAATGGAGAGTGAGCCTTGAATTTCATGTTGGCGACATCTAACCTTTTTGTGTTGGTGCGCCGTAAAACAACAATTCAATTGTTTAACCCAATTCCTCGTGAATATGGGTGCCAGTAGAGGGTATGTAATGCAGAACGTTGCGGGAGACTCCAGCTTCTGTGTAGCAACACTTATTGCGAACTGAATGAAGGAGGACTATTAAAATGGATTTATTATCCATTCTTATACGAAGTATTATCAATATATTTACATGTTTGAGTGAGTGAGTGAGTGAGTGAGTGAGTGGGCGCGTGCGTGCGTGCGTAAGCTGGGCTGATAATTGGTCATATAAAGCCCTGGCGTAAGTGAGTGAGTGAGTGAGTGGGTCGGTGGGTGGGTGAGCGAGTTATTTCTATAAAAAGTGGGTGGGTGGGTGAGTGAGCGAGCGAGTGATTTCTATAAAAAGTACTTACGTACTTACGTGCTTACTAACCTCCTTACTGTCGGACTGACTGACACATATTTTTTTATTTTATAAAGTACATGCTCGAACTTTATCTCCCTTACAACATGTACAATAACATATGTCATGCTTTATATATGCAAGTCGTGCTGGCAGATAAGACGATAGAATAAACGACGCAAAACGTTGCACATATAACAGCAAACTGCAAGTGCTTCTACTCCTGATAAGACGTAAGTTGATTCTTAGTTCTTATATTTGTGTATGCATTTTATTTCCTAATTGGTGTTACTTAAACGGAAATAAATCATGTATTCCTTTATCAAACCAAATATTGAAATATTGAATAAAGAAAAACACAAGACAAACTAAAACTAACATTTTCCCACAAATGTATTTTAAAAAGGCGTCCCTCTAGTTTGTTTAAAACTGATATTATTTTTCTAGACTTTCACTAAGTGGACAATATGTTCTGTTAAATAAACCGCATAACCGACGAGACTTTGCGAATTACGGCCTTGAAAGCGACGCATGCTCAGGTCCAAAATATTAGTTTATGACCTAATTAATTAAACACATAGTAGTAATTAATTAAACACACTAAGGACACTTTTGTAAACGATACACACTTTTAATGCAGGGGTAACATGAATATTTATAGTATAGTATTGTTTTGTAAAATACACATCATCCATGTCTGTACCGTTGACTATCATTTTTTTAAATCAAGGATTCAGAGAAAATTGACTCCAGAAATTGCTGTTAGATCTACTGCTGAACAATGAGAAAGGTCGGTCTCCTGCTGTTGCTCATAACAACGGTCACGTGTCTCCAAGATGACAAGCGGTTCATTATAGGTTAACAATTTATTCTATGTGGGGTAGATATGTTTTCCTTTAAAGTAAATTGTTTCGGGACCGTCTTTTGTAAAATAAAATGTATTGGGTGAAAGGAACTATGGTTAATGGTTAAGTATTGAATATAACTGCAAATGTAAAAATAAGGTAGTATACGTTTCTGTTGATTTATTAGAATTTTAAGGAAATAAGTTGAAGGGTGTAATAGCGACCGCCGACCTTATTTTAACATTCTAATAAGTGAACTACAAAATACTTATAGTTCAACCCGGCTATTCTCTGGTGGCTTCCATTTATCTGCACGTGAGCAGTAGTTGAAACTGCCCAATGTCGAGCAGCACCCTTTTCATAGCTGATTTCCTTTGATTTTCACGGGCTTTCCACTCTTAACACGCAATGTTAAACGAAGCTTAGTTTCAGGGCTCGAATTTAGCATTTTTTTCAACTAACGTTTTTTTTTATGCCAGTTGATAAAAAATGAACGGGCAAATTATAGCTCACTCTAGATAGCAAAAATAAACAATAGCTCTTTTACTTATCATTTTGACTGGTCATTTATGCCTATAAACTATATTATGCCTAAATAGTTTTACTTTCTAGCCATATTCTAAATTAAAAGCCTGTTAAGCGCTTGCAAAATATTGCCAGTGCTTCCAAAATTTACTGGCATTTTGAAAAAATGACTGGCAAAATGCCAGTAAAACAGCTTACATTTGAGCCCTGAGTTTTTCTGTATTTGGAAGCTCATTGGCTGTAAGATTTGGATGAACTATACGTATGGGTTCATCTTTGTCGTCAATAAGGAACACTTAAATAAAAAAATCTTTGGGTAATCAAATTCCAGACATGCATTATTTATAGTACATATAAATTAAGACTTGCTTTAACTACTGATATAACTTGAGATATTTCATTAACTAAACTTACCATTTATTTCATATTTAAATGCGAATTGTGGTAATAGCCCGACAAAAATACCTCTCTCCTAGATACAATTGCGAATGCTCTGAACATTGACGGCTTGAAAGAAGACCTTCAGGTTATGGCAGACGTCCTTGGCATTGAACCGACGGAGGCCGCGTGCGAGATTGAGTGTCAAAGGGTGATTACCGAGAAGCAAGTGCTACAGTATGCCTGCCCGTTGCTCTGCAGAAGGTAGGATGAAGATTATTGTGGAATCCCATTGAACAAAAGTAGAACTCATATAATTCTGAATAAGTAACTTGCAGTTTAATATGTTTACACTTTTATCTAGACAGTGCTATATTTGAAAACTAAATACAGACTTGAAAAGTGTGTACTGATTCATACTCAGGTTATGTCACACCCAAGGACATGAGTGTATTGACTAATTCACATATTTATTATGTTTTTTTATAATTTAAGGGTAGTACTGCCTAGATAAATGTGTAAACATATTAAACTGGAAGTTTCATGTAAACATATTCAAGATTATTTCATTTTGAGTTTTAAATTTTTCTCTTTTTCAAATGCAATCTTAATTGGATTACGCAAAAAGGGACATAACCCTTAAAGGTACATGACATGTCAGTAGCAGTATCAGAAAATGAAATATTACCATAATAATATAACATTGAAAATAAATACAAAGATTGTATTACAAATCGAAATTCAAAAGACAAGCCTAAAATAGATATACACTAGACGACACCTATAGTACCCCAATTACATTTATTTCAAATCTTTTAAATGGAATGTCCAATAATGACAAATGTAAGGGACCAGGCAATTTTTATCGTGCGGTTGGGACCGGTTCAATATGGCATGGGACATGTACACTCAAGAGATATGAAAACGCAACACGGGAATTTCCGCTATATATTGTATGTACAATATGCTGCTTTTTATCGAATGACACATGGCTGGGTAAGGCCTTTTTTTTTGGAAAAAATGCTAAAACAACAAATAATACAGCAAAAAGTATTCCTTCAAAGTTTCATTATTGACAGAGTATGCGTTTGGCTCAAATATGTGAGCAAATTTAGGATGCAAAATTTTGCAAACTATTTACGTTAAATACAGTACTGAACTGGCTCAGTTTTTCAAGGAGCAACTTCAACATTTATGAATTTCTTGTTGTAAGGTGTAGTGTGATTAAAACGTCTACAACATCACAGTTGTGTCCTTTCTCTAATTAACTGCAACTTTATTTTTACAAAACATCTTGGGATTTCTTTGGAATAGTATGTGCAATTAAGTGTGCAGTATATACAATATATAGCGGAAATTCCCGTGTTGCGTTTTCATATCTCTTGAGTGTACATTTTTTTGTCGCGACAAACCGTTGGACGATACTTTTTTCCGCTTGCTTGCCATGGGACTAACACTTTTTTTTAAAGTCAACTTTTTGTTTGCCATAACTTTCAACAATACAAATATTGAAGCAGTGATCTTAGACCATAAAAGGGTGCTCATGTACCAGATAATATTTATCTGGGTGTCAACTTTTTGTTTGCCAAAACTTTCAACAATACAAATATTGAAGCAGTGATCTTAGACCATAAAAGGGTGCTCATGTACCAGATAATATTTATCTGGGTGTCAACTTCAACAATACAAATATTGAAGCAGTGATCTTAGACCATAAAAGGGTGCTCATGTACCAGATAATATTTATCTGGGTGTCAACTTTTTGTTTGCCAAAACTTTCAACAATACAAATATTGAAACAGTGATCTTAGACCATAAAAGGGTGCTCATGTACCAGATAATATTTATCTGGGTGTCAACTTCAACAATACAAATATTGAAGCAGTGATCATAGACCATAAAAGGGTGCTCATGTACCAGATAATATTTATCTGGGTGTCAACTTTTTGTTTGCCAAAACTTTCAACAATACAAATATTGAAGCAGTGATCTTAGACCATAAAAGGGTGCTCATGTACTAGATACTATTTATCTGGGTGTTGGGACCGGTGCAAAATGGCATGGGACAGATACTTTGTTTGTCGCGACAAACCATGGGACGATACCTTTTTTTTTTTCCGTGTGCTTGCCATGGGACGTACTTTTTTTTTATATATAACATTTTTATTTGCACCTTTCCCAACCCCCACACCGATAAAAATTGCCTGGTCCCTAAAATCGTATGAAAAAGTATGTAAACGATTCATGAAATAAAACTAAAACTAAATATCAATTTGATATTCGGATTACATTCAGTGACCGCTTTAAAGAACGTGTTAAAAATTTGGGCAAATTATGATGAAAACTATTGTTTTATTAACATTTACAATCAGGGTACTTATAAATGACGTCTAGTGTATAAAACGTTAAAAACACATTTCCCAACGCTACTTGGTCATTTAAAAAGCACGGGAAGCTTGAATATTTACAGCCAGCACGCTTCATGGCTGATCAATTCAGGTATATAAATTGAGGCCCGCTCTTAGTTTTTTTTATTTGTATAGCATTGCTGTATTGAGGGTAAGAATAACTTAACAACACTTTTTTTTGTAATTTACTTTAATGAAGAAATATATGTTCATAATTTAGCTTTTGAATACAAAACGTATCTGGTATTTCGTAATTGTTTTTAGACCAAAAATCAGAGCACAACACAATAAATATACAACATTCTTTAATGTGTTAGTATGTGTACTGGTCACAAATGCTTTATTGGGTGGGCCTCATAATCTGAAGAAAAATTAAATATCACACTTTGCTCATGAAATTGTATGGCTAACAGTGATTTACAGTTACCTATACAAATTCTCTCTCCCCACACCCCCACCCCTCTCCCAAATACAATAGGCTCGAAATATGTCCTTAATTTATTGTTATGTGTTTGTTTCTCTACACACGACTTATGATCTTTCTCTTCATATGTATGTTTCACTCACATTTCGATGGCAATATTTTAAACCAATACCATACGTGGATACTGTTATAGGGAGGAGGGTTGGGTAAGGGGTGGTAGGGTGGGGGTTGGGAGAGGGGAAAGGGGGATTTTATGTCATATCGTGTATTACTAATTCCCTATACATTAATCGAGTTTGTGTCTGTAAATTTTATTAATAGTATTTGCGTAATTTCAAAGAATCACATAATGTGAAAACACATATACAGCTTAGAATTTAAATTTAATAACATGTCTTGTTTTATTTTTTTCAGTTTCCAAACTCTTCTGCACTTCTATGACATCTCGACACCACCGATTCCAGACCCGGAAGGATAAGCCATGCAGTAATTGTTGAATTAACATTAAACATTTACTCAGTATTGCATATATCGCTGTCATATTTTTAAATCACATTTATTTTAGAGTTTACTCATAACTAGAATAAATACTGAAAAAGGTCTTGTGAAGTGCAACACCTCTCACGCGTCCTAGCACAGGCTTAAAGACCCTTTTTGTAGTATTATCACTTATAAATTTAACTCTTAAACATCATATGAACATTTCTTGATAGTCCCGGAGAGAAACATATATTTAAATCCGCTGCTAAATTGTATGTAAAAATAAGTATTATTTGCATGACGTACATACTACTTTTATCACTGCGTGGCTGCACGGGGAAATGAGGTAAATCTAAATTGTATAGCTGCACAACTATTGCCAGATAATTGATCAATACATTTACCTGTTCAAAGTTTTCTACGTCATCAATAAAATCTTACTCTCGCTTTTCACGGATATTGCAATGTGTGAATTGTAAATATATATTGTTGTGTATTGATTCCGATTTAAATAAATATAAACATGTTCACGAAACAAAACATGGCCGGGGAACTTTAAGCGATATTCTACTTTAAAGCCACAAAGATTGGGCTTGATGATCCCAAAGGACCAATAAGTAATAACACTACTGATTTGTAGTCGGGCGACTTTTTACGGCCCCCACACAGCACTAAACAAACGCTAGTGTAAATGACAATAAATACTGAACATGGGATCGCTTTGAAGCAAGTCTCATAGTTACATACCATATAATAAAACCAACCAATAAATAATAAATATAAAAGCATGTAATTGCGATGTTCCGTTAAAGCTGTACAGTCCCTATTTTAACTGGTAATAACTCATGAATATGAATGAGTCACGTGTGAAGTAGTTTCAAATCGACGAACACCCCAAAAGTCGGTATATAAAGAGAAATCGATACGTAAAATTTCACATTTTTATTTAGCCTCCGTACAGGTAACATCGATAAATATACGGCTCCAGAATATATGTGATAAAAAAATAGTTGTCCGGAACGGGATTTGAACCACAGTCTTGCACTTGTAAGATTTGAAAGTTGTACGCTGAACCTCTAGACCACTGCTATTTATTCGTATTTTGTAGCATTTTTAACACTAAATAGGCATTACGTAATTACAAGAGCGCAACTCATCAAGCGCTAATAACAAGTCGATATATGGTTGATTTGAGACGAAGTATTAGTTTCATATTGATAAGATACAGTATTACACCAGGCAATGTTAATTTACACCTTCGACAATATGGACTGCATATTTATTGAACCATCTTTAGTTGCGTTCAAATATGTTAAGTTATTTTGCCTCATAATATATGGTAGTTAGTATACTATTTTCTCCAAGTAGCGTTGTAGTTCAGTGGATAGAGCACAGGACTTGAAATCAGAAGGTCGTGTGTTCGAGCCCCGAAAGAAGCTAACTTTTTTTTTCGGTAAAAACTACTGTTACCTGTGTATAGGTACGATGTGCACTGGTCGATGTATATGCAGTAAATGATTTCATGCGCTATATTTGCTCGCTTAAATACCCGATTTCGACATGAGCTGGTGAACATGAAGTTACAAATAAAGACACGCCTACAAAGAAGAAATCGATTGATATAGGGCGTCTGTAGCTTTAAGGCCATATCACCATCACGTATCGACGTCTGATTGTCTCAACATTCCAAAACATGGTTTGTAGTTCAATTCAAGTCACACGGGTAGCAAACAAAAGTCACGCATCTTAGTACCGGGTATGTCCACCCAAGGAAATCATCCCGACGTCACGTTATTCCAGCAAGAAACTCTATCTGAGTGTTCTGGCGTTATCCTGCACGGGTTAATAAGAGTATTTTTGTTCTGGCATATCATCTGGCAAAACTCAGCTTTTGTAATGTAATATATATACTGAGAAAAATAAATTTAGCACATCAAATTTATGTCAATTTCATAGACGAGATACAAAGCCGTGTATTTTCGGGTTCAATGGTAAATAATGCTACAAAGCCATTTGTAAACAAAATCGGTGATAAAAATAAAGCCAATATTACCATTGTCGTATGAAACGTTTTCTGAAGAAAACAACGGACTGGTACGGTTATGTTGGAAAGAAAACCTGAATTGTGTTGGTCAAAACTGTATACTAGAAGTACTTCGTAGTTAAATAATAGTATATCTACAACATAGATATGCTTTGGATAAACATAGGTTGCACCATTAAAATGGGCCAATATAAGAATCTGCGAGATTATGGGCGAGTTTATCCATTTTCGTTTGATAAAATCGAGAGTATGAAATTCATGCAATCCTAAAAGTCATAAATTATGTATAGTCAAATACAGTCAATAAATACTGAAAAGAGGATTCGTTGGAAGCAACAACCAAAAACAGGAGTAAAAAAGTAGCAGACTCGGTTTTATTGAGAGGTACTATATAAAGGATCTTACATGAGTACTCATTCATTATTGAATTTATTAAACGAGTTGGCAAAATGATATAATGCGAGGCTCTTGCAGAGCATTATATCATTTTTGCTAACGAGTTTAATAAATTATTGAGCAGAGCATTATATCATTTTTGCTAACGAGTTTAATAAATTCAGTAATGAAGCAGACCGAATGTTAGATTCTATTTATCACATAACTCACATACCGACTTTCATTGCATTTTGCCTGTCGCTTTAACACGAGAAACCGACATGAACCGTGGGAATTGGATCATAGTTATTATCGTTTTTTTTTGACGGCGCCTGCTAGGCTTATTCAGCTGCCGAAGACAGCTGACCCTTATATGGGTTTTATATCTGTCTATGGTATTCAGACTGTAACTCATGCAAGTGGCAACAGGGAGTACGTTATAACGTACTCCCTGGTGGCAATAAGCATGCTTTACAACTGGAAATACTAGAAAACTCGTCAGAAAAACTTGAATGGTATAAACACATATTTTGTAATGTTGAAAGGTTACCACTTGCTGAAATGACGTTTTCGTGTAGCATGTAGTCATTAGTATACGTATATTAGCGATGAAACATTCACTGGTCTCATGGCGCAGTTGACTGAAGCGTCGTGTTAGTGCCGGGGAAGGGAGGGTTCAAGCCTGCTGATTTCATTTTATTTTTAAATTTTCATGATTATGTTTTTCATTATTGCTAATGGTAAGGTAGCAAAAGTTCCTTTTACAATTTTTACTTTGATAACGCAATCATATAATTACACATGGCAACAGTGAACAGTTTATATGTGTTGTAATGCACACACTATATATAACGCACACGTATCCCTTACATGTGAACAATTCTGATATTTCTGTCCTGATGTGTACTTCTAGCACGTCGTGTTACAAGGGTGAATTGCAATCAGTATGTTAGGCATGTCAAGGTATTTGAACAGAAAGAAGCGAGGTCGCCCACATTGATTCAAAATGCTTGGTAGGAAGGTAAAATGCTTGTTAAAAATCGGGAAGAATGTAAGAAAAAACGGTCGTGGCGTGTTTATGTCTCCGTGACAACATTTATTGTTTGCAATATGTTTTAACACCCGTGACTTGATATCTCTCGGCAGCTATTTTACGCTTGCGTAAAACCTTGCTTGTTTGCATACTTATATAACTAGTTGAATATGGCAAATATTGAATGGTGTTATTCCACTCCCGCACCATGAGTTATGTGATAAAAGGTGTAACACCTCACTTCCTCTAGTATGTGTTGTAGTCCAAAGTTTCCCTGCCCCTCATTGTTCGTGAAATGGCATTTAGCAACGATAAACGTAGAATATACTCACCAAAAAAGAAGGTACCCCTTTTTCTGCAGGTATTCCCATAGGCCAGTTTTGAGGGCGTAGGACAGCTTGAACAGCAATTTAATTAAAGAAAGTTTCATGTTTTTAAGCATACTTCAGTGAGTACCAAATATTCCTTTTGACAATTTCAAATTTTGCCAAGCAATACTCTTATATGGATAATATGGTAACCTTAAAGGGAAGTAATTTGATGGTTTTTGATAATCAAAAGCTGCTACCTACACAATCGGTGTTGTGATTTTTTTTTCGAAAGCAACGTATACAGAATATTGTCTTTGACAAATTGAGGTAATGTTTTTAGATTTTATGTGTTTTTTACCAAAACTGCATGGTTTAAGAAAAAGGGTGTACTGAACTTTTTAAAAAGATCACTTGTTTGGACTATTGGTGGTGGTCAATCTAATTATTCTATATACATCATCTATTATTTCCTGTTTCGCTGAACATATATATATAATAAGGGAAAGAAAATGGGGTACTTTTTATTTTTGCACAGTATTGTCGCAGGATGACTCTAGTGGTTGGGGCTAACTCAAGAAAGAATCAATGGCGGTGAATGCATTTACATAAGTTTAATGCAACTTTTAAAATAGGTTAAATATATATACAATAATCTAAAAAAACAAGCGAATACAAAGATGAAATATGAAAAGAATGTTCTCATGAACGTTTAAGACGTTCTTAGTATTGTAACAAATAATGAATGTATACGACACTAAAGTGTTGTTAAAGTTATAACAATGTTGATCTATGATCTAGCGCGATAACTGTGATGCGCGAGAGCTCATGAAGATGATGATGCGCGAATCCAATGGGTGATTGTCATCAAATGCCTTCTATAAGGGTTGATGACGCAATATGTAAGATGATTAACCTCCACTGAGGTTGTGGGTGATGTTCCTCCAGTGAGGACTGATAATGTGTCCCGGGGGTTGTCGCTACTAAAACCTGGCCATGCTGCGCAGGTACGGGGACCGTCTCCACCGCTCTTTACGTTAATCGTGGAAGCTTAGCTCCACTCCAACCCTGGATGGCTTAGTCTGTAATTATACATACGTTTTAGATGTCGGTTGACACACATAACAATCTTGCATAATTATCATTACCCAAACAAATCATTATTCAATAAATATATGTAAACTGTACTAATGATGAGTAGCAATGTATACATATTCTACAACGCCATGTATACGCCATGTGCGTCGCTGTTAATCAATGCCCCTAATTCATGTAATATAAAGATGATCAAATCACTCGTATATTACACTCACTGAGTTATGCATGCACGCATGTCAACTAATGACCACATTATACAACGCTATGCATACGCGTCGAACATTTATCCTAGTCACTCATCTCATTGTTAACTAATGTTAACAATCGTGTGTTACAATCACTGAGTTATACGCCAACGTTAACTAATGCACCTATTATCCACTGTTATCAAATTAATATTGTTTTACAATTAATGATCAATTACAATAATTACATCTAATAAAGTAATTTCAAAATCATATACTAGTCTAAAGTTAATGTTTGAGAAACATCAAAGCTAACCGGATGTCGTAACCGCCAACCAAGATGGCGCCGCCCACTGAATACAAATGTACGATACAAGTTTTTTTTTAATTTTCGATTACCAAATGAATGGTAATCCATTTATTCACCCCGTAATAGGTTTGTGAGGGTCGGGGTGGGCCACCCCTCAACAAACCGTACAGATATGTATGTAATATGCATCATATTTATATATAAACAGTTTTCACATATACTTACATACAAAAATGCATATCATGATTAGAAGCTGTATAAATGGGGAGTTTTTTTTTAAAACATCTTTACAATTTCAAACGAAGATTTAAAATACACATTTCTGAAAGAGGGACACCGAGGATCTTTCAAAAGTTTTATTTACAAATAAACCAGATTTCTGTATGTCTACACTTGAAAGCAGAAAAAAATTATAATTGTCAAGATATTTATTTTGCTACTTTAATACGCCTTCAATGATAATTGTAAAGATGTTTTTTTTTGTTTTTTTTAAAACACAGCATATATATTTTTCCTAAAAAAATATTTAACGTGGATAAATGCAAAGATAAAATAATCAATTACGAATGTTTCAGTTTTTATACAAATCCACATACCGGTACTATCTCTGCTGAGTTTAACTGTAGTTGATTGTGTGAAAAAAATGCTGTTATAAAAAAAAACATATATAAAGAATAGACAAGATCTATCTATGGAGGTGTGACTCTTCATTATTCAGTGGGAACAGCGGGGATCATAATTTAGCTTGGGAACTTTTTTTTTTTCTGTATCAAAGATTAGAAGAAAAAAATAAGATAGATGTGTTGCACTGTGTAACTTAAAAATTAAGACAAAAAACTAATTAAGTAGAGATTTATAAGTCGACTAAGGTTTTTCAAATTTATCAAATGCAATACTTGTAATTGCATTTATTTTTTCAGATTGATATATGTATTTAATTTGTGGTTTGAAATTTATAAACAGTGGCAACCTTCCATCTAACTTACATTTATATATGAAGTATTTTGCATGCAAAATCAATTTATTTAAAACAATATCATATTGACTAGACCCAAATATGATTTCTTTTATAGTCCATTCCGGTTGGATTATTATATTATTGTCATTGCAAGTAATCTTAAAAATATCCCAAAATGTTTTAATATATTTACATTCCCAAAATAAATGTGTCATTGTTTCTGCAGACTCTGTACAAAAGCTACACGAATTATCATTTTTTATCTTCATTTTTGTCAAAAGGATGTTTGTACGATACAAGTTAATAAAATAAATACTGACCACATATTGCCTGTGAATTTCGCCGTCCAACTTCTGCTCCAAACAAAGCACTATCAAGCAATCCCGGCAAGAACTAGAGAAAATGGGTTTTATAGCCAACGTTACGCCCAATAAATTATTTCCCCCGTTCAGTCCGTGACATACGTGGCTAAATTCGCAGTATTAAAATCTACACGAGAGGCCCCTTACACAATTTTGCCGTTTAAGGAAGATAGACCTATACGTTTACATGCATTAGCACAAAACTAAACTTATTACACGGCCTCTTTGGCGGCCACTTAAAATGTGCACGCTTTTACGTGTTACATGAATATATCATGGATATTGTGAATTTATTTCAACTCAACAATAGATTAGGGTGTAACTAATAACTTACAAGAGCTATGTACGACCAATACGCTCTACCCGTGACATTATGTGACAAGTATACATACACAGAAAATAACTAAGTTCTTCGGTAACACTGTTCTAGTTTTTCAAATATAAACCAATCACCTGCTAGTACACGTGCATGTCAAATATGTACTGCAACTCTGTTTCCTAATCACTATTTATTCATGTATAAGTAAGCCTGAAAATGAATTCCAAATTCTTGAAGGATCACCGATATACAATAGGTTAGATGATGAACCAACGGTAAATTTTACCCATGCTCGAGTCCCTTGTTCCATTATGGCAATGGCGTCAGACGTAGCGCAATGCACATCAGTTCTATCATATATATATGCCCTAGTTTGACGCTTATCATCCACAACGATGTCATAATATAGCTCCTTCCCATCATTGTTGTTGCATAACTGGACCGAAAACAGGTATACCCCTCCAACTGGTGCCGTAAATATGCCGGTCACGTTATTGTAGCCTTGTCCAGCGTTTAGGTGTGTTGTCCTAAACACCATGATCTGACCAGTTGTGGGACTCGCATCTACCACGTCATGTGCCTTAAACGCAACAGTCGGCGTGACAGCCATATCTGAAATTAAATATTGATCGTTTTACTCTTAACAGAACATTACATAACGTAGTCTACTTGTCATACTAGTTAGTAGGTTGGTTTGAATATCTCTATGGATCGTTCTCCAGTTTTATATCGTAAAAGAAGGGAGATTTGACCTGATGGTACCTTGGTATTGTGGCATGTAATTTCCGCTCAAGTTTCATCGTCAATGGAAGCACGATATACAATATTAATCAACACGCTAGTAACGCTCTACATTTCTGTATATTAAGTCTACATTTTAAAAGGATTCAAAAAGTGTTTGAGAGGGGAAATTTGGAAATCACCGAATACGATAAATAAAAATGATTGAGATTGTTCATGCACATACTTGCTACCGCTCACGCACTCTAGCCCCGGGTTGCACAGAAACTCAACTAAGAGCTATTCTTGCAAGGATTAAAGAAAAACTTAAATATTTGGAAATGCAATGTCTCAGATTTTTGTTATTATTTTTTCTAGGATTGGTAGTGCAATATTAAAAACCCTAACAAAATATGTAGTTGTCACAGAGATTAGATTTACTTTTTTGCTGAGAACATAAAAAAGATGTTTTCAATATTTTCATGTGAACTTTTCAATAAGTGTATGGGTCATTTGTAATGCACGTTTTTTCCCCTATTGTCAACCCTTTTGTGTTTGTGATGTCTTATTTGGCCTTTTCAGTAATGTTGTTCTTTGTTTCTGTGTGTGTTTGTGGTTGACTGTCGTCCTTAAATGCTACTTTTCCTGTTCGTTTATTAATATCTATGTTTAATATCTCGAGCGCTCTACTTAGGATTTAGGTTATCATTCCCACGCCCAGCATTTAGACTCTTGTTGCCTTTATTGTATAATAGGGACATGGGCAAAGAAGAAGTAATTTGTGTCTGTCGTGCGACTGGATTGAAACAACTGCACATATTAGCAATTATAAAGGGGTGTTATGGAATTGTTTTGTCAGACAGGCAGCTTAGAAGAATACTTTGACGACGTAATTTATATCGCCGGAAAAAAGTGTCCGACATTGTTGATGTTGCCGAATTAATAACCGATCATCTGAATGTGTCAGGACGCTCTGTCACTAGACCACAGCGCTCCATTTATCTATAAACAGTAGTTCCATACGTGACGATAATATTATCTAATAGGAAGATGAGTGCTTCACAAACTTCTTGGCAAGTCCACATAGTGTAATTGTCTAAACTGCCGTCAGTAAAAAATGCTTTAATATTATTACAGGCCAAAAATGTAGTTCTTTCTCTAGCGAATGTTTTTTTAATAAGAGCAATAAGCTTGTCTTTGATAAGGTGATGTGGTAAGGTTGTATATAGTGTAGGGAAGTCATACGTGCTTATAGATGAAACTTGACGTTTATTGCACATTTTATCAAGAAAGTCTCCTGAAGTTTTAATAGACCAAAACAAATTTATCCCAGAGTTTTCATAAGTTTTAGCAAAATATTGTTTAAAGTGGCAGTAAGACAAGAAGTTAAAAGTTTGGAGATGTTTGTGGTGGGGCAGGCACCAAAAATCGAAATAAAGCGGGCCTTATACGGATTTTTCTGTAATTTAGATATCCAGTACATAGTTGTCAGTTTGTTCTGCTTTTCGTCTACCCCAGCCTTGAAAGTAATGCACCGAGTGATAAGTGTGGAAAAGTAGATTGAACTGGAGTATACGAATTAGTGCTACCAGATAAAAAATTGACGCAATGTAGGCGTCAAACAATAATTACATCATTAGCTGCTTTATCAGCAGGAACTAAAACAAATTTATTATGAAATTCTTGAATTCCCTATTTTACATTACGAAAAGAAAACCTAGGTCTCGGAGGAAGTAAAGAGGGGTTAACATTATAAAAGTTAATACGTGTATCTGTAATTTTAAAAATTGACTTTTTCAAAGTAGAAAGAGAGTTTGGGTCCGCATGTTCTCTACGACACCATTTTATACTAAAATCCTCAATGGATTGGGCGATCTGGGCACGACAGGCATTAACATCAATAGTTGAACATAATCTGTACTTAGGACTTTTAGCAAACAGATGCCGAATACGTTTATCAACAATATCAAAATTACCAGTGATGACATGACCTGCAGAAGCATAGCAAAATTGGAGTGTTATTCACTATATCAAGGTCAGAAACTATTTTGTTGTAGTTGAAAATATATATCCAATAGTTTTATTTATACTTATAACGAATTACAGGACCTTCGGATTTGTGAAATATTTAGGAATAGAATCAACTACAATATACTAGGCATGTCAATGAAATCAGTACCCTTATTAAGATATAGTATTTTTAGAAAATGCCTGACGTGATCAGACTCCTTGTCAATATGGAGTCGGAGACCATGTTGTGTGTAGCTTTGAATTATGGAAGCAGTGTTATACAAGCGATCTGCACGAATGAATTGTCTGCTTCCTCCTCGATCAGCTTAAGTGAATACATGGATAAAGAAGAAGTTGTGAAAGAATATAGTGCTATCGAGACTGTTTAAAAATAGTATGTAAATTAGCGACTGAAATAATCACACGCGATTTATGTTTGATGTTAACATTACGCCTACGACCATGAGAACTAGAGTTACGCTTTCGAATAGAAAATATAGAAAAAATGTCAATATTAGGATATTTTTGAAATATTACCTTGTTAATAAATATTGTCATTAAGGATGAGTGAATATGGTGTGTGCACGTTTTTCATCCCAAGTTCTGCAAAATGTCTAGCTTTTATTTTAAAGCTTTTAGTAGTATCATTATCATAAATTATATATTCAACCGATTGAACAGTAACGTTACTAAAAGTATGACCTGATTGACGAAAGTGTTGGTACTTCTTTTTTTTTTTAACTTTTTAGGATAACCAGCATTATATATATGTTCACGAAATCGAACATTTAAAGATCGACCTGTTTGTCAATCATATTGTATACCGCAACGTGGTGCATTACAAGTCAAAACATAAATGACGTGAGATGTACGTCAATCAACATTTGAAGCTAGACATACACTGAACATTCTACCATGGTGGACTTGCAAGATAAATAATTGCAACAACTGCACATCTAAGCATTGCACTTATTAATAGAGGGAAACACTAAGTCGAGATACCAAGTCGAGCGCTCGAGATAAAAAATAATAATTGTGTATCCTGAACGGGCCACCGTCTGAACGGGCCACCGTAGACCACCAGTAGAAGCCCACAATGAAAGGATCTTCTACAGGCTTAATATTTTGTTTGCGACCCAGGAAGCAGGTCGAGACATACACTTAGAAGCACTTCAATGTCACGAGCTGTAAACCTTCGCCTCTCACCGCTGCGGGTTTGAATCCCACTGGCAGCTCGACTTGTAAGTGAGGAATTGTCGATTCTTACTATGGCGGGAGGTGTACAGTACTGGTTCAGGAAAAGTGGGTGGTATGCCTCCACCACAACAAATATATATAACCGTCATATATAACCTTACATGTGTTGAAAATTACGTAAAACACCATACAAACAAACAATGTCACGAGCTATCTAAGACACCACTGTCCCAGACATATTCGCAAGGCAATCTTCAAGCGTAAAACAAAGATGATTAAGGTCATATTTTAGGAACGGGTATACATTCTGAGCCACTGCCTTCATCTTCCTTGAGATTGATAGACAACCACTTGTCGCGCCAAAGGTAGACCTAACAATAGAAACTCATTTGGCGACTTTAATAACATATATTTACTTTTGTGCTGTTTGCAGTAAATTTGGAACACATTATATGATGTATTGGGCAGATCTAGAATATATAAATCTGAATCTCGAAATCATTTGGACTGGTGGTACTCGATACAGACCAATTTGCCGCACTGTTGAACCGGGATGTGCTCTTACCGGAGAACTTGGGGCAGTTCATAAGTTTCTCAGCAAGCAAGGCCAATCTTGCTGACATTATCTAATAGGTTAATGGGTCCATCCGAGTCCCTTTCTGGACGTGAAATGTTGATAGAAGGAGGGTCATTCAGTGACATGCAGGCAACAGAGCATACTACTGGCCGTGATGTCGAAATGTTGAAAGCAGACCACGTGGAAGCTGATAGTAGAATTACTGTACATGCTATAGAAAACATGTCGGCAATGGTGTAAACATTCCTGTCGGGATATTGATGGTCTCACGTTCGACGATCCATTTGTCTGAAAGGTTGATTCAAAATGAATTGAATCAACACTGGGCACTGTAAGATGTTACATCAAGACAATACATATCCCGAGTAATTGCAAACTAAAAAAGCATATTCATAAGAAACCATTACCAAGTATGTAATGGAGACAATATCGTCACAACTTTTTCAAGAATTTGTATCTCCGGCTGGACATGCGTGGAAAAGAGATGCTGTAGCCAAAATATTCAACTCTTGATCTGCAGTATATATCATATGTGTATATATTTTCTTGATAAAAGTCATTGAATTATATTGTAAACCATCCATAAATGTATCTGAATACAAAACTATATGTACGGCATCTCTAGAAAAAAAGCACGGACAAAAACACCAACTGACGTTATTTATTCAATTCACTGTGTAGTATTTTTAGTACTTTGAATTAAAAAAGGTAATGATTAACTATACTTTTGGTGGAATGCTACTCAAAGACTTTAGTAAATGCTTTAAAATATATATTTTGATATTATAAATGTGTTTGATATTTGATTATTGGTCTATCTATGCGTTTGTATGTGTAACGTGACATTTTGCACTCGTGAACTTTGACCTCCATATTTTCCATATAGGTCAACATTCAAACTGGCACCCTACCTAGAATTGTTTGTGATACCACTAGTAATCCATCTACCATGGGTGCTCCACCTTCCCTTGGTCTGAATTCAAAATTGTAACCGCCTGTCTATGGTCCTTTACGACCATCAAACCAATTATTTTGGCCTTTAAAGTAGAATACCGCTTAAGCCGTGTCCAGGGAACGTGAGTGTTGCTCCTTATATTACCTCTCAGTGCACAGACTCAATAAAACCGAGTCTTTACTCCATTGTTTGTGTTTGTTGCTTCCAAGGGAACCCATTTTCAGTATTTATTTTAATGTGGTTTGTTTATATTATTCCATGGCCAGCGGTGTATGGTACCAGTTTCTAACAAAAGCTCTGCCCTAAACGAGAAAACAACGGGCGAAATAAACAAAATGGAATTTAGTTGGGAGCGGAGGTTATGAAGCCTGCATATTACAAGTAACAGTCAAAAGATTAAATGAAAAAGCAGACAACAAACCGAAGTACTAACATTTTGTATTGATGAATTTGAAATAGGAAAACGGTTTGTTTTGTAAAAAAAATCTCGAACCCGATAAATATAATTGCAGATTCAGATTGTTTCAGTAAGTCTCTGAGGACTATGTATTACCTACATTGTTGCTTATCACAACAGCTGAATAAGACGTTGTCAAACGTACACGATATCGCAACGGGCGACAATTCTGCTACTGACATAATATGGATCTAAGTATATTCAATTAATAACATACCTGAGAGTTTTTTAACGGTTACATTCCACAGGTCTTGAAGATCCTCTGACATTCTTGAGATTTGAGCCTCTTGAATCTTGAACACTCTCTTTATTTCGTCAGATTGCGATGTCAGTTTCTGTTCATTGACGTTTTTCAGTGTCTCAAAATCTTCTTTTAAGTTTTCTCTTTCTTCTCGTAAGGATGCAAGTTCATTGACTACATTCGCTTCGGATTTCCTGATATCCTTTTCAATAGTATCCAATTTTATTTCCAAACGAATTATTTTCTCCAACAATTGTTCTTCATAATGAAACTTTGAACAATGCGGTTCTGAACATTCCAATGCCCTAACTAGGATGAAAAGGAACAGCAGTTTAAACTGATTTGATAAATATGCGCCTGCCATTTTGTGTAAGCAAGTCTGTGCGATTCCGTGAAGTACAAACGCTGATATGATGTCGAGTAACAGAAGCCACTCACTCGCTTCTGTTTCGAATTAACAGCTGTATAACTTGGAGTTTAGTCAGAAAGAATATATAAACGAATCTTGGCAGAGCTTACAAAAGGATTACTGCGCATTTTATGATGAAAGCAACAACTTTGGCATAGAGACAGAACATTGCTAAGTGAAGCCTCTCTGATCTAATGAAACATTAAACTTATATCCTCGTATTTAACCAAAGATTGCCACTATTCAAAATAAAACTTCAGTGTTTGTTTTACGAATCCAACACTTATATACTCTTAACTACACGCACATGCATTTATAAGAATAATAAAATACACATGTAAAGGATTTCCAACCATATCCAGGAATAGTCTAAACTGAAACACAAATCAATGCTGGTGATACAAAATGAGTACAAAATAAATACTGAGAAGGATACAGTTACCAAATGAAAATACAAGATGGTCGCTACCAACACTTATGGCGGTGACTCATAAAAAGCTATTTATTAAAACCTTTGAATTGACGCAGATATGAAAGATTTTATGTTCAAGATTTAAAATTAGTGCTACTGCAAATGTTCAAGCTGAACCACAAATAATACATAGCCATTAATTACGTATGATAAAGGCAGGTTTCAGTCAACGTTTACCCTGGACTATTGTTTTCTTCAGGTATCAATCAAAAGAACTTCCATGGAATACGGATATCCAACATTTCAATAATGCAACATTAAAAGACATACACCACTGCCATCTTAACCGATTAGTCCAATGATAAAACAAAACATTTAAACTTCATTGAAAAAAAACACGAAATGCAGCTTTCACAGAACACAGTTAACCCATAAAACACGCAAAAAAACAAACAAGAATGGCAATAGTAATAATAAAGGAATATGACGTCACAAACACAAACATGGTTGACAGTAGGGCTACCGCCTTGGAACGGTCAGTGGCAAAAAGGCCGCTGGGGATTTAAATCAGGTTCCAGGGTGAACCAAACCTCACACTTACCCTACTGTTATCCCAATTAAACGGGACAGTGTAAATAAAGAAATCCCCGCCATGAACTATTCTCTAACCAACAAGGCAGCATTAATAGGCAATATAAGTAAAACACAAAGATGCTCGTGTATATATTAATACAAAAAAAAATAGCCTAGAAAGCCACAAAGAAGGTACACGATGACTTGGCAGAAGCCAGAGCAATAAGAGAATAAACCATTGAGGCCACGACAATACCGCAGACAAACATCAAACGTCACCGTCCTTTTGGGCTTTAGGTAGACGTCATCATAGGGTCCACTGCCTGTCCGGTCATCGTACAATTAAAGAGGAAAGCATAGTGGCGACCTGTAAATGAGTCCACCAAGCATGCAGTACGTTGCAAAGTTTAGGGTCATAACCTCTTTTGATAAATCTTTTAACAATTTTAACAAAGATAGTATGAGAGTGATCATGACCAAGAATCTTATGTAGTTTGTCAATCACATCACCATAGAAGTCAGGTTGTGATAGTCCTTGTCGCAGAAGAGTTCTTAAATTACTTTTATATTTGGAAAGAAGATCAGGGTTACGATAATACAATTTTGCAAAGGTTTTACGAAGTTTATGGTAACGGTAGCCCTGATGGAGTAGCTTTTTAGTTAAAAAAGATTACGAATATTAAAGTCCTCAACTGGAGTTCAAGCTCTAGAAAAACGAATAAGTTGGAACACATAGACCCCATAAGAAGTTGCTCGGGGAACATTAACAATATCAAAATTAAAATCATCTCTCTTGTCATAGATTTTGCTAATTATTTTACGATTTTCAATAGAGAGATGTAAATCAAGGAAATAAGCGATACTATCAGAAAGATTAGTGGTGTTAAGTTGACGTTCTTTAGGATATTATTATTAACCATAGCAAAAGAAAGGGTTGTCAATGTTCAATATGTCATTCAGATACCGAGAGGTGTCATTAAAGGCTTCAATAACATCTGCCTGGGTATCTGGTGAAAGACTCAACATGAAATCTCTTTCATAGCAATATAAAAACAAATCTGCGACAAGGGGTGCACAGTTCGTACCCATAGGGATACCAAAAAATTGTCTGTAAACTGTAGTTCCATACCTGACGAAAATATTATCCAATAGAAGAATAAGCGATTCACAAACTTCATGGCAAGTCCACATAGTGTAATTGTCCAAAATGCCGTTAGTAAAAAACGCTTTAATATTGTAACAGGCCAAACATGTAGTTACCTAGCTACAGTTTTTTGAATGAGAGCAATAAGCTTTTCTTTGATAAGGTTGTGGAGTAAAGAAGGGTGAAAATATCGGACAGGGAAAGCAGCATTCAAGGACGACAGTCAACCACAAAACACAAAAACAAACACGCTTACAGTCGAACGAAAAGCCAAAAGTAATAAAAAATGCAAACGACATCACAAACACAAAAGGGTTGACAATAGGGCTACCGCCTTGGAACGGTCAGTGGCAAAGTAGGCCACTGGGGGTTTAAACCGGTTCTAGGGTGCACCAAACCTCACACTTACCCTAATGTCATCCCATAAAAACAGGACAGTGTAAATAAAGAAATCCCCTCCATGATCTAAACTCTAACCATCAAGGCAGCATCAATAGGCAATATAAGTAAAACACAAATATGCTCGTGTAAATATAATACAAAAAAACAATAGCCTAGAAAGCCACAATGAAGGTACTCAATGACTTGGCAGAAGCCAGAGCAGTAAGAGAACACACCATTAAGGGCACGACAAGAAAGAACAAAAGTTGTATATATTGTAGAAAAATCATAAGTACTTAAAGATGAAGCTTGACGTGTATTGCAAATGCTATCAAGAACGTCGCCTGCATTTTGAACAGACCAAAAATAAATTAATCATAGAGTTTTTATAAGCTTTAGCACAATATTATTTAACGTGATCTTTAACGGCAGTAAGACAAGATGTTAACAGTTTGGAGATATTTGTAGTGGTGCAAAACATAAAATTGGAATTAAAACGGGCTTTATATGGTTGTTTGCGAATTTGAGAATCCAGTACATCGTTGGAAGTCTGTTTTGCTTTTCGTCTACTCCAGCCTTGAAAATCTTGCACAGAGTGATATGCGTCTTAACAACATCATCTTCAGTAGATTGCACTGGAGTATACGAATTAGTACTCCCGAATTCCTGAGATAAAACATTGACGTAATGGAGGCGTCAAACAATAATTATATTATTATCAGCAGGAACTAAAACAAACTTATTATGAAATTCCTGGATTCCCGATTTTAAACTACGAAATGAAAACCTAGGTCTAGGGGGAAGTAGGGAGCGGTTAGCCGTCTAGAAGTTAATACGGGTATCTATGATGTTAAAAATAGTATTTTTCCAAGTAGAAAGGGATTTATGGTCAGCATGTTCTCTACGCCACCATTTAATACTAAAATCCTCAATGGATTGGGCGATCTGACCACGACATGCATTACAATCAATCAAAGAAGGCAATCTATACTACGGACCTTTAAAAAGCAAATGCCGAATACGTTTATCTATAATATCAAAATTACCAGTAATGACATGACCGGCCGGAGCATAGCACAATTTAGATGTTGTACACTCGCATTTCTTAGGAGTGTTATTTACTATATCAAGGTCAGACACTATTTTGTTGTAGTTGAAAATCATACTTCTAATTGTTTTTTTTGTACTTATAACAAATTATAGGGTTTTCGGATTTTTTTTTTAAATATATAGGTATAGAATCAACAACACTATTATCTCGAAAAATACTTAATATATCAATAAAATCAATGCCCTTATTAAGATAAAGAATTTTTAGAAAATGTCTGACGTAATCAGACTCCTTGTCAATATGGGGTCGTAGAATATGCTGCGTATAGCTTTGAATTATGGAAGCAGTGTTATAGAAGGGATCTGCATTTTGTCTGCTTCCTCGTCAATCAGCTTAAGTGAAGAACTTGATAGAGATATGAGACAAGAAAGCACCGAGTGCTTTCCAGACTGTTTAGAAATAGTATGTAAATCAGCGACTGACATAGTAATACGCGATTTCCGTTTTATGTTACCATTACATCTACAACCATGAGACCTAGATTTACGCTTTCGAAGGGAAAATATAGCAAAAATGTCAATATAAGGCTCTCTTGAAATATTTCCTTGTTGATAAATATTATCATTAAGACCCAGTGGAAATGGTGTCTGCAAGTTTTTCATCCACTTTAGTTCTGCTATATGTCTAGCTTTTATTTTAAAGTGTTCAGTTGCAGCATTATCAGGAATTATATGTTCAACAGGTTGAACAGTAACGCTACTAAAACTATGACCTGACTGACGAAAGTGTTGGTACAGGTAATTCTTTAACTTTTTGGGATTGCCTGCATTATATTTATGCTCACGGAATCGAACTTTTAAGGAAATACCTGTTTGTCCAACCTATTGAAAACCACAAGGTGGTGCATTTCAAGTCAAAACATAAATGACGTGAGAAGTACGTCAATCAACATTTGAAGCTAGACATATATTAAATGTTCTACCATTAACAGTTGATTTAATGGTGGACTTGCAAGATAAATAATTGCAACAAATGCACCTCTTAGCATTTCACTTACTTACAGAAGGAAACACTCTGCGTTTAGATTGGATTAAACGATGTCTGAAAGGAGACGTAACGTGATATTTTCTCAAAACAAGTGATCCAAGAGGTGTTAAAGAAACTTTTGAACCGTTATTAAAAATCCATGTAAAACATGGCATGAAGTTGCCGAGTGAAGATTGAAAGGTGTAAGACGTACACATGGCTTAGATCTAAGAAAAGTAGATTATGTGGAATTTGTATAGATGACGCAGAGTGTAACCAAAGAGGAGAAATATTTATTTTAAATGTTTTCGCTAAATGTTTATATTTGAAGAAATAAAAGATACCGATGATTTTCTTATTTTTCAAAGCATTTATTTATAAGAACTTGATGCCGATAAAGCACCTCACAGAATCAACACTGCGTACATTCACAACGTGAATAACCTCCATCTGAAAAAAAAGAAAGAATGTAAACGCGTTGGAAGCATTTCTGGCATCATTATACAGCGCATCATTCATGATTCCAATTATTATAAACTGTGGCTTTCATGAACAGACTCAATAAAACCGAGTCTGCTACTTTTCTCTCTTGTTTGTGTTTGTTGCTTCCAAGGGATCAACTTTTCAGTATTTCTGAATCATTACACTGTCCCGTTTTATTGGGATGACAATAGTGTAAGAGTGAGGTTTGGTGCACCCTAGAACCTGGCTGAAACACCCATAGGCCTTTTTGCCACTGACCTTTCCAATGCGGTAACCATATTGTCAAGCCTTTGATGTTCTTGTTCGACTTTTATATCTACTTTTACAAGCGTATGACGTCTTCGCGAGCGTTTCCATAGAAGGTTAAAGAACTCGATTCGGTCATTAGTTCGTCATTCTATCTCATGATTAGTGTAGATGAGCAGAAGTTGGTCGGCTGGAGAGTTCACGAAGGTAATTTACTGTAGAAATGTCATGGTCCAGTTTAGATGTCCATGGAAGTTTATTTGTAGAGTAGTCGAATTTTAGTTGCTGATCATTGTTGATACCACAGTCTTTGTCACATTGACACTCAAAGGGGAGTTGGAATTAGGGTCCTCGCCAGGTCAACGCTAAAAACATAAATGCAATGTTTGTTTAACACAAATAGTTTAAAATATGTGTACAAATCCTGCTGTACAGTATTGGTTCAACCCAGGAAAAGTGGGTGATCTGCCTCCACCACAAAATTCGACCGTCATATATATATATAACCTTACATGTGTTGAAAATGACGTAAAAAACCATACAAATACAATAAAACAGGTGATAGCAAAACTGCTCACAACAATGTTTAAATTAGTAAAGGTGGAAACAAAAAGATCGTAGGGATCCTCAGAGTTACAGGGCGATAACTTTAACATCACTTTTCATCAACTTATACGAAATGGTGTTATTGTACAGCTTAACACAAGAAAACTAAATAAATATTAAACATCTTCAAGTGGGTTTCAAGAAAAGTTAGGATGCTTAATGACATCCTTAACTTCTGTATTTTGTAAATAAAAATAACAGCTAATTGTATTTATGTTTTAATGAACCAAGACAAACTTTTGATAGATTATGGCATAGTGGTCTTTTTAAAATGGATGAATTGACCATCGATCATATAACCTACAACCCTAAAATTGATATATATAATAATGTGACAAGTCGTGTAAGATGTGATGGTGATGTGTCTGAAACACTGTGTGTACGTCAGGGAACAAGACATGGAAGAGCCAGTAGCTCTTTCCTATATCTTGTATACATTAATGGCTTAATATCAGAAACTGAAGACTCGGGTCTCGGGTTCTGTCTGGTCAGTATTAATTGCAGTTGTATAACTGTTGCGGATGATATGGTTGCGGATGATATGGCTCTTGTATCATTGTTCTTGTATCATTTTCAAAACTAGGCCTTGAACAAATGATCCATATTAGTGTGTAGTAATTATGTATCCAAATGTAGATTTAGATATAATACAAGTAAATTTTCTGTGAAAGTATTTAGTGAGACAACATTTGAATTTGAACAAGACAACAGATCATGGAAACTCGGAATCGAACGTGTTGCCGAAACCATAAATTATACTTACCTAGGTTTTATTTGTAATACATACATGGATATATATATACATGGCAGCATCAAACAATTGTGCCTAGATAACGAGGAAGTTTAATAACTGCTGATATCCATGAGAATGGTCTTCATCCTATTACATCAATAAAAGTATACAACAATGAGATATTGGGTTCTGTGAAACGCAATGGCATCAAATACAATCGATTTTATTTGTACACAATCCTCGCTATTATCCTGTCTTCAGCGCCCAAATAGACAAGACAGTGTAATCAAAACTACATCTCATCAAAAGGAATTATCTAACTATAAAGTCCAGAGAAACTAACAAATGTAACACTAGGATGTTGCTGTAAAGCTATAAGAAATACAAAACTAGCAAGGTTTTACGCAAGCGTAACAAGCTTCCGATAAGTAAATACACCTGACTCTGAGCCTGTGAACTGATAGGAATGCAAATAATTGTTTGTAAATTAATGAAAATCTGAAAATTATCAAGCTGAAATAAATGTTGCTGCTTTTATCAAAAGCAATAATTACGCAATGGATGCGTCAATAGTGTTTACTGTGAAACTTGGTCAAGGTCTTATTGATATAATCCTTTATGATTTTATTTTTTTAACGTTTCGGCTTGACAGCCTTCATCAGAATTTAATTTTCTGATGTAATCATTCAAATGCAAATTGATAAAATATCAGAATTCGTTTTAAGTGGCAGTGTAGACAAGCTGAATTTGCTTCTTTTTCACTTCTTTTTGGCATTATCAATAAAACCGATATAACGCTAGACTGTGTCGTTATATATTAATGGATTCAATAAATTTCATGGATTTTTATCCATGAAAATACTTTTAAAATGTTGCACTTATTCCATTTCAATACTTGCGATTTCGTTCAGTTGCACTTACGATTTCATTCTGCTCCGTAAACCCCGGATATAAAGATCCCGGAAATAGCATAGTACATTGCCGCAATCTACACTGAGTAGACTGATCTACGAAAACGTCAAATCCACAGGCTAAACGGTAACTTTTGAACATTCCAAAATATGTGTTTATACCATTCAAGTTTTTATACGTGTTCTCTAGGAATTCAAGTTGTAAAGCATGCTTATCGTCAACTACATGATTCACAATCGGCTAACCATAGACAAATACAAAACGCGTATAAGGATCATCTGAATAAGAAACATCCCAGGATGTATACATAATTGTACTGAACAACCACAGCAGTTGCAGCCAAAGAGAAAACCAATCCTGGGTACGACCGGAGAACCCGAAGGACGAAAGCTCATGCACCTACCTCCCTTAAAGCTCTTTATGGTTGCGAACTGTGGTATGACATGTCAACAAGTGATAAGTTAATGCTAGAACGTTCTCATCGCTTCTGCATTAAATATATGCAATCAATTCCTACTCCGACAAAAAACTGATATATGTCGAAAATCCATCAAATCGGAAAGGTAATATACCTGGATCCATATGCATAAAGCTTCTTAGCAATATTCTAAATTATGTCAGATTTCTTTTTGTGATTATCACAACATTATCAGTACTATATTTCACATTCTGCAAGATTGTGTGATGTTAGATATACTCAATACTATGGAGTGTGGAGTGTGATTATCACAGCATTAAAAGTAATATTTCACTATCTAGTGTGTGTGATGTGAGATATATAGAATACAGTTACATTCATAAACTCAAATCTAAATAAAATATACTTACTTAAGTTTCTCTACGCTCATTTTCGATGTAATTTGAGATTTTTCGTACAGATACCGATATCGCAGACAATCAGGAATCTTCAGTAGTGTAATGGCGGACAGGTCACGTGACTAACAAAATGGCGGCGGTCTAATTATCGATTCTGGAATCGTCTATAGAGTGTGATCATCACAACATCAACAGTTACATTCCACTATATTACACATTATGTAAGAATGTGTGATTTGAGATATACTGAAAACTAATACTATAGAGTGTGATCATCACAACTTTAGCAGTTATTTTCCACTATCCTTCACATTATGTAAGAGTATGTGATGTGAGATATACTCAGTACTATAGAGTGTGATTTCCACAGCATTGGGAGTGATAAACTGTGATTACGGTTCATGATCTTTCACATTCTGCATAATTGTGTGACGTGAAACCACAGTTAAGTGTGCTTTCATTTAATATAATATGTACATTAATAATTAACATCATCGTGTATACATAATATATGTTATGATATTACCTTTCATGATATTGTATTATTTTGTGTTTATTGTAAATATATTATGTAAATCTCCTATTCTGGAGGAAATACAGAAATAAACTGGATGGCATTACTATAAGAGCCAATAATTAAATTTAAAATGTTATGACATTAACATTTCTTTTTAGTTCGTTTCGATCAGGTTGAGTATTGTTATGATGTTATATCAAGACATTTAAAAGAACATTGTCTGGTTTTGACCATTTAGCGTTAAAGGGAATGTAGCGTCACAGCCAAACGTGTTCTTTTATTGAGAGTTCTGAAAAACTTGCTAAAAGGGGAAAGAATTATCAAAATCGGATGATAAACAAAAAAGATATGATCATTTGAAGGTTGTATTAAAATGGATATGGGAGCCGCCATTTTGAAAACTATGATGTCATAGTTCCAAATGACCATATATGGAATATTGATAAATATCATTTAAAGCAAAGCAAATCACTGAAAATGAATGCAAAGTCCTTAACTGGGCATATAAAGCATTATTGACATTAGTTATACATATTCTTCATACAGTTACTTTAATTTGTTCACCTATAAATGAGTAATTTTTCATATTTATCAATATTCCATATATGGTCAATTAGAACTGTGATGTCATAGCTCTAAAAATGGCGGCTTCCATATCCGCTTCAACAGAACCTTCAAACCATCATAATTATCTTCTTTGTTTATCATCCGATTTTGATAATTCTTTCACCATTTTTCAAGTTTTTCAAAACTCTTAATAATAAAGATTGTTATATTCCCTTTAAAGTTAGAAAACGTTAAATAATTGTGAATCTGAACAGGTATCTTTAATTTTGTTTCGTAATGGCTGGGTGCGGATTCGATTACTAGTTTATTTCTAAACATAACATTTTAATAATATAATAACTTTGTAAATAAAAGTTGATAGCAGCTAACGGCAAAATTACACTACAAAACCGTTTATCAAAACTCTATGCAGGTCATAATACTAATGTGTAAGTGCCGATTAAAATTATAGGATTTTAATGGGTTCTTAATGGGTTCTTAAAATACCCTTGATTGAATATGCGTAAAATAAATTATGAATTGGTAACTCTTAATTTAACGCTCTATTTTTTTTTTTGGATTTGGACTGGCTGGTTAAAGCCGTTTATATTGTATCGACTGGATTTGGATCCTCAAAATATATATATTACATAATATACATTATCAGTAGGTTTAGAAACCGTGTACACTTGTTGTACAATTTGGCTCTTGTTGTGAGGTTAGCTACTTTATGTGTTACTGTTTATATTTTTTCTTTTTTCATATCATATTGATTGTATATATGTATTATTGTAACTGTTTGTATTGTTGTATTGTCTGACTGCTTTCCAACTTGGAGGAAAAAAAAGAATCAATTTATGTAATTTTCGCTAGTTTTCATACTTAAAGATGAATGGCCACCCTTTTTGTAGTATTACCAATTAACAAATTTAACTCTTAAACATCATATGAACATTTCTTGATAGTCTCGGAGAGAAACATATATTGAAAACCGCTACTAAGTTGCATGTAAAAATAAGTATTATTTGTATGACGTAGATACTAATTTTACCACTGCGTGACTGCATGGGGATATGAGGTAGATCTGAATTGTATAGCTACACAACTGTTACCAGATAATTGATAAAGACATTTACCTGTTCAAAGTTTTCTACGTCATCAAATAAAATGTTATTCTCGCTTTTCACAGATATTGCAATTTGTGAATAATTGTAAATATCTAATGTTGTGTATTGATTTCGATTTAGATAAACATAAACATGTTCATGAAACAAAACATGGCCGGAGAACTTTAAGAAAAACACTGAATTAACTGTTTATATAGTGTAGACATTTCTTGATATTCTGAAATCAAATATATTTCATTATTTGTTGAAGACCACGGTCATCGCACAATTAAAGAGGAAAGCATAGTGGCGAACTGTAAGGTAGATGTGTACAGTGAGTTATAGCATCAAGACTGCTTATTATCACAACGCAATTACCTCCTTCTGAAACAAAAACAAAACGAAATACTTTGGAAGCATGTCTGGCATAAAGCGCATCATACATAATCCCAAAGTCGTTATGCTAAAGTCTGCCTTCCTGAAACATTCCATTGTTAAGTATTGCAATTATTGATAATTCCTTCGGAATTCGTATACGAAAATTGCTTGGAATGTTTATCATATAATGATGCCTTAAGGGATGCAATTGTGTCAATTTTGTGCATTTAGGCCATGCCAGTGAAGTTAAATCTTACCTTAAAAATTAGTTTTAATTATCCCAGGTTCTTTTCTATTGGGTTTGAATGTTGAATTAATTCCATGTGTTCGCCATATAAGGTTGCCCATATGTATAAGTCACGCACAAGATTTAACAGGCACTCTGGAATCTCCAACCGACAGACCTAAAGATCGACCGAACGAAAGACCGACCGACCGACCAACCAACAATTCTAGTCAAGGTTAGCTGTTTTTTCGTCAACATGCCGGGATCGAGGTACCATGTCGCTGCATTTGATAGTTTGTTAAGCATGGCATATATGTACGTGTATGTATGTAGACATGTATGGCACATACTGACAGTCAACGAAACTGCACCAGTAGAGTATATGCGTTTAACATGTATTGCTCAAGTAATTTATAATAATAAAAAAATGATATATAGGGTCCTATAGAAACCACAGCGTCCGAACGCAATGGCATCGTAGGTCCGCACTGTACTGCAAACAAGGACTAGAAACTACAATGAAAGAGACAAAAAACAACAGAAAGGGTGGTGAATACAGGGTTACCGACTTGGAACGGTCAGTAGGCAATAAGGCCCACTGGTTAGCTTGAATCGATTTTATATGCGCACAATCCTCGCTATTATCCTGTCTTCAGCGCCCAAATAGACAAGACAGTGTAAACAAAACTACATCCCATCAAAAGGAATTCTCTAACAATAAAGTCCACATCCAGAGAAACTAACTAAAGATACACATACAAAATAATATACAGCTCAGGATGTATCCAGAATCGTACTGAACAACCATATTTTTGCATACCAAATGCATATTTTTGAATTGAAGGATATTAATTAACAAGTGCAAACACTGATTGTTTTATTATTCCTAAACATGGTGTAAAGTGTTCAGTTAAAGTCACACGGGTAGAAACAAAGTCACACATCTTGGTACAGGGTAAATCCAACCGTTTTACCGTTCATAGGAAATCATCCTCAAATCACGTTATTCCAACAAGATAACGCGAGGCCACACTCAGCTAGAGTTAGAAGTGACGTATTCTTGCTGCAATAACGTGACGTTGGGATGCTTTCCTAGGTCCGGTAAAACGATTGGATTTACCCTATACCAACATGTGTGACTTTAGTACACTAAGCACAATGTTTAGGAATTTTGAGACCGTGGCAACCAGTGTTTGCAATTGTTAACATTACGTGATCCCGCCTTAATTCCATTAAGCGATGGGAAAGCTTATATGAACACGATTTTATAACGGATCTTTCGGCAAAAAAACATGTTTAAAAACATTTTTTACTGAAAAAAGTGATACGCTGTTTAAATTAAATGTTACATGTTTTAAATTTACAATACGCAGACGTTTTAAGCCGAAATTAAGGTTTTATTTCATACCCCAGCCAACCCCGTTTTTGCGTCTTTGAGACGGGGTTGGATGGGGTATGAAAGTTAGTACTCGGATCAAGTAATGGTAATACCCTTCAATTTTAAAATATGCAATTCTTATTATAAATTACTTTCGCAATACAATTTCACACCCATTTAATCTCCTGGTGCGTTTTCATTGACCGTCAGTATTAATCTGAAACCTAACTGACTTCATTGTCATAAGTTTCCAACTGCCATCCAGATTAAACGAAATATTTATTAAAATCATATTCATTCAGTCAAACAGAATAAATTAAATCTTCATACTGCTCTCTATTATTTTTTTTCTTGTAAACCTGAAAGTTTTGATCACACAACATTTGTTTTAAATGAAGTAAGATCACATTTGAAAAACAAATCTGCTGTTCCAGCCATTAAAAGATTAATAGTTTTGCCCTTAATTTAATACATATTTTTAACCTATTTCTGTCTTTCCAGTCTTTCCAATCTCTGGTACGTTTAAGTAACCCTACACATTCCATTTCCATTGAGCTGTATATTTTGTTTATGTACAGTTAAAGTCCGGATAATACAAATAAAGAAGACGCAGTTTAGCACTTCGTCTTATATCACATTTTAATCAGTTAACGTTTTTAATAGTTGCGTTCTGTAACTTAATGTTCCACCTGTCCACCGGAGTTAACATTTTAATGTTCCAACTGTCCACCGGAGTTAACATTTTAATGTTCCACCTGTCCACCGGAGTTATCATTTTAATATTCCACCTGTCCACCGGAGTTAACATTGTCATTTTCAAACGGACTTTTAAACGGAATTTTAATAAATAAGGCAATACATAAATCACTTTTGGATGTTTTGCTTATAAATAAACCTTTTGCAACAATAGCGGAACAGAGAAATATAGATAGAAAGGCAATTTCTTGACTAAAAAAATACAGTGTTGAGGACCTGTCTATATGTCTATATTTCAAGATATAAGCAAATAAGCGTCTTTTTAAATATGGGTGGGTAGGATTAAATGTATGTAAAAAAAACAAATCAACAAAAAATAAAGATTTTCAATCAAAGCAATGTACACAGGTGAATGTTTGTATTTTTTATGTCAGGCCACTTCTGTATAACTTTCATTTTTTCTTTTACTATTCTAGCTTGGCCATAAACTTGAACTTAGTACAAGTTCAAGTAATGAAACTAATGTTCCCGATTTTACCATTATTCATATTTAGAGTCGAGGAAGGTACTATATAGTCCCATAATAGAATACCTGCAAATAGAATTGCTGATAACAGTGAATTAAAACACTGCAATCAGTTAACAGAGAATAAACTCAAGTAATAGATCATGCACTTGACATTTGTTGAGCTATTATAAAATGTTTCGCAATTCTTAATAATGTATGTAATAATGTCCAATGCCTCATAGCTGTAATAGTGTTCCTTTGTTCCTGCTTATGATATAATATACCTTTCATAAAACTGAAGACCCGTTCAATAACTGCCGGTATAGTTCAGCCGTGCTATAACTGAAGATTTGGCAGTTATAGCACGGTGTACCAACGACCATTTGTAAAACCCATTAAAGCTGTGGTACAAAACATGTATAGCATATGTTCTCGTATATGTAATGTACACTGCACTCACGGGTCTCTCGCTCCTATTATCTCCCCAGAAAGCTCACGGACCTAGAGACAAAGGGAAAACAGAAAATAATTCTATTTCTTACTCAATTTTAGGCAATTTTTGTTTTCTATGCTTTAGCATATATCTGCAGTGTAAAAGACAGATGATGCAGAAAATCCCATGTTGATATGAGGTTTCATTCAAATTTCAGAAGTGTTTTGACCTTAGCACCACATATTCAGCCAGTGTACGAATTTTGTATTCTCCATAGGGGTCACATAAACATGAGCGAGAAAAAAACCAACCTGGCTAATTCATGTATTTTATTGTTTTAAATTACTGGTATTGGCTATACTGAAGTTATTACACCAACAACAATGTCTGCTGCCCAGCTTTGAAACTCAGATGTTGTAAAAGGCTGTACAGTAACCCTATGGGAAAATTAATTGAGGTGTGCGACCTGAACAATAATTAAACCAAAGGCAACATGCGGCTCTGTCAATGCAATACGCATATTTTAGAAAAAAAAACTGAAGCTTAATCTGATGTTTTTTGTTTGTTTTTTAATGTTTTTTTCTTTTCTGTTGTTATTTTCTCCGGATATGGACTTTATTGTTAGAGAATTTCTTTTGATGGGATGTAGTTTTGTTTACATTGTCTTGTCTATTTGGGTGCTGAAAACAGGATAATAGCGAGGATTGTGTACACATAAAATCGATACAAGCTAACCTGTAGGCCTTATTGCCTACTGACTGTTCAAAGTCGCAAACACTGTCTTCGCCACCCTTTCTGTTGTATTTTGTCTTTTTCATTGTATAATTAATTAAATATTGCTCCTTGTTTGTAGTACAGTGCGGACCTACGATGCCATTGAGTTTTCGACGCTGTGGTTTCTATAGGACCCTATATCTCATTCCATTAATCTTCCAGATCGTCTCTAGACCTGTAAAATAGCAATCCCGCCAACAACAGCCAAAGTTTACAACATATGTACACCGTTTCTAAATCCACTGACATTTCCAATCGATTTTTGCATATGAAACACATTATGCATACAGAAAACTTAGCACATGTATGCGTAATGTACAGGTTTATCCCAACACATTTCACGACGTATTACTTTGTCCACTTTCTCGCCTCTCACCGCTGCGTGTTCGATTCCACTGGACCTCGTCTTGATAGAAAGTGCTTTTTTTCGGATGACGGGAGGTAGACAGTACTGGTTCTACTCAGGAATATGTGTGTGATCTGCCTACTCTACTAAGATCGCCGTCATGCATACACTAAAATGTTTTGAAAAATAACGTTAACACCAAACAAACAAACACACTTCGTACACCTAATATTTTTAAACCCTGATGTTATATGGCATGTTTACACATTTAAGTTATATGGCATGTAAACGCTATGTTAAGCTGATTGGTGTTGTAGCTGCAAGAACGTATTCAAAAGATAAACAAAGTAAGAGTATGTTTTAAGTATCTAAAGTACTTGTTTTTTAAACCTTGTCCAAGAATTCCTGGGTCATCCCTCAGACATTGGCTAAATAGATGAACAGTAAACACGCCCTTTAATTTAATTTGGAAGATCTACATTTAGTGATGATAAAGCACGAATACATATCACGAAACCGGTGTCGTAGTTTGGCATACTTCTTTACAGATGGCCTCATGATGGATGACTTATCTTTGTACAATGATAAAGAATTGTAAACCACACTATATTGCACCAGGAGGGAATACATTGCTCTTTGTACTGATAGATAAGAGAATATCCAAACAAGTGACGATATAGTGTGATTATAAGCCTGTTGGGTTAATTCGGCTTGTTTGCACCACCAGATTTCATCTAAATTGTAGCAACATTATGATACTATTATGGTACTACAATTTAATATAAGCTATCCCATCAACAACAGCCAAATTATGTAAACATATGTACATCGTTTCTAAACCTACTGACGACGAGGTAAATGTATATATATATAACTTGCACACAATTTGAGAATCCAAACTCTATAGACAGAATATAAACGGCTTTAACCAACCAGGCCAAAGCCCAAAACTGGAGCATTGAATCACGAGTTACCAACTCATAATAGATTTTACTCATATTCAATCACGGGTATTTTAAGAACCCGTAAACCTATACGTTTAATCTGCATATATACATTATTATATGACATGAACTTCCAGATAGAGTTTCGATAAACAGTTTTGCAGTGTAATTTTGCCGTTGTTTGGTGGGTTATTGCCTTTAGATGAAATATGATGGTCCAAACAAAACGAGTATGGACAGATGCAGAGCAAGGATATATTGATATATATCTGTCATTTCACATTGAAATACTAAAGGTCGTGTAGTTCAATAACCAGTGATATTGAAACACGAGTCAGTCATTATAAAGATTATTTCATAAAATAGGTCAACAGCCGTTAACAGTTCAAACACATGTATGTTCAAACGATCGAAACCACGTATACACACTACTTGGGTTTAAAGATTCCTTCTTAAAGGCATTATGACAGAATACCTGCCCTTCATTGCTTATTTTCAAGTAATTAAAATGAAGTCTCCCGTGACATTGTTTTTACATCCGGGTCTCCTAATGATCTAGTTGTTATATATCCAGGTAACAATGTATAAGTATAAAAGTGATATGTTAATAAATGAGAAAGTATGTTTCTGCTCTACGTTTTAGGTCACTGACCCAATTTAAACACAAATTCACAGACATCACAAATTCACAGACATCACCCTTTTTCAATGTTAATACATTAGAAGACTGTGATTAGTGTTTCAAGTTCATACATAGAGGCTATGGCCGGGATGAAAAGATGCTGTTTTTGATACCGTATAGTCTCGAACCGCTGCGAATTCGAATCCCACAGTACTGGTTTTGCCCAGAAAAAAGTGGTTTGTCTGTCTCGACCTTTAAAAACTCGACCGTAAATATATAGTCTAACAATGTGCTGAAATTGACGTTAAAACATTCAACAAACAGACCAACATTTGAGACTGCGCAATATGATTTTAACCTCAAAAGTGTACCGAATTGCCCCAAGTAGCGAAGCACTCACAGTTGGGATCCGATAGCCCTAACCTACTTGATTGGTATCATAGAAAAAATAGTCTTATCATTCTTGAGAAAATGTCGTTTAAGAGTATCCTGCATACATCAGTATATACAAACATGGTTCCCTGGGTGAATATATTTATTCTGGTTGACTAGTAGGAATTTTGTTTTCTTCAACGTATGTGAATTGTTTCTGATAAGAATATTGTTGAAGGGAGATGCCGCCATTCATATGTAAATGTGTTTTGTGACATGTTACTTATCCTGTTCATATATATGAATCTAAGTGAAATAAAGAAGCTGAAGTTGGTTAAACCTGAATTTGGTACAAACTTGATTCTTCATGGTAATGAGGGCAAACTATAAATGTCATTAGTGATGGTTGGTTGAATGGTGTATTACGTCATTTTCAGCAAATATTTAGCTATATACGACGGTCGATATGTTCATGGTGCAGGCAGACAACTCATTTTTCCCTGGGTAGAACCAGTACTGTATACTTCCCGTCATATGTAATCATCGACACTTTCTCAGATTGTTTAGAGTTTACTTAAAAACAAAGTACCACAGATGCGGGGCATTTCTCTCAAATGGGAATTCATTTGAACATACTTGCTAGACTAGGGCATAACTATCATTTCTGAATAAAACTAGCAACATTTGTCGAATATTACCAAATTAGTATATGATTTATTTGTAATGCAAATATCAATTAATACTCAATTAAGATGATCGACAAATTATATATTGTTTACATAGTGTACCGTTTCATCTCTACACAATTCTATAGTTAATTGGAATATATTGTTTTAATCCAGAAACAATCCCAGGGATACGAAGCCTTCATCGTTCAAATGTTCTTTACTCAATTCAGGCTTACGCCTAATACTTTACTTCCAGATACTTGCAGCCTTCAGCACCTTGCAGTTTTCTAAGTTTGCAATATGTGGGTTGCTGCTTGCAGATTGTTTTCAATAGAAATCCGCGACTACGCCATATATCAGTCATACGAACACGTGCTATTTCACAACTGTGATTTTTGAGTCATTTGTGATTGTATGAGTAATTTAAAATAATTAAATTGAACTGAATTTTGTTGAACGGCTCATCAACACATAATAAATTATTTAAAGCCGCCCTAGAGAAAAAGAAAAGATACACGCTACATCATTCAGCCTCATCTATACATATGTGACCTTACATAGCGATATGTATCTCCCCCAGCCCCTTCCACACCCTACCTAACTACCCCATTAATGTATCATTATGAACCATTGTGTTTTCTTTCATTACGTTCAGCAGACATAAATTACCAAATAGTTAAGTAAGGTTTCATAAAAAACAATAACACATAGCAAAGGGGGAATTTCTTTTTTGTTTTTGAGAAATAGCGTTGCGTTCAAATATGTGTAGAGATGCAAATTTCATTGCATTTACGAAGACATTTTGGTTAATAATGGTATGTTTGGTGTGGATTTGCCGAATTTGTTAAGGTAGTTGTAATACTTTTTCTGTTTATTCGTGATGAAGGCCAAGTGCCCTAACAGTAGGTATAAAAGTCGAACAGGAAATGTAGCAATCAAAGAGCACAGTCAACCAAAAGGCAAGCATACAAAACAAACAACAAACCAAAACATCCGACACAAATGTTTGGCAAAAGGGTCGCTTGAGATTTAAGCTCATTCTAGATTCTTGAAAGTATGTTATGGACCCTAATGTTAACTAACAAATGAAGAATAAATGTATTTTCGGAAGATTTCAAGAATGGATGCATATTAATATATCGCATGTACCTTAATGCAATAATGACCAAAGAGAGTCGGAAGATTTCAAGAATGCATGCATACTAATATATCGCATGTAGCTTAATGCAATAATGACCAAAGAGAGTCGGAAGATTTCAAGAATGGATGCATACTAATATATCGTATGTACCTTAATGCAATATATCGCATGTACCTTAATGCAATAATGACCAAAGAGAGTCGGAAGATTTCAAGAATGGATTCATAGTAATATATCGCATGTACCTTAATGCAATAATGACCAAAGAGAGTCGGAAGATTTCAAGAATGGATACATACTAATATATCGCATGTACCTTAATGAAATAATGACCAAAGAGAGTCGGAAGATTTCAAGAATGGATGCATACTAATATATCGTATGTACCTTAATGCAATATATCGCATGTACCTTAATGCAATAATGACCAAAGAGAGTCGGAAGATTTCAAGAATGGATTCATACTAATATATCGCATGTACCTTAATGCAATAATGACCAAAGAGAGTCGGAAGATTTCAAGAATGGATACATACTAATATATCGCATGTACCTTAATGCAATAATGACCAAAGAGAGTCGGAAGATTTCAAGAATGGATTCATACTAATATATCGCATGTACCTTAATGCAATAATGACCAAAGAGAGTCGGAAGATTTCAAAAATGGATTCATACTAATATATCGCATGTACCTTAATGCAATAATGACCAAAGAGAGTCGGAAGATTTCAAGAATGGATACATACTAATATATCGCATGTACCTTAATGCAATAATGACCAAAGAGAGTCGGAAGATTTCAAGAATGGATACATACTAATATAGCGCATTTACCTTAATGCAATATATCGCATGTACCTTAATGCAATATATCGTATGTACCTTAATGCAATAATGGCCAAAGAGAGTCGGAAGATTTCAAGAATGGATTCATACTAATATATCGTATTAACCTTAATGCAATAATGACTAAAGAGAGTCGGAAGATTTCAAGAATGGATTCATACTAATATATCGTATTAACCTTAATGCAATAATGACCAAAGAGAGTTTATCTCAACTGACCATTACATGTCTCAAGTCAACAACAAGTCACGACTTCTAAAAGAAGATTGGTGGACAGTTGTATAACACTTTGTACATCTATAAATGTTGTGGTCAGTAGAACTTGTGGTCAGTAGAACTTTGTTCAGGTTTAGCACATAAACGAAAAGGAACGGTAGGTTTGACGTTTTATAGTTATTTGCCTATTTTTACAGAAGGATACCTTGTATAAATCATGTAAGCTATTATTTGTATGTCTTATGCATTGTATGCTTTATAATTTTAATATAAATCTAAGTATTTGTATTCGAACTGAGTTTTATATCTCCTGTTATTGGTTCCTTTTAAAAAAATATACATGACGCTAATGCTGTAAGTTTTTACGAAGCTAATGCTGCTGCATGTTCCTATGACTCGTTTGCTTCATGTTTTCTATGACTCGTTTGCTTCATGTGTTCACAAACGCATCCTTTTAGTATGTGACACGCAATTTTGAAAGGAAAACATTCCTATCTATATTTCTTCTTCTTCTTTTCTCGTTGATGCATGTATATGGTTGTATATGGTATTTATTAAGTTTATGATAATCACACCTGCGTGTATCATCTTCGGCATAGATTCAAGTTATTCGGAGGGAAAAACGTTATTCAGGATAAAGTAAACACAGCTGAATCGAATTAGAGATAGTAATCAGATCAGCTCAGGTGTGTAGATATGCGACAATTGCGAGTACATAGAATGGAAAGGGGCACTGCATTTTGACTCATCTACGGGAGTACGAGATCATGCCCACCCCTACCATACAGGTGGACAAAAATGCCAAAATAAGCTATTTGGTGACTTTGCTAGAGTTTAAAATTGCTATTTTTGGTATATACATATACTAAAGGAAAGGAAACGCGACTCGGGAATTTGGTGACTTTGCTAAAGTTTAAAATTGCTATTTTTGGTATATACATATACTAAAGGAAAAAATAAACGCAACTCGGGAATTTCCGCAATATAATTTACATACTTTATTCCACGTAATATTCCAGAGAAAAAAAGTGTTTTGTAAAATAAAGGCTCAGCTAGTTAGAGAAAGGACAAACTGTGCTGTTGTAGACTTTTTAATCACGTTACAATTTGTAACACGGAATTCATAAATGTTGAATTTCCGCTTTGAAAGTTTGAGTCATTTAATGTAAAGAGATTGCAAAATATTACATCCTAAGTTTGCTCACCTGCCTGAGCCAAACGCGTATAGTATCATAATAAAACACTGAAGGGATAACAATTTAGTTTAAACTTATTTATTTTACATCGATTGTAACGAAAGCTGTATGAACGTATTTGAATTACTCCCGATGTCTTCTTGGGTAGAACCAATATTAACCAAAATCTCGCTAAAATCGCCCAAAACGTTGGGGTGATTTCAAATGTCCTATTTTCCCCAGGCCCTGGTTCTGGATCCGTGTAGCAGAGCGTAACGAAGACATCAGCAGCTGGTCGGGTGACCGAGGTTAATCCAGGCGGTTCCCCTATTAGCAAACCGTTTATGTTGTTGTGCCGTCTACTTTGCTTCTAGTTTTCCATGTATGTGTTCTGCGATTTGTTTGCGTGTATTCACTTGGTTGTGTTGTTTGCGTGTATTCACTTGATAGTGTTCTGCGATGTGTTTGCGTGTATTTACTTGGTAGTGTTGTTTGCGTGTATCCACTTGATAGTGTTCTGCAATGTGTTTGCGTGAATTCATTTGGTAGTGTTCTGCGATTTGTTTGCGTGTATTGACTTGGTAGAGTAGTTTGCGTGTATTGACTTGATAGTGTTCTGCGATGTGTTTGCGTGTATTCACTTGGTAGTGTTCTGCGATTTGTTTGCGTGTATTCACTTGGTAGTCTTCTGCGATTTGTTTGCGTGTATTCACTTGGTAGTATTCTGCGATGTGTTTGCGTATATTCGCTTGGTAGTGTTCTGCGATGTGTTTGCGTGTATTTACTTGGTAATGTTCTGCGATTTGTTTGCCTGTATTCACTTGTAGTGTTCTGCGATTTGTTTGCCTGTATTCACTGCGTGTATTTACTAGGAAGTGTTCTGCCATTTTTTGCGTGTATTCATTTGGCAGTGTTCTGCGATTTGTTTGCGTGTATTCACTTGGCAGTGTTCTGCGATTTGTTTGCGTGTATTCACTGGGTAGTGTTCTGCGATTTGTCTGCGTGTATTCACTTGGTAGTGTTCTGATAATTGTTTGCGTGTATTCACTTGGTGGAGTTGTGCGATTTGTTTGCGTGTATTCACTTGGTAGTGTTCTGTGAATGCTATATTTCATTTTCGTCTTTTAAACATACTTTTACTAAAGATTTAAGTAAAGTTTAAATATGACTAAAATCATAACAAAATGTATTTTTTAGACATCACGACTCATCATGAAGCTGACCATTACGTTACTGGTTCTCTTACCCCTGGTATTCGCCGCACCCCAGAAGAAGTTTGTGCTCGACTCAATAAGTAAGTCTTCTTTATTACAGGTAAATATTAGTTAGGCAAACGGTAGTCAATGTACTATTCTTTCCAAATTCCATTAGGCTTAGAAAAGTCCGTGAGGAATCAACAAGTTCGGGAAAAGGAAATACTGCATAAATGTTTCTCAGCAACATTCCATTATCATGAAATATTAATTAAGAAATACGTTTGAATATATTTGTATATTAATTCTTATATTGCTTGCCATTTAACTTCCGTGAGGGACCGCCTTGGTGGCGTAGTAGTGGTAGAGCATCCGTCTCCCATGAGACCGCCTTGGTGGCGTAGTAGTGGTAGAATGTCCGTCTCCCATGAGAGGTTGTGGGTTCAATCTGCGGCTTGGTCATCATAAAGTCTTTATCAAAATAGTACTTGTTGCTCCCTTGCGTGACGTTCGTCATATAAAGGGTACTAGTACTAGGACTAGTTGGCACGATATATGGATAATGTGAATGGGTGGGGTATCATGTAATGTGTCTACGGCGTGATATGTTGAGCATCGAGCTCATTGCTACACGTAGACATAGTTGTGATAGGACGGAAAAAAGTGTTAAAAGCGACGATAAACCCCATATATTGACACAGTGCACCCATATATTCACACAGTGCACCCGTATAATCACACAGTGCACCCATATATTCACACAGTGCACCCAGTGCACCCATATATTCACACAGCCATATTATTCACACAGTGCACCCATATATTCACACAGCCATATATTCACACAGTGCACCCATATATTCACACAGCCAAATATTCACACAGAGCACCCATATATTCATACAGTGCACCCATATATTCATAGAGCGTAGTTTGCGAATAAAGTAAATACTGCAGATCGGGCATCTAGGTTCAGCATTCCATTATCATAACATATTAATTAAGGAAAAAATTGAATTTATTGTATAATCATACTTGTATTACTTGCCATTTCCTCTTTGTGAGCGACTGCGACGCAGGCGTAGTGGTAGAATACCCGACTACAAGTGACGCTGCTGGCGTATTGCCCGACTAGAAGTGACGCAGGCGTAGTCTACGGTAGAATACCCGACTACAAGTGACGCAGGCGTAGTGGTAGAATACCCGACTACAAGTGACGCAGGCGTAGTGGTAGAATACCCGGCTACAAGTGACGCTGGCGTAGTGGTAGAATACCCGGCTACAAGTGACGCAGTCGCAGTGGTAGAATATCCGACTACAAGTGACGCAGGCGTAGTGGTAGAATACCCGACTACAAGTGACGCTGGCGTATTGGTAGAATACCCGACTACAAGTGACGCAGGCGTAGTGATAGAATACCCGACTATAAGTGACGCAGGCGTAGTGGTAGAATACCCGACTACAAGTGACGCTGGCGTAGTGGTAGAATACCCGACTACAAGTGACGTTGGTGTAGTGGTGGAATACCCGACTATAAGGGAAGATGACTGATAGATTGTTAAAAGCGACGTTAAACACCCACGCATACGCGCGCGCACACACACACACACACACATACACGCACACACACACACGCACGCACACACACACACACACACACACACACACAACACCAAGTCACAAGATGAATTCCAAAGCGACTCTTTTCTATTTCATTTGTTTTCAATAATTTGAATAACTGTTTCAGGTTAATATTTTTAATAATGTATTTCATCAACCAAAAAAACAGCCAAAATTAATATGTATATCATTTTTACTATTTGTTATGATCAAGTGTAATTCAAAACAATTCAACACAATTGGCTCATTTCGGAACGTTGCTAGCTACTTGTCCCCTATGTTTGCTTGGATATATACTATTTTAGTTTGTTCGAGTGTTCATTCCATATCAACATTATATATTTTACATTACAGCCGGAATTTTGAATACAGACGCCCTAAAACAAGATTTGCAATTAATGGTTGATGCTATCGGCAGTGACCCATCAGAACAGCTGTGCGAACAGGAATGTCATAAGATTGCCGGAACAGGATTATTGTCGCATTCATGTCCTCTACTCTGCCATTCGTAAGTCGTGGTATTGTCCATTCATGTCCTCTACTCTGCCATTCGTAAGTCGCGGTATTGTCCATTCATGTCCTCTACTCTGCCATTCGTAAATCACGGTATTGTCCATTCATGTCCTTTACTCTGCCATGCGTAAGTCGCGGTATTGTCCATTCCTGTCCTCTACTCTGCCATTTGTGAGTCGTGGTATTGCCGCATTCATGTCCTTTACTCTGCCATTCGTAAGTCGCGGTATTTCCATTCATGTCCTCTACTCTGCCATTCGTAAGTCGCGGTATTGTCAATTCATGTCCTCTACTCTGCCATTCGTATGTCACGGTATTGTCCATTCATGTCCTCTACTCTGCCATTTGTGAGTCGTGGTATTGCCGCATTCATGTCCTCTACTCTGCCATCTGTATGTCGCGGTATTGTCCATTCATGTCCTTTACTCTGCCATTCATAAGTCGCGGTATTGTCCATTCATGTCCTCTACTCTGCCATTCGTAAGTCGCGGTATTGTCCATTCATGTCCTCTACTCTGCCATTCGTATGTCGCGGTATTGCCACATTCATGTCCTCAACTCTGCTATTCTTAAGTCGTGGTATTGTTGTCGCTCTCACGTCCGATGGTCTGTTATAAGAAATAAATACTGAAAAGGGAATCCCTTGGAAACAACAAACACAAACAAGAGATAAATGTATCAGTCTTTCTTTTATTGAGTCTGTTCGTGAGAGGTAATGTAAAAATACAACACCTCTCACGCCTACTAGCACCGGCCTAAGCCATATTAAAGCCACACATAGTGGGCTTGATGATCACAAAGGACCAGTAAGTATGAAACTATATAGCAAGAATGCTTGGGATTGTATTGGAGATGAGCACTGTGATCAAGGTCAAGGTCGCTGATACTAAAGGCAAAACTGGTTTATGGACATTAACTTCAGTTAGGAATGTAACTTGATGTGTGGGTTACTTATATAGTAAGGAAGCTTGGGAATGTGAGATCACTTGGGTCAAGGTCGGGCGACGTCACACTTGTGGTTTTTGGGTACTTCGAACGAAATTTGGTGTGCATGTAGATTATATGGAAAGGAATCATTGGATTGCATTTGAGGTCACTGGGGTCGAGGTTGCTGTAACTTTAAAATGAAAACCCCCAGGTTTAATCAATATCTTTAGTTACGGATGAGAAATTAGGATTAAAACGAAAATTAAGTTCAATCCACTTTCTTGCTTATGTTGATTTGCGAGTATTCAAGTTACATGGAAAATAAACTGCACGCCGATCATAATTGCTGTGTTTCTCTTTAAATAAATTATGATATTATTATATGAATAACATTCTTCAATTAAAATATGTTTTAGTTTTAAATTTTACGTTACTGATATAAATGAAATGGGATGTTTCGTCCCGTTAACACATACTATTAGGTTATATTAGGACAGCAATCTCAGAGGGAGATGAGACATTCCCATTTCCATCAGACATGTCTCTACCAGGGAGCAAACCCACTGTGCCATTACATGGTCCCGCCTTAATTCCATTAGGCGATGGGAAAGCTTATATTAGCAATATTAGCAGGATTTTATAACGGATATTTCGAAAATAAAACACGTTTAAAACATTTTTTACTGAAAAAATGTGATAACCTGCTTAAAATTACATATTAAATGTTTTAAATTTACAATATGCAAAAGTTTTAAGCCGAAATTAACGTTTTATTTCATACCCCTGCCAACCCCGTTTTTGCTTCTTGAGTAAGGGGTTGGATGGGGTATGAAATTAATACTCGGACCACGTCATGCTACCGAGGCCGCTCGCGTTACTGGCATAGTTATTTAAAATAAACATAGTGTAAGCATATATGTCGTATTTCTGTTTATTTTAAATTAAATATGCATTTTTAATTATTTTCCAGATTCCAAGAGTTGGTGCACAAATTTCAAATCGCTCCCCCAATGACAACTACGGGCATCTCGGCTTAAACGGCAAATAACGATATGCATTAAACAAAAATCAGTTGTTTGAAACATAATGAATAAAATTTGAAAACAATATATTTCTTTACCCTACATTTTTTCCCGGTATACCGGTATACCTTTTTTTTCCGTTTCATTCAAGCATGACCTTCAGTAGTAAATGATATAAATTTAAATAAAATAATATGGACCAAATATGTATTGTTTCCAAACAAGATATCTCTGTTAGATAGAAGGATATATCTTTAACGTAGAAAGATATTTCATTAAAATGTCTCTTTATACTTGTTACATGAACTATCTCTCTGGGAAGGGTTTAAACTAATGTTGGTAGAACTTGTTACCCGACCCATTTGTCATTATAATATTTCTATTGTATGTATGTGGATATTATTCTGTCTGTAAAATATTGGCAATAAAATATGTTTAAATCAAATCAACTATCTCTCTAGCTTAAAGCTACACCTTCTAGATTACGGAGATTTGTTTCTACTTACAGAGATATCTCTTTTGCTTAAGGAAATATCTTGTTTGAAGAAATATGCAACCCCATAAAACGAAAACTCGGACGATATAACATTATCTTTACATGTAAAATCATTAATTATAAACTTTAATGTTTAAATAAATAATTAATTAACAAATATTTTAATCTTAACAAAAGTGTTAAAATAGCTAAATAATAAAACGTAATTGCAACATAAACATTTTCAAACTATTTGTTAAGTTTTCTTTGAAATATTTGTAAGATTAATATTAAAGTTACCTTTCTCGTTGGAAATTTTATATTTATGAGATATTGCCTTCAAAACGTCAAAATGTGTTGATCTATGATCACATTGCTTCAATGAAGACATTCTAGTTAATTAGTGAATGAGTGGTGTGGACTAAGGTAGTAATACATTTTCTTTTTATTTCTTGTCAAATGACATTAAATTAGGGATAAATGTTGAACAGGAAATGAAGCGTCAGCAAAACACAACAACACGCAGACAAAACAAACGACACTTACAAGAATCAAAGTACTGAAAGTACTGAGAATGCAAGGTTTGATAGGAAGGACTGTATGAATATTTGCACGATTGCTGGACATTTAAAACTCCCATGAATTTGACACAGTTTTAGCCAACTTGGCGATTTTGGGCGGCCTACAAAAATCTTAGAGGGTCGATCCATTCCAAATATAATTGTGATCAATTGTCATTAAACGGTTTTATTGCGTCTGTCCATGAGAGGTAATGTAAGAAGCAGTAACCTTTGATGACCCCTAATAAATCGTTTGTACATATACGTTACTGCAATAATGACCGAAGATATGTTATCTCTACCGACTGAATCTAGTACATGGCGCGATATACGCTCGTTTTGTTACTGAAAAGTCACGATTATCTTTAAGAGGATTGGTGTTTTTCACGTTGGAGTATCTATAAAAGATGTGCTCAGCTGTGTTTCTTCCAGTTTTAATCAATAGTCGAGACGGAAAGGTGAGTTTGGCATTTTATATTTCTTTGCCTGTTTTGTTTTACAGACGGATCAGACATTGTAATCTAGTATTTGCATATGTTGTATATTACATCTGATATTGTTTTAATAACAGTCTTAGTGTATTTTATGGAGTGATCGCATTTCTTCGAATCAGTTTTTTTTACTTGTTATTTTCTCTTGGCTCTTTTGTTTTTATATAAAACAGACGACGCGAATGCATCATGTTTTAACAAATGCAATCTTCTTGTATTTGATATGCAATTTTAAAATTAAATTATTCCTATCTATATTTCTTTTTGTTCTTTTCTATTTTGTTTCTTGTGTGTGGAATTTATTAAGTGTATGATCATCACACGAATGTATACGGTCTATGTGATGTATCTGAGATATGCGGGTAATACAACGTTACTCGAGATATGGTAAACATAACTGAATTAGAGATAGTATTAATGTGAGGAACATGAAATTGAGCACGGCAAGTTTGACTCTTCAAGAGGAGTCAATATTAATGCTGACCCCATTACCCAGGCTGGAAAAAATGCAAAATAATCTATTTGATGCGTTTAAGTCACCTTTGGGACCTTTAAAATAGGCTAATTCCAATTGGAATCGTTACAGTACTAATCCCTCCCCTTTTGTTTTTATTTCAATTTCTTACGTTTTAAATGTTTTCTTTTTCTTTTTCAAAATCATGTGTTCGCAGATTCGCTTTTGCTTACAGGTTGCTATTCCTCATGTTTCGTTATTTGTTCCAATGTATGGGGTGAAATATAATCTAATTCATATGTGACGATTGCTGTTTCTGAAGACAAACGTCTAAAACGTTTCTTCTAAAAACATTTGAAGCGGCAGCCATTTTACCGAGATTATGGTATAGTGTTTGCTTAAACTGACGCACCTTCTATCCAAGATATACAGAACGGCAGAAAGACAATAAATTAATAAATGAACAAAGAATGAAACTTCATCATTATATCGACGAACTAATTGTGGATGGTCAGCAATACTTCAATAGGATACGTGCTTCCGGTTTCACATTTGTGGAGTGCATGGTCCAGTGGTAGAGCGCCGAACTTCAGATCGAGAGGTCGTGGGTTCGATCCTCGCCGCGGCCACGTTATTTATCCTTGAGCAAGATAATTAATCCACATTGCTTAGTACTGGTTCTACCCAGGAAGCCATCGAGAGTGATTGATCTAAGTTGCAATAACTTGTTTCGCAATCGATGTAGAATAAATATGTTTAAACTAAACTAAATTTGTTTCTGCACCCATTGGCAAAACGTTTGTATTTACAGTCAAGCGTCGAAGTTGATCAAGACTAGGTGATATAGTTTTATCGGAAGCAAGGATTGTGTACATGAATAATTGTGAAAAACGAATTAAAAGGAATAAAGTGCAGATCTGTAGAAGGTCTCACAACACAGAGCATGTGTACTATGTTGGCCTATATGAATACAGTTTACAGGGCCATGCCGAACAGGAAGTTTCAAAGCTAAACGTTACTATTTTATGAAACACAGTCATTTGCCCACTCAAAACTGTACACTATCTCGTACGTTGACCGGGACTTATTTTAATATTTTTTAATTGTACTTATATTCATTGCACTGTTCTGGTCTTTAACTCCAGAATTTGGACTAGAATTTCTACTCTTCTTCAACACCCATAAAACTGTCATATTTTTGTCGCAGTGTCGTCTAATATATGCACATCCAATTGCTGACTGTGTTAAGCTCACATTTAACAACAATAAACAAATAGGTTAGCAATTATAAAAAAAACACATAACTGCGTTTTATGGCGAAAACATTATCCTACCATGGTTTGTCAGTGGAGTTTTCAGTGTAGTGAGACCTAAACGGTTTTTTATATACTTCCCAGTGAATTAGTGGATTGCATGGTTAGAATAAACCTTATATTCTCATTGTTTATATTTTCACAGTGAGAATATAAGTACTTCCCAGTGAATTAGTGGATTGCATGGTTAGAATAAACCTTATATTCTCATTGTTTATATTTTCACAGTGAGAATATAAGTACTTCCCAGTGAATTAGTGGATTGCATGGTTAGAATAAACCTTATATTCTCATTGTTTATATTTTCACAGTGAGAATATAAGTACTTCCCAGTGAATTAGTGGATTGCATGGTTAGAATAAACCTTATATTCTCATTGTTTATATTTTCACAGTGAGAATATAAGAACTTTTTTTTCTACATTTGCTTATAACAGTCATAATTCGTGTCAAAGTTAAGAACTATATTCTATACGCACTAAATAAATGTAAATCGCCTCACGCGCTGGCGTTACTATATTTTTCCGCGAATACGTTAAAGGGCAACTGTCGGAAGAAAACGTATTTTCTGTTTGAAACAGTTTGGTAGTGTTGCATGATGAAACGTATATAATACATGTAATAAATAGAATATTTGTTATATGTTTTCTCACTTCTCTATGAAAATAAATCCTATATTCACGACAACCAACAAATATCCTCTATATGTTCTGTTCCCTTGACTGGGTTTGATAATGTCCTTGTTGTTTGGGGCGCTTGTTTCAGCCATAGGTTTTTCTGCAGTAACTCGAGCAATTTAAATAATACGTACATCAGTTATATATCATTAGAACTAGCATTTTTAGTGGTAAATAAAACTACTTTACTTTTGAAAATCAGTTGAGAAATAAATATTTTACAGCCAAAATGAGTTTTTGATGGGGCTTTTCCTATGTAAATTCCTTGTTGGTGGGACAGCAGAAAATTACAAAATGTCAAATAACTTCAGTAAAACTTGATATTTTGTTATAAAACTTTCAGGGTGTCTTAATGTATTAATATCCAACAATTTAAAACTATTTTTGAATAAAAAATCTAAAAAAATATATTTTTTGAATTTTTCATGCAGCAGAATTTTGCATTGAAAATGACCCATCAAAATCAACTTTCGCACATGAAATTTTTATTTCTCAACCGATTTTGAAAAGTAAGGTATTTGTATTTACGACTAAAAATGTCTGTTCCACTGATATATAACTTATATAGGTAGTAGATTAATTTTATCTTAAAAGTCCAAAAAACGTTTGGCTGAAACAAGCGCCCCAAACAATAGTTATAAGCCCGAAAAATATTCGCTTACTGTTTTAAAGAGATACACGGCAATCTTGATTCGTTTAAAACTCGCGACGTTGCATTAGTTTTTCTACAAAACTTGCATGTTTGCAATCGTTAATATTAATTATTAGAATATTTCAAAGAACATTATTTTTACATATTACTAACTGTTTATCAAATTGTTTATCGAATTCAATCAATAATATATGTAAACATTTGGTATAATAAGGAAGAAAAACTAAAATCTTGAACTTTTTTTAATCATTGAATGAAATTTCAAGTTTTAAATTGTTCTTCCTTATTCTACCAAATGTATAATATATGCCGAAAAGCGAAAGAAACGCAACACGGAAATTTTCGCTATATATTGTATATACTGCACACTTAATTCCACATAATATTCCAAAGAAACCCAAGATGTTTTGTAAAAAAAAGTTGCAGTTAATTAGAGAAAGGACAGAACTGTGATGTTGTAGACGTTTTAATCGCACTACACCTGGTAACAAGAAATTCATGAATGTTGAAGTTCCTCTTTGTAAAACCGAGCCAGTTCAGTACTGTATTTAACGTCAATATTTTGCAAAAGTTTGCATCCTAAGTTTCCTCACATGCTTGAGCCAAACGCGAACTCTGTCAATAATGAAACTTTGAAGGAATACTATTTGCTGTGTTATGCGTTCAGGGGCGTCCCTGTGGCTAATTTAGGTATACGCACCATCGAGTTTTGGATTCACAAATGTGCCTAACCCCACTATACCTTCAGTTGTTATTGCATTTTTCGCATTTTTAGCCTTTTTTATTTGTTTGCTTCTTTAATAGCCTGTACGCACGTGCGTCAGTGCTTATGCCCAGGTACGCCCCTGGCGTTGTTTTAGTATTTTTTTCCGAAAGGAAAGGTCTTACGTAGCCATGTACCATTCGATTAAAAGCAACATATTGTACATACAAAATATAGCGAAAATGTCCGTGTTGCGTTTCTCTTTCGTTTCAGTGTATGCAAGCAGGTTTAAAGTCTAAATGCTACTGTATTAATACATCGAGGTGCTAATTTGAATGCTTGGTACAAACGTCAAGATTGTCGTGTTTCTCTTTAACATGTTGCTTCAGAATTTGATTATAACTTCTACTGAAACGTTTCACATACCGCCTACATCCATGTAACTGCTCTGTGATTTGTTCGCATGTTTTCGCTTGGTAGTGTTCTGCGATTTGTTTGCGTGTATTCACTTGGTAGTGTTCTGCGATTTGTTTGCATGTATTCCCTTGGCAGTGTTCTGCGATTTGTTTGCGTGTATTCCCTTGGTAGTGTTCTGCGATTTGTTTGCGTGTATTCACTTGGTAGTGTTCTGCGATTTGTTTGCGTGTATTCCCTTGGTAGTGTTCTGCGATTTGTTGGCGTGTATTCCATTGGTAGTGTTCTGCGATTTGTTTGCGTGTATTCACTTGGTAGTGTTCTGCGATTTGTTTGCGTGTATTCCCTTGGTAGTGTTCTATGATTTGTTTGCGTGTATTCACTTGGTAGTGTTCTATGATTTGTTTGCGTGTATTCACTTGGTAGTGTTCTGCGATTTGTTTGCGTGTATTCCCTTGGTAGTGTTCTATGATTTGTTTGCGTGTATTCACTTGGTAGTGTTCTATGATTTGTTTGCGTGTATTCATTTGGTAGTGTTCTATGATTTGTTTGCCTGTATTCACTTGGTAGTGTTTTGTGAATGCTACATTTCATGTTCGACTTTTAACCCTACTTTTGCTAAAGATAAGTTTAAATATAACTAAAATCATAACATAATGTATTTGTTAGGCATCAAGACTCATCATGAAGCTGACCATTACGTTACTGGTACTCTTACCTCTGGTATTCGCCGCACCCCAGAAGAAGTTTGTGTTAGACACATTAGGTAAGTGCTCTTTATTACAGGTACAATTTAGTTGACGGTAGTCAAGGTACTATTCTTTCCAAGTTCCATTAGGCTTAGAAAAGCCCATTAGTAATCAACAATCTCGGTAAAAGGAAATACTGCATACAATCTTTCTCAGCAATATTCCATTATTATGAAATATTAATTAAGAAATACGTTTGAATAAATTTGTATATTAATTCTTGTATTGCTTGCCATTTAACTTCCGTGAGGGACCGCCTTGGTGGCGTAGTAGTGGTAGAGAGTGCGTCTCCCATGAGAGAGGTTGGGTCATCATAAAGTCTTTATCAAAATAGTACGTGTTGCTCCCTTGCGTGACGTTCGTCATATAAAGGGTACTAGTACTAGGACTAGTTGGCACGATACATGGATAATGTGAATGGGTGGGGTATCATGTAATGTGTCTACGGCGTGATATGTTGAGCATCGGGCGCATTGCTACACGTAGACAAAGTTGTGATAGGACGGAACTATTGTAAAAAGCGACGATAAACCCCATATATTCACACAGTGCACCCATATATTCATAAGTGTAGTTCGCGAAAAAAGTAAATACTGCAGATCGGGCATCTAGGTCCAGCATTCCATTATCATAACATATTAATTAAGGAATAATTTTGAATTTATTGTATAATCATACTTGTATTACTTGCCATTTCCTCTTTGTGAGCGACAGCGACGCAGGTGTAGTGGTAGAATACCCGGCTACAAGTGAGATGACTGATATATTGTTAAAACCGACGTTAAACACACACACACACGCACGCACGCACGCACTCACACACACACACACACACACACACATAACCAAGTCACAAGATGAATTCCAACTCGACTTGTCTATTTTATTTGTTTTCAATAATTTGAATAACTATTTCAGGTTAATATCTTAAATACTGTATTTCAACAACCCAAAAAAAACAGCCAAAATCAGTATGTATATCATATTTACTATTTGTTTATGATCAACTGTAATTCAACACAATTGGCACATTTCGGAACGTTGCTAGCTACTTGTCCCCTATGTTTGCTTGGTTATATACTAATTTAGTTTGTTTGAGTGTTCATTCTATATCAAAATTATATATTTTACATTACAGCCGGAATTTTGAATACAGACGCCCTAAAACAAGATGTGCAATTAATGGTTGATGCTGTCGGCGGTGACCCAACAGAACAGTTGTGCGAACAGGAATGTCATAAGATTGCCGGAACAGGATTATTATCGCATTCATGTCCTCTAATCTGCCATTCGTAAGTCACGGTATTGTCCATTCATGTCCTTTGCTCTGCCATTCGTAAGTCGCGGTATTGTCCATTCATGTACTTTACTTGTACTTTACTCTGCCATTCGTAATTCGCGGTATTGTCCATTCATGTCCTCTACTCTGCCATTCGTAAGTCGCGGTATTGTCCATTCATGTCCTCAACTCTGCTATTCTTAAGTCGTAATATTGTTGTCGCTCTCACGTCCGATGATCTGTTATTAGTAATAAATACTGAAAGGGAATCCCTTGGAAGCAACAAACACAAACAAGAGATAATTATATCAGTCTCGCTTTTATTGAGTCTGTTCATGAGAGGTACTGTTAAGTGCAACACCTCTCAATCCTACTAGCACCGGCCTAAGCGATATTCTACTTTAAAGCCACACATAGTGGGCTTGATGAGACCAAAGGACAAGTTAGTACGAAACTTGGTGTTTATGTAGCTTATACAGCAAGAAAGCTTGGGATTGCATTTGGGATCACTGTGTGTCAAGGTCGCTGATACTAATGGCAAAACTGGTTTCTGGGCATTAACTTCAGTTAGGAATGAAACTTGGTGTGTGGGTTACTTATATAGTAAGGAAGCTTGGGATTGTTAGATAACTTTGGTCAAGGTCGGGCATGCGGGTGGACGACGTCACACTTGTGATTTTTAGGCAATTCGAACAAAATTTGGTGTGCATGTAGATTATATGGAAAGGAAGCATGGGATTGCATTTGAGGTCACTGGGGTCGAGGTTGCTGTAACTGTAAAATGACAAACGGGTTTAATCAATATCTTTATATACGGATGAGAAATTAGAATGAAAACGAAGATATTTTCAAATGGACAAACTGGTTTACGTGGAATTTCCACTTTCGATTTGCGAATATTCAAGTTACGTGGAAAATAAACTGCACGCCGATCAAAATTTCTGTGTTTCTTTTTAAATAAATTATGATATTATTATATAAATAACATACTTCCAAAAAATATATTTTAGTTTTAAATTTTACGTTACCGATATAAATGAAATGGGGTGTTTCGTCCCGTTAACACATAATATTAGGTTATATTAGGACAGCGATCTCAGAGGGAGATGAGTTTTCCATCAGACATGTCTCTGCCAGGGAGCAAACCCACTGGGCCATTACGTGGTCCCGCCTTAATTCCATTAGGCGATGGGAAAGCTTATACTAGCAGGATTTTATAACGGATATTTCGAAAATAAAACACGTTTAAAAACATTTCTAACTGAAAAAATGTGATAACCTGTTTAAAATTACATATTAAATGTTTTAAATTTACAATATGCAAAAGTTTTAAGCCGATATTAACGTTTTATTTCATACCCCAGCCAACCCCGTTTTCGTTTCTTGAGTAAGGGGTTGGATGGGGTATGCAAGTTAATACTCGGACCACCTAATGCTACCGAGGCCGCTCGCGTTACTGGCATAGTTATTTAAAATAAACATAGTGTAAGCATATATGTCGTATTCCTGTTTATTTAAAATTAAATATGCTTTTTTAATTATTTTCCAGGTTCCAAGAGTTGGTGCAGCACTTTCAAATCGCTCCCGAAATGACAACAATGGGTTAAACGGCAAATAACGATATGAATTAGTATTATTTATGTTATAACGATATAAACAGATATCAATTGTTTGAAACATAATGAATACAATTTGAAAACAATATATTTCTTTACCCTACATTTTTTCCCGGTATACCTTTTTTTCGTTTCATTCAAGCATGTCCTTCAATAGTAAATGATATAAATTTAGGTCAAATAATATGGACCAAATATGTATTGTTTCCAAACAAGATATCTCTGTTAGATAGAAGGATATATCTTCAACGTAGAAAGATATTTCATTAATATGTCTCTTTATACTTGTTACGTTAACTATCTCTCCAGCTTAAAGCTACACATTCTAGATTACGGAGATTTGTTTCTACTTACAGAGATATCTCTTTTGATTAAGGAAATATCTTGTTTGAAGAAATATGCAACCCCATAAAACTAAAACTCGGACAATATAACATTATCTTTACATTTTAAAATCATTAATTATAAACTTTAATGTTTAAATAAATAATTAATTAACAAATATTTTAATCTTAACAAAAGTATTAAAAAAGCTAAATAATAAAACGTAATTGCAACACAAACATTTTCAAACTATTTGTTAAGTTTTCTTTGAAATACTTGTGAGATTAATGTGAAAGTTATCATAAAAATGCCTTTCGCGTTGGAAATTTTATATTTATGAGATATTGCCTTCAAAAGTTCAAAATGTGTCGATCTGTGATCACATTGTTTTCATGAAGACATTCTAATTAATTAGTGAATGTGTGTGGTGTGGACTTACCGAATCTAGTAAGGTAGTTGTAATACTTTTTCTTTTTATTTCTTGCCAAATGACATTAAATTAGGGATACAAGTCGAACAGGTAATATAGCGTCAGCAAAAAACAACAACACGCAGAGACAAAACAAACGACACTTACAAGGAATCAAAGTACTGAAAGTACTGAGAATGCAAGGTTTGATAGGAAAGACTGTATGAATATTTGCACGATTGCTGGACATTTAGATTCCCATAAATTCGACATAGTTTTAGCAAATTTGGCGATCTTGGGCGGCCTACAAAAATCTTAGAGGGTCGATCCATTCCAAATATATTGTGATCAGTTGTCATTAAACTGTTTCAAATCTAGACTAGAATAATATTTTATGAAATTGCGGATGGATAGACAGATATGTGTTTTATGGCCAAACTGTCACTCAAGATGACCTCCATTGCTAAAAGTATGTCATTTACAGAGTGGCGCGTATGAAGTAGTTTTCAAGATGCACAAGAGGTCCTGTATCACAATACTGGCATGAATAGTCTAAGGCCTACCGGAAAACAAATTAAAAAACAAAAAACGGTTATTACTCTGATGTGTCTAGTCTGATGCAACTGGTTTTGAACTTGTCCACGCTTTTATTAATATAAATATATTGACTAAATTTAGTAACGACTGAAAGAAAGATATGTTCACGAGGCAAATATAGGACATTGTCATTAAATCAAGGGCAGTAATAACTTTTGCGTTTATTATCCGATATGGGTGGTTTTCAAACTTGTCCAAGCTTCCATTAATATAAAGACTCTGACCAAGTTTGGTAAACATCGGTAAACATCGGATGCAAAATGAAGGGACTACTAGCGTTCAGAAAGCAAAATCTAGCGTTCATTATCCAGTATGGATGGTTTTCGAACTTGTGTGACCGTTCATTAATATAAAGATTGACTGTTTGGTAAATATCGAATGCACAATGAAGGAGATAGTGTGTTCAGAAGGAAAATTATTTTATTAAATCAAAGGCTATAACTGGTGTATCGAACTTGTCCGAGCTCTCGTGGATATGAAGACACTGACCAAGTGTGGTAAAGATCGGATATATAATGAAGGTGCTATATTGTTAACAACAAAATGTCAAAGGCCAAATGACGGACAATCTGTTACAGCGGCTTTAAATCTGTTGCAATGGTAGGAAGTCACAAGTGTTATGGGACCTACTGTGCATATTAAATTAGAAGCCAGTTACTTGTGGGCAAGTTCTTATTCCAACATATTGCCTCCAATAGTCAAAGAAGGAGAAATAAGGGAAATAATAAACATATTAAAGACTTTGATGACATTGTCAACAGACATATAAGACCGGTGAGAATGGTAGAGCAACTATTAAGTAACAAAGCAATTTCTATGTACATTTTGTAGACAGACATTTTATAATCAGGGGTCAGTGGTGTAACCTAGAAAACGCCTTCTGCTGCAGGATCAAATAACTTAACAAGAGGCACTACCCGTTGATTCAACTTCCCTCTGTCTGTCCTACACATTGAAATATACTTTACTGTAGTATTTACTACAAAATACAAATACAAATTTTGGTGGAAATGACTATATGTAAATACACGGGTAAAAGTGGCCATCATTTTGATAAAAAAACAAAACAAGAAACAGAGCAGAGCCTAGATGGACGAAGTAGGTTAAAATGTCACAGCCATGTGCAGTTTCATGATTTAGTCGATTTCGAAATACAAACAAAACATTACATATTTTTGTAAGTACAGTGCCCGAATTCACCAAACATTACTGGGAAAAGTAATAGGCTTAAGACTCCATAATATATTTTTGAAAATGGACATAAAAACGTCAATTTTCAAAAATATGCATGCAAATAAAAATAAACATCCTAACAAAAGGCAACTCGATTTAAACATTTGTCATTATGAATGAAAACTTAGATAATCTGGGGATTGACACTTGTTATGAGTGAATACTGATAATCTGGAGCTTGACACATTTGTTTGTTTGTTTGTATGATGTTTTACGTCATTTTCAACACATGTAAGGTTATATATGACGGTCGATTTTTTGTGGTGGAGGCAGACCACCCACTTTTCCTGGGTAGAACCAGTACTGTACACCTCCCGCCATCCGTAAGAATCGACACTTCCTCACTTGAGCTTGACACATATTATGAATAAAAACTCAGACAATCTGGAGCTTGACACTTGTTATGAATGAATAGATTTTGATCAGAACCTGATGAAACGCGGGCTTTCCAAATTGGATGATGTCATGACGTCACACCGGTCACCGATGTGTCCATTTTGGATGACGTCATTTTGTTAAAACTGTCAGCGTTGACTGAGACAGACACTGATAGATTTCATATAGTAAAACAACTTAACAAATGCGATCAGTGAAAAAAAAAAGGGTTTTAATAACATCGAGACGTCATGACGTAGAGGCACGTGTTAACATTATTGCACAACCAGACCCCGAACTCTACAATCTATGAAAATTTTGATCAAATCCGATCTTAAATACCGAAGAGATATAACGATAACAAGATTTCTATATATACTATATTCCAACAGAATAGCAATCCAGTGGTGTCTAAGTACAGGATAGAGGCTATGAAGAGAAATCTTCACCATTAAGAAACTGAAAGAGAGGTAACGTAGCGACCGACCGCGGTTTCTTAATGGTGAAAATTTCTCTTCATAGCTTTATAAACTTTCTGACTTATGTATTCAGGATGATGAGGGATACGTGACGACCGCTTTTACGGATATATATGTATTTTGGGCGTCCTGCTGTAATTTTTCGGCTTCACTTTGTTTTGCCTCTTTATAAAAAAATATAAACGTGGTATTAATATCACAGATGGAATTGACACTACCTTAATATTCGCAGGTGTTATTATCGCTGGGAATGGATTTATTGTTCCAATTTTGTTACCTTTGGAAATAGCAGCAATAGTATGTGAAGCTACAGGTGTTTGTATTAATTTTACCACACGCAAGCTTAATTCAAAAGCTCAAAAACATTATGAAATAAAAACTTTGGCAGAGTCTAAGTTGAATAGCATAACAAATTTGATGTCAAAAGCATTAAGTGACGTACAAATATCTGAGCAAGAGTTTAAGTTGATTTTGGATGAGTTAGATAAGTATTATAGTTTGAAACAGGACACCAAAAAGAAAGCTGAAATAAGTGAAGTTCAAAAAAAAGAACTAGTGGAACAGGGAAGAAAGGAAACAATGGCAACCTTACAAAAAAGTCTAAAAAGTGTGTGATGTATTGTTTTAGTAGTGTGTTTGAGTATGATCCACCACCTTTGTATTCAAGCTCGGAAAATCGTTGATTTGGGTGTAATTTTGATAACAAATCAACAAATTTGTTTTTATTTAAAAAACTATTTTATAATTATAAAGATTACAAAAAGCGCAGAATCAGACATTTTTGTTAATTTCGTGTTTATTCGTTGATTTGGGTGTACATTTAATAACAAATCAACTTTTATTAAAAAATCTCAGAATATAACTCTAACCCAGCTTATTTTAGCACCTTGTGGTAGGAGTTTTATATATATGTATTTATGGGTCGTTCTGCTGTAATTTGAGGCAAAACAAAGTGAAGCCGAAAAATTACAGCAGGACGCCCAAAATACATATATATTACGGGTCACCCGTATTTATACTTAATGGGCTTTATTTATTTACAGTATTATTATTAAATATACATCAACTGCATAGTCTGACAATAACGTGGAAGTCGATTTTTCTAATAATAAACGTTTATAATATAAATGTTTAAAAATAGAACATAAAAACCAATTATTTTTTTAAAAAATAACAATTGTGGAAGTCGATATTTTTAATAATAAACGTTTATTATAATATAAACGTTTAAAAATAAAACATGAAAACTCTAAAATTCTAAAAATAGCAATTGTGGATACCGAACATTTCCACAAATAATCGTTTATAATATAAACGTTTAAAAATAGAACAGATGATTCAATAATTGCGTCCTTTATGGTGAGTCTTGTCTCGCCTCTGGTTCGATACAAAGCCGGCCGATTGACAGCAAGTTTTGTTACTTTGTTGCGATACTGCTCGTTAAAATGTTGTAACCATTTTGAGCACATATCATCATTGTGTGCCTTCAAATGCTCCGTCAAAACTATAATATCAGCACAAAATCCCGAGAGCATGGTATTGTTCCTGAAAATATAAAGTTTAATACATAATTAATATTAATTGTAAGAATAGTATAAGCAATGTGTGTTTGCATAGTATCAATTGTTGATATTATTACGCCAATCGCTTATAGTATAATAAGACTAATGAATACCTGAAAATGCTATTTATTTATTATTTTGATATAAATAAAAACACACATTTCAAGCACTTCAAGATTTAAACCTAATATCCACATTGTGCACTGAAGTACATGCTCCAAGGTAAAATTACACTATGGTATTGATTAGCACTTAACCGTTTATTTAATCTGTAGTACACACAATACGCAGCAAGTGTATTGACGATCCGATCGATACTGCCAGTTGATTAATACAAAGTGTGGCCTGGCTAAAATATTAATAAACAGTTTTTAAACACATGCTTTAAATAACTGGTAATGTAAAAACATACTTACATTTTATCAAGATATTTTAATATCCAAAGCAAAAACACGTCTTGAGTGCTTGAAAGCTGTGTGGGAAATACCAATAGTTTCTCACTGTTGTGCAATAAATCCTAGCGAAAGTGGAAATAACAATTGTTCTAAATTATTCTAGAGGGTTCCAACCGGAAACACGTACGAATGTTATATCATTCGGCCCTCGAAGTTTCGTACAATTACGTTTTAATGTTTTGAATGTCCTTGAATGATACCCAACTATTAAAGTTATCATTGTAACCGTTCCATTTAACTAATGCTAATTTCTTTTTATAATCACGCCATATAACCTTTTCAATTCCAAATACTTCTTGTTCAGCATTTATCATTTCCAACTGATAAAAGGTTCCGTCAATCTTTTGATTGTTTAAGTTTTATTTTGTACGTCACAGGATAAGTGTTTTGAATTTCATCAACAACAAATATTTCTTCAGTCCAATTTGGGGTATACACTTTTTCAAACATTATTTAATATTTACTGATTCTAACTTAATCTCCAATTTTAAACTTGGGTAATGATTTAGTACTTTTCATCTTTCCATACAAGTTGAAATACACCGTTCCTTTATTCTTTTTATCACTAGCTTCATTTGGAGTCATTTTAATACTCCGATGTTTTGTATTATTATACTTATCAACCATCGCCTGAAGCACGTCTAAATATGTATTTGTACTGTTAGCTGTAACATATTTCCGCATCTTTTCTTCTAATGTCCGGTTAAATCGTTCAATTACTACAGCTTTTCCGAAATTAAAATTGTGATACATTTTGATAATACTATTATAGGAATTGCTTGAACACCTTGTTATAAAATTCCACACCTTGATCAACCCACAACAATTTACACTGTCTTCCTGTACTTATTATCTGTTAGAACGCTTTGGTAATTTTTAAACCAGTTTTATTTGGAACTGTTACAACCCAAGCAAATTTACTAAATACATCAATAACAGTAAACAAATATTTAGTACCTTTAATATACTTTGAAAACGATTGCATACCAACCAAGTCAGCAGACCATATTTTATCAATTTCATTAACAATCATACGGTGTTGAGTGAACTTTCTTCGTATAGGCTTATGCAGTTCATCTGCTGACTTGTCAGTCCATTTCAACGCCTTTTCTCGTTTGTTGAGTCTCCAAGACCAAGTTTATAGTTTGTACTAATAACTGGTTTCACCATCAAATTCTTAGCAATCGTTTCTCCAATAGTTTTAGACTTACTTGATTTCAAACCAGCAATAATGTGTTTATCACACATTGATTTAATACTAGGATTTTCATCATAACAATAATCATGATCTTTACAAACAGCATCATTTACCGGTTCTTCGCTATCAAGTGGTTTACCCGGACCACAATATTTATAACCAGGAATTGTTAACCCCTTTATAGGCAACAAAGGAGGCATAGCTTTATGAATATCAATATTTCCACCTTGTGTACTTTTAACAAACTGTGTTTTAGTAATAGCACAAGATGCACAAGTTGCTTTTAACATTCTTCTACCATTTTTTGCCAATATGTACTGAGGATTAACATTATCAGTAACCATCTTTTCTTTAATACAGTAACTCATATATAATATGATTAGACTAAACTTTGTTTAGCCTAAACTTTGTTTACAAAGTATGATTTTATAATGTTTTCATTTTCTATTGGTTTGTATGGTTTTAATATTTTATAAAGTATATCATACATCTTATGAACAAAACTAAAATAGCAGAGAAAAAGGTTTTATTAAAATCATATCATAGAAGTTTCAAACAACTTCTTTCGTTTGTGCAAACATCTAATATGCCGGATGGGGAGATAATCTCATTATGCTTTTCTAAAATACTCCATCTGCAGCAAAATGATATTTTTAATGAACCCATGGAAAGGTATATTGAGAGGTATAAATTGAATGGTTACTAAGCATCCGTCAAAGTTAAATGGTTACTAGTTTTTTTTTCAACCTGTTTCCATATAGTATCGTACTTGTCTCTATTGGCTTTTGTCTTAAGTGGCTTTGTTTCTTTTTTTATTTCTAATAGCTTGAATATCTTTTGGAAAATGTAATTAAATTTAATTACTCTTTTCCGACATCCTATCTTATCTAAAACTTTTACAGTTTTGTAAAACAAATCCTAGCATCTATGCTTATCTATTGGAGATAAATTGTACCCTTCCAAAAGTTTTTCTAAATGATATCTTCTATGATAAACGCTCTTCTTGCGAACTTCCCGATAATCTGCAACAAGATCATATCCATTGTGAGTCGCACATTCGAAACAAATACGTTCTCCGTTAAAAACCTTGCAAGTGCTATTACAATTTACACATGCATAGGTGCAGTTGTAACAAAAGTCTATACCCAACGTGCTCTTTACACTCTTTACAATGTCTTTTTGTGAACTATGTAAAACAAAAAGCAATCCATGCACAATTTAGAAGAATCAACAACACCTAATACTCTCTTACAATATATGCAGTTCATCATATAATATACTATTATTATTATTTATTTAATTAGGGCTTAAAATAATAAGAATAGCATAATAGTACAGATGACATAGAAAGTCTCAGGAAAGATTGTGAGAAGCAGGCTTTGTTGGCTGATTTTGAGGGTACAAATAAAATTGACAGCGAACTATCAATTTTTGTAAAGTTCAAGGATTTGACTGAAAAGATTATACCCGAAGCCCAAAAGATGAAACTACCATGGAAAATTGATATTATTTTTAATTAATTAATTAATTAGGGCTTAAAGAATATTCTCTATACACTTATTATATAATGAGTGTAAAAGAAATCGAAAGATTCCCGAAACAATATAGTAATGTTTTCTCTGTAGATATTTTGGATAGATTAAGTCCACTCGCTCAGCTTCGTCTGACGCGAAAAACAGTTACAGAATTCCTCAAGGTGGAATTACAAAGAACTAAAGGATTTAAATAATGTGTTACTTTGAAAATGACTTTCGCTAAATCGGTTGGAGATGCTGCTTCCACAACTACATACAAAACAGCTTACTTTGCATCAAAGGCGGCAATAATCTTAGGTGAAAACGATATCAAGAGTGCTTTAGATACAGCAACTAGTGCAATTATGAGTAGAATTGGAAGCTGGCTCTCCGAGGGAAGCAGTTGGGTAAATGAATCAGTGGACATGCATTACGTAAACAGGGTGAAGTATAAGCCTTTGAGAGGTAGCTCTTATTTAGAGTTACCAGAAGAACTTTCTAATGCTAGAAAAGGTTTAATAAATATAAAAAATGAAGAAGATGACGAATGCTTCAGGTGGTTCTATCTAGCATATAACAGTCTGCCAACAATAATCCCCAAATAATAACAAAGTACAAAAAGCATATTGGTGACATTGATTGCGGTGGAATTACATTTCCAGTAACATTAAAGCAAATCCAAAAAATAGAAAAACAAAATAATATATGTTTTAATATATTTGGATATGAAAAAAGTGGGTGATACATATCAACAAACAAAGTAGAAGAAGAATGCGATATGCTTTTGATTGTCGAAGAAGAAAAACCATTATGTATGGATAAAGGATTTCAACAGTTTAATGTATAATCAAACATCTCATAAAGAAAAAAAATGGTTCTTCAAAACATGCCTACAATGCTTTACATCAGAAAAGTATTGAAAGAGCACAAACCTGATTGTCTTTCTCTGAATGGCAAGCAAGCAATAAAAATGCCTTTTGCGAGTGAAAAGTTTTCTTTAAAAACTATATAGGCAATTAATGGTTCCATTTGTTATATATGCTGACTTTGAAGCAATAACAGAAAAAATCTCTTCAGCCGCAAATAATCCAAAACACTCGTATACAAATGCATATCAGCAACATACTGAGTGAAGTTACGGATACAAGGTTGTCTGCTGCTATGATGACAAATATTCCAAACCGGTTGTAACATATAGAAGACCAAATGCTGTTTATAAGTTTTTAAAACAAATGATAGAGGAAGAAAAATATTGTAAAAAAACTGCAAATACATGTTTTAAGAAAGATTTGACAATGACAGCAAAAGAAAAAAAAAGAATTTAGGGCGGCTGAGAAATGTCATATTTGCGATGAACGATATATGACGTGTGATAGAGCAGTTAGATATCATTGTCATATAACTGGGAAGTTTAGAGGAAGTGCTCATGATGCATACAATCTCAGTTTCAGACTAAAATGATACCTGTTGTATTCCATAATTTGAGGCGTTATGACGCTCACTTTATAATGCAGCACATAGGAAAGTTTAAGAAAGCGATAAATGTTATACCAAATAACATGGAAAGGTATATGGCTTTCATGTTGGGGTCAAATTTGGTGTTTATAGATAGTTTCAAGTTTATGTCACAGTCACTCGATAACTTGGTGAAAAACATTCCGTTGTTTAAATATATCTCTCAAGAATACTCTGATGAAAAGTTAAAACTGTTGAAAAGAAAAGGAGTTTACCCGTATGATTATACGGATAGCTTTGACTGCTTCAAGGAAAAACAATTGCTCGATAAGAAAAGATTCTACTCTCAGTTAAATGATGCAAATATCTCAGATGAAGATTATGAGCATGCTAAAAGAATACGGAAGACATTCAATATCAAAAACATGGGAGAATATCATGATCTGTATTTGAAAAGCGATGTTTTGTTGCTAGCTGATGTTTTTGAGAACTTCAGAAAAATGTGCTTTGTGTATTACAAATTAGATCCTTACTTCAGTAGTCCTGGTTTAGCTTGAAATGCCTGTTTGAAAATGACTGGGATTAAACTTGACTTGATTACTGATATTTATCAATATTTGTTTGTAGAAAAAGGTATGAGAGGTGGTGTGAGTTATATTGCGACTAGATATTCAAAAGCTAATAATAAGTATATGTAAAACTATGATAGTAGTAAACGGAGTAAGTATATAATGTATCTTGATGCTAACAACTTGTACGGGTGGGCGATGTGCCAGCCACTGCCAATTGGTAATTTTAAATGGGTTGAAGAAGGGAAATCAAACTATATTGTTGAGTGTGATCTTGAATATCCAGAAGAGCTGCATGACTCGCATAATGATTATCCTCTTGCTCCGGAAAGTTTAAATATAAAAGATGAGTGTTTATCGGACTACTGCAAGAACTTAAGAAGTAAGTTTGATTTGGAAACAAGTAAAATAAGGAAACTTGTTACCACATTGAAGGACAAGGAAAGATATGTTACACATTACAGAAATTTAAAGTTGTATGAAAGTTTGGGGTTGAAAGCGAATAAGATACACAGAATACTCCAGTTTGGCGAGTCTCAATGGTGGAAAGTGTATATAGACTTTAATACTACAAAAAGGACGGCAGGAAAAAACGCTTTTGAAAAAGATTTATTCAAGTTTATGAATAATTCGGTTTTTGGTAAAACGATGGTAAACTTGAGAAAAAGAGTTAATGTTAAGCTGACGCATGACGAGGAAGTTCTTTTGAAATATGCGGCAAGACTATCGTTTATTTCTTGTAAGATGTTTAGTGAAAACTTGTTTGCAGTCAATAGGGTAAAAGAAATATTGGTCTTAAATCGCCCTTGTTATGTTGGTATGTGTATTCTAGACTTGTCAAAATACGTGATGTATGATTTCCACTACAATTATGCTAAAAACAAATACAATGAAAAAGTTAAGTTGTTGTTTACTGACACTGATTCTCTATGTTATGAAATTAGAACAAAAGATGTGTATGCTGATCTTTACAAAGACAAAGAACTTTCTGATAACAGTGATTATGATCCAAAAAGCGAGGTTTACTTCAACGATAACAAAAAGGTTATTGGCAAGATGAAAGATGAAGCCTGTGGTGCGGTGATCGTAGAGTTTGTTGGATTGAGGAGTAAGTCATACTCCTACATTTTGGCTTAAAAAATGTGTTGTCAAAAAACAGATAACGCATGATAACTACAAAAATATTTTATTCACGGCAACAGAAGCTCATCATAAAAAGAAAGTTATCAGATATAACAAACACAAGCTGGGCAGCTATGAAATTAATAAAAAAAAGTTTGTCTGCATATGATGACAAAAGATACATATTAGACAATGGTCAGGATACATTAGCATATAAATAATAATTAATTTAATACTTTATATATGGAACAAACATTTGTGGAAGAGACATGTGAAAAACTTGAGGAGTTGAAAGGCAAATATAGAAAAGCATTGTTGGCATGCAAACAGGGTCGGTGGACTATGATGTGATTCGTGCTGATTTTCTAGATACTAGGAAAAGTCAAATTAACAAAAGAGGGCGATTACAATTAGAAATAAATTATTATCTAGAAAAACTTGATCATATTAATAGAAAGCTTTTCAACTTGAAACGCAAAATACGCAAATGCAGAAAAATAAAATATTCCATGATTGAGTGTGATATGTATAGTGATGACGAGGATGATTGTCCTGTTCCTTCTGATTTTGTTTAACAGCCGAGAAGCTTGATGTTGAAGTTATTTTGACAAAATATTTCGATTCAGACGATTGGGGAAATTTCACCAAAAGAGGACTTGCTAAACTTCAGGTGCATCTCTACATTTCATTTCGGTAGAGGTATACCAAACGGGGTTCTAGTAATGTTCTTTCCCAGTACATGCTAGCAAGAGGACTTGCCAAACTTCAGATGTGTCTCTACATTGTTTTTCGGTAGAGATATTTCAAAATGGGGTTCTGGTAATGTTTGTGGAGTTGCATGTTGAAATATCACCCAGCCAGAGATATCAAAATATTAGGGATGCTGGCTATTACAATTAGAAATGTATTATTATCTTTATATCAATAAAAAGCTTATCTAAAATGCAAATGCAGAAAAAATAAAATATTCCATGATCAAGTGTGATATGTAGAGTGAAGATGATTGCTTTGTTCCTTCTGTTTAACAACCAAGCAGAGAAATAAAATAGTTTCGCTCTCCCAAAAGTAGCAAGTTATATTATCAATTATTTGCGAGTAGTATACAAACTGGGGGTCAGCACAGTTTGCCTTGTGGAGTTTGAAAAAAAAAGTTTTAAATTCGTTGGCGGAGCTTGACAGCACAGTGTCACCTCGTCTTGGGACTAATTGAGGTCTCCGATTGATTTACTTTTTGCATGCCCCTCACGCCAAAAAACGCAAATCTGGCAACTTTTCGTGAAGGGGACCTCAAGGAAAAATTGTTTTTTTGGTGATTTTAGTATGTTAAAAAAAGCAAATTTTCTAGCTTTTTGTGTAGGCGACTCCACAAGGCAAACTGTGCTGGTACCTCCAGTTTGTATACTACTCATCTGCTCGACGTTGCTCTAACAGCCTCATTTTGATGATTATGTTTGTGAGCGCAACCAAAATGATAATATCAATTATTTCATCCAAGGCAGACATACAATTTGTTGCATAATTTATTTATCACAATCTTATCATGGCTGATATGTGCCATCTCGACTTTTCGTTATTTTGCCGCGAAATAACGCCGAGCGAAATAACGCCGGGCGAAAAGACGCCGGGCGAAAAAACGAAAAGACGAAAAAACGCCGAGCGAAATAAAGAAAAGACGAAAAAACGCCGGGCGAAATAACGAAATAACGCCGGGCGAAAAGACGCCGGGTAAAAAGATGCCAAGCGAAATAACGCTAAGCGAAAAGACGACAAATAGTCAGAACGCCGGGCAAAAAGACATAATCATGCGACTGGTTCTATGGAGTCCGCCTTTGCCCATCCGAGTGTCGGACGGCGACTAAACACAATTCACAGGTGTCAGAAAGTGTGGGTTGCTGAGGTGGTAAAGCGTGCTCAGATACTCACACAACCTAGCACCCAACACGCTATCCTACCCAAAATATTCACACAATCTTCCTCCGAACACGCGCTCCTATCCCCGCTATCCACACCTCACCAAGCACGCTATCCTACCCAAAGTACTAATTCCTCCTAACATCGAGCATGCTATCCTACCAATACTATTAGTGTATCTTAACACTGAGCACGCTATCCTACCCAAGCAATTCATAGCACGCTATCCTACCAAAGTAACTCACGCCTCCTAACACCGATCAAGCTATCCTACACCAGCTACAAACAACTGATATCATGCACTAACTACCACATCTAGCGTCGAGCACGCTATCATGCCCCAGTTGTTCATATCTTGTACCAAGTGCGCTATCGTGCACGGCTTCTTCACATCATATCACCGAGAACGATAGCCTACCTATCTACCCACATGTCCTAGCATCGAACACGCTGGCATTCCCCAGTTATTCACAGCTCCTAGCACCAAACACGCTATCATGTCCAAGCAATCAACATGTGAGGAACCGAGCATGCACGCTATTCTACCACAGATACCCACACCTTCTAGCACTTATGAGTTGTTTCTAATCGCGGTCCGATACTCTGATAAACGAAGGCGGACTCCACATGACCTGGCGGGGTTTTGTCTTTTCGCACGGCATTTTGACTATTTTTCGTCTTTTCGCTTGGCGTTATTTCGCCCGGTGTTTTTCGTTATTTCGCTTGGCGTCTTTTCGCCCTGCGTTATTTCGTTATTTCGCCCGGCGTTTTGTCGTCTTTTTGTTATTTCGCTCGGCGTTTTTTTCGTCTTTTCTTTATTTCGCCTGGCATCTTTTCGCCCGGCATTATTTCGCTCGGTGTTATTTCGCGGCAAAATAACGAAAAGACGAGATCGCACATATCAGCCACCATACAATCTTATATTTATCTATCTATTTATACATTTTGCCACACGCCATCACGGGCATAATCGGGCAACTGCGCGTCGTGTCTTGTTAGTAGACAAGAAAAGTTAAAAATAAGAGTTTTGATGGGAAAACAGTTTAAGGTTGTTAAAAACAGCATACAAGACAAACGCAGGGTTAAAAACAGTCATATGCACTTAAGGTCTGACGTGGTGGATGAGACTGACAGAGAGCTTGAACGAGTCAAGATCTTTCTGCAGCACGACATCAGCTGGGAGTGAATTCCACTGGACATCAGTTAGAGGAAAGAATAAGTATTTATAGTAGTCAACTCCTGTATGGATCTGTTTAAAAGTCATGGAGTGACAATACCTCGAAACCCTATGGTTGGGCTCGAAGTGTTGTGGAATAGGGACAGCTACCGTATCATGCATAATTTTATAGAAAAGGCAAAGGCTCGCACCTGCTCGACATTGCTCTAACAGCTCCATCCCAGCCTTTCCAACATACAAGTAACACTCGAGTAGCTTGAGTAGGTGTTTAAAGTTGTTTAAAGTCCACACTGCTGCTCGTCGTTGGACTTTTTCAAGTTTGTCGATGTTGGACCTCTTGTGGGAGTCCCAAATGCTGCTGGCATACTCTAGTTGTGAGCGGACAAGGGCATTGCATGCACATTCCTTTAGTTTGGGAGACTTAACCTTTATATTACGTTTAATAAAGCCAAGCGGTTGGTTTGCCTTACCTGCTACCCTGTTGATGTGAGAGTTTCAGTTGTCTTAAACGTCTGTCCGTGAAGTATATAGTTTGTGGGAAGTGGGTGTTTTGACCTTGTGACTTTAATGACTTCACATTTAGAGGCATTAAATTCCATGTCCCACTAAGTCTCCCACCTCTGAAGTGTGTCTAAGTCTGTCTGGAGTAATTTTCGTCAGTTTGTAGGTCGTCAATAGTCAGGTAAACTGCTGTGTCATCAGCACACAGCCTTACTTGTGAGGTCATACTTTCAGGCAGATCGTTAATATACACAAGAAACAATATCGGTCCTAGGACAGAACCTAGAGGATGTAACTGGTATAGTGTCTGATTTCTCGCCTTAGAGTACTACTGTCTTCGTCCTGTCAGTGAAAAATGCCCGTATCCAGTTTAGGGTCTCACCTGTAACACCATAAGTGCTGAGCTTGTACAGCAGTTTCTCATGGTTGGCTTTGTCAAAGGCCTTGCTAAAATCAAGGAAGATTAAATCGGTCTGCTTACCTTGACTGTATGTTTTTGCCAGGTCATCAATCAACATGGCTAATTGAGTTTAAAGTGCTTCGCTAAGTTGGAGGCTACTATGTGTTGTATTACATTGCACAGAATGCAGGTCAGCGAGATGGGGCTGTAATTTGTTGCCATGGTTCAATCTACCTTAATTCTTGTAAAGAGGTGCAACATTAGCAGTGGTCCAATCTGTAGGTACTTGGTCTGTCTGTAGGGAAAGTTGAAAAATTACCTTCAAGATTGGTGCAATTTGTTCCCTCAGCTCCTCAGCACTAGTGGCTTGATCTTGTCTTGGCCAGCTGCTTTACTAGGGTTAAGGCCGTTTAAAAGTTTAAAAATACCGCTTGTTGATATATCAATATCGGGCATGATGGAAGTATGGTTTCCAGTGTCTGTTGGAAACCTATCTGCATCCACTTGTGTCCTTGGGGAGAAGACAGACTGGAACTTCTCATTAAGAATATTAGCCTTTGCAGTGGTGTCAGAGTGTAACTTACCATTTGATAGGAGAGGAGAGATGGCTTCACTGTCCCGGCTGGAGCCCTTTAAGGAGAACAACTTCTTACCGTCCACTTTATTGTCACCATCATTTTCGTCATTTGCACCTAGAACGTTTTCAAAGTATGCATTATGGGCATCTCTTACCTTTATCCTTACTAGGTGTCTCCATTTCAGATGGTCTTGTTTTATCTTTTGGCACTTCGTTTTTCTTTACCTATCGTGGAGCTTGTTTCTTTTCCGAATTGATAGTCGGGTGTCCCGTGTGATCCAAGGAAGAGATCGGTTACCTCGGATTTGTTTAGGTGGCACAGTCATCTTCGGACTTCTGGAGGTATCAGTAAACTCGTCCCAGAGCTCTTGTACGGACTTACCTTGGTAATCAGCCAAGAATGAGTATTTGAAGGATTCCATCTTAGACTTGAAGAGCTCCCAGTTATCTGTCTTTATATAAATATATACGGCGTGGCTTTATTTTTAAAAGTGTGGGCTTTAAGTTGGTACCAACACAGACAATATCATGGTCACTAATACCTGGAATTATAGAAACAGTTTCAATTAGAGTATCATTTGTAGTTAAAAAGATATCCAGAATATTGTTAGAGCGTGTAGGCTCTGGGATCATTTGGACAAGGTTAAACTCGTACATAATTTCAATCTTCATATAATGCCTTATATTGCCAGTCATGTAAGGGGTTGGTGAATCCCCACTCCAGTTGAACTTTGGGAAATTCATATCACCAATTAACTATATGGTGCCAGGATGTTTCTTTACCATTTCAAGTGACTTCTTCAGTTTGGTCAGGCTTTTTTCGTCATTTTCATGGGGCTGGGAAAAAGCAGCTATGTAATGTGGTTTGGTACCAACTTGCAGGTTTATCCATGTTATTTCACAGTCAGTGGTGAACTGGGGTTCATGGGAGCATACTAAATCTTTACTTACCATGATAAAAACACCGCCACTGCGTTTTGTTCTGCCTTTCCTATCTTCGCTGAAAACGGAGAAGCATTCAGGTAGGAATTCTGAGGATCATATGTCAGGTGATAGCAATATGATTCTGTACCATTAAGAACATCTGGTTGTTCTGTGGAATTCACCGATCTTATTCATGACGGAACGAAGGTTAACATTTAAAACCTTAAGTTTACGAGATTTGTTTTTACTTTTAAACGTACACTTACCTTTTGGTTTCTTTGGGGTGGACGTGACAGCAAATTCCGGTTTTGACACCTCGAGGCTACTGTATATATTAGGATCAGCGAGGGATGATAGTAAGGCATCAACGTAGGATAAACTAAGGTTTGGTAGTCCATAACAAACACAGCCAAGAGTAGGAATCATGGGCTACATGGATCAGGTAATTCTCATGGGTCATGCCAGTGCACTTAAAATGAAATCACGTTTCGCAAGAATCGTACTGGATGGCATCTGTATTGTCTCGCACAGCCTTTCCACAATGGCCACAGGGATACTTGGGCTGTCTGGTTCCAAGATGTAAATGTACATCATGGGACTGGGTCACCAACAGTAGGCTCAGGTATACAGTTTACATGTGTCTTTTTACGATGAGGGATTATGTACCATTTAGATAGTTTTTCCATCATATATTGGTGTTTTGACTGGGGACTGTGTACAGCGTTTGATAACAGTAGGGACCCATGGCTATAGTAGCTAGTCTTATTTTTACTACACTCGTGCCTTGGTGGCTTAAGGGTGGAAACAGCGCAGCTCAGAATGATCAGACCAAATAGCATACCTGCAATCATATTTCAAAGCAAATGACAAAGTTTCCTTGGCAAAAGTTGACAAATACTCTCCCCTTCCTCCAGCTGATGTCAACAAATATGACGGGTTGTGACGTCACAAAATGATCACGGTGGTAAATCGTATTTGAGACAAATTATGAGTTCTGCAAAACTAAGATTTCTGCCGAAATATGCTATGTAGATAAAAGTTTCATGGCTAAATCAATGGTGAATACACCCATATACAAACCAAAACCAAAGATAATAAAAACTGTGCAGATAAAACTTTTTTTTAGGAAAAAAAGAAGGAACTCAGAAAAAGAGAGTGAGTTCGACACCGACGCATGCGCCTATCGATATTATTACAAAACTCCCAAAGACATTCGTTTACACTGTTCTCATTTTATTTTATTTGCAACTCCAGTTAATCGTGAGCTGGGTATGCTTTCTAATGGACAAGATGTTAGCAAAGATCAGTACAAAAAAGCAACTGACAAGCAGTATGACTCTGTATTTGGACAAGCCTAGGATGTTAGTGAAGCGTAATTTCATCGGCGACTTATAACAAACCCAGAAAAATAGCGAAGAGTAACTTTACAGGTAAACTTTACAGTAGGGTAAATGTGAGGTTGGGTGCACCCATAGAACCGGTTTAAACCCCCAGTGGCCTACTTTACCACTGACCGTTCCAAGGCGGTAGCCCTATTGTCAACCCTTTTGTGTTTGTGATGTCGTTTGCATTTAATATTACTTTTGCCATCTTATTTGTCTGTTTGCGTCTTTATTTATGTGTTTTGTGGTTGGCTGTCCTCCTTGAATGCTACTTTCCCTGTCCGATCTTTTTATATTTCTTTAATCTAACATTATATATAACGGGGCTTTTTAATGGTCTTGGTGAAGAAGTTAGGACTGGCAGTGTTAATATTACACATTTTGGTATTGTGTTGTCAGAGTATGTAAAACAAAAACATCTGGTTAATTATCTTCACAAGGGTACAAATCAGGAAAATGTTTTAAAAAGTGACCTAAAAATGGGTAATAATAGAATTACCAATGTCGCTAATCGAACAGATTCAGATGATGTAGCAACAAAATAATTTACTTTAAGAAGAATAAGAAAGACTATAGACGATTATAATATTGAAAAAAATCCAAATTATTGACAACAGGTGTTGATGATTAAGTCAAGTACAAAATCAGTTACAAATAAACCGTTAGAAAATGATTGATATTTACAAAACAGTTTAAAAGATGAAATAAAACTTTTAGGTGATGCTTTAAAAGAGTTAGAAAAAAGAGGGTGGATTGGAAAATGATGACAACTATAAAAGATTAAGTGAACAAATAAAAAGTGGTATTGAACATATTAATACACGGATAGCAACTATTAATCAACAAATGGTGGACAACATTGAACTAGAAACTACTATTAATGAGGTTTCAAGACAAATGAGTGTAGCCCAGGATGAAAGGAGCAGAGCTGTTGATAATGAAATAACTCTTTTTAAATATCATAATCAAAAGTCTGATAGTCGCCACATAGCACTTCTTGAGATAATTAATGAGTTGAAAATAAAAGTAGACAATGCAACCCGGATTCTAATTTTTGAAGCTACAATAGATGGAATAAGTATTATGCGAGATAACGGTGGTTATGTATCGTATCCAACATAGAAACTACTTCAAAGAACCATTCGCCGTAAAAGTTTACTTGAAGCATTTACTCGTGTATTTAACTCATTTGTAAAAAGCGGAGAATATGCTGCAGAACGTGCTGGTGGTACCGCCTTGCTCATTGTAAAAACCGGGCACTATCTAGTTATAGCAGACCTTACATATAAAGTTGCTCCATAGCTCGCTGCAGAAGCTTTAAATTTGTTAATAGAAAATAGTAAACGAATACTAAAAGGAACATTTGAAAGATATCTTTCAAAATCTGATTATTGGACCCTCCTTAAAGACATAAAATTCGGCACTACTCAAGTATTTAATATGAAAAATCAAGTTTTAAACTCTTTTATTTAGGTAGTAAATTTAATATACTCATATGTATAATGGAAAAACAATGTATTATCGTCGGAAAAGGCTTCATCAATTAATAACTCTAACACACCGAGTAAATTTACAACTGTATTTAATAGACCATTAATATTAGACAAAAGTAAACAATACGTTTTTAGACTTGATAATATTAATTCTATGACTTACTCGTGGTATAATATTAGCGAGGATTGTAATAATATAGTGATACGGTATTATAATGGAAATGATTGGAGAGATATTATTTTCCAAAATGAAAATTACAGTTATGCTTATATTGATAAATATATAAAAGAAACAATAGCTGTAAACGGTGATTTAGCTGCTGACTCACCCGTTCCAATAAGACTTGAGTTTGATTTAGCAAGTTTCAAATCCCTAGTTACTATTCGTAATAATGTTATACTTGATTTAAGGGAGTCAAATTTTCACATCTTAATTGGCTTTGACAAAGATGCAGTTATAAGAGAAACTAATTTTGAAACTGTAGCACCAAACATAACAAATTATATTTTTATATTTATATATATTCATTGTGATTTGATAAGTAATTCTATTGTTGATGGATCATTTTGTGATGTTATTTATGGAATAAGTACGACTGACCTTACAAGGTCATACCCTTTTAAAGATGAATCGATACGAGTTGGGTATTGTGAAGAAATTAAAACAATCTTTAAAGTATTAATATTTACATAACTGACTTCTCGGGCAAAATTATTATTCTTAACGGAGTCCACGCATCATTCCGATTTGTTTTAAAATAATTCATGTAATATAAGTTATATATGGCACGATTTATGACATTAGTACGGGAACCTATGCTCATTATATAAGTAGATAGATTAACCGAGACTGGCTTATTACAAAATAGCAGGCAAGAAAGCGTTAGAAACTGCTGGAAAACAAATCCTGGAAAGTGGTTCTAAAAAACCTGGGGATGAAGTGGGGGAAATGGCTGCTGATAAATTAATTTCAGTTATAAAACCTTAACCAAAAGGTGGACTAATTTTAAAAGAACTTACATAGACGGATAGCAATAAAGAGCAGAAGAAGATATAAATACGAAAATTAATAGATTACTTTCTGGAATGGGAAATAATTATTCGTTAAGAATTAAACGATTAATTAAAAATAATCTAACTAATAGTATATAGATGTTTCGACGTGAAAAATATAATACCCGATATGAATATGTGCCTATTCAGTTAGACACCCCTATAACAAGACCAGGAAATGCTACAAGACAAATAAAAGATGGCTACCAATTTACACTAAATTACAGAAGTTTCTAACTTTGATTGGTATAACGCATATTTTAAACTAAGTAAACACGCTTGGTGATGGAGCTGCTTTGTCAATGATAGCAATGCTTTAATTAATGGTGTAGCTTCATTAATTAATCAAATGCAAGTAAAACAAAATGGACAAATAGGTTATGATTAATATAATCTTCACAGATTTGTTTATATCAAAAGTTTGCTTGAAATGTCTGAGATTATGCAAAAAACAACCGGAACAAAAGAATACTTTTATTTAGACACTACAGCTTCATCGGAATCCCGAAATGACGAAGATGGTTATAATTTATGATTTAAAGCTCGTCATGCTTTAACTAATAGAATAGTTATTTCTACTATTCCACTAAACAAATATTCCTTTTTTGAAGGTTTGGAAACAAACATGCTGCTTCCTAGTCAACTTCAAATTAGCTTGCAACTGACAGATGATGATGTGTTAATTTCCAAAGATGCTTGTGTTAATGATGGCCTGGTAATTATTCATGAATTAGTTTTGTGGATACCTAGAATGATATTTAATTCAGATGGTTTCATATACATGTTGGCAATACTAATTGTTATTTACAAACAGCTAGACTGGAAGTTTGAAACGGCGTATATTATCCAGAAACTGAAGACAGTTATGATGGTATTATAAGAATATTCAGAGATGTTATTAATTATTCTTACAAACAAAACGATAAAAAACACTGGAACTTTACTAAATGCAATTAATTTTTAAAACTCTTTTCGGTATAATATTAGACTTAAGTTACAACGGAAATGAAGTCAGTATTGATCCAAAGCAACTAACTTGAACAGTTTATGCGTTGGTCTCGTATGAGGAAAATGTCGTTATTGATACTGTTGGAAATGAATTAGTTATAGTTTAATCTAACTTATTATATATGACTTACACTTGTTAAAACGTTTATCAAAATAGGTTATGACCCTATCATTTTGCAACGTACTGCATGCTTGGTGGTGGACCCTTTTACAGTTTGCCACTATGCTTTCCTCTTTAATTGTACGATGACCGGACAGGCTGTGGACCCTATGATGACGCCTACCTAAAGCCCATTGGGACGGTGGCCTTTGATGTTTGTCTATGATCTTTCTTGTCGTGCCCTTAATGGTTTATTCTCTTGTTGCTCTGGCTTCTGCCTAGTCAATGAGTACCTTCATTGTGGCTTTCTAGGCTATTTTTTTTTTGTATCATATTTACACGAGTATATTTGTGTTTTACTTATAATGCCTTATGCCTACTTTGCCACTGACCGGTCCAAAATGGTAGCCCTATGTCAACCCTTTTGTGTTTGTGATGTCGTTTGCTTTTATTATTACTTTTGCCTTCTTGTTTGTCTGTTTGCGTGTTCGTTTCTGTGTTTTGTGGTTGACTGTCCTCCTTGAAAGCTACTTTCCCTGTCCGGTCTTTTTATATTTCTTTTTACAGACAATTATACTGTGTGGACTTGCTATAAAGTTTGTGAAGCATTCATCTGCCTATTAGATAATATTTTCGTCAGGTATGGTACCACTGTTTATAAACAAATTGTTGGTATCCCTATGGGTACGAACTGTGCACCACTTGTCGCAGATTTGTTTTTATTTTGCTATGAAAGAGATTTCATGTTGAGTCTTTCACCAGATACGCAGGCAGATGTTATTGAAGCCTTTAATGAAACCTCTCGGTATCTGGATGACATATTGAACATTGACAACCCTTTCTTTCCAACTACGGTTAATAATATATATCCTAAAGAACTTCAGCTTAACAAAGCTAATATATCTGATAATAACGCTTCTTTTCTTGATTTAGATCTCTCGATTGAAAATGGTGAAATAATTAACAAAATCTATGACAAGAGAGATGATTTTAATTTTGACATTGTTAATTATCCCCACTTGGATGGCGATGTTCCTGAGCAACTTCTTATGGGGTGTATGTGTCTCAACTTATTCGTTTTTCAAGAGCTTGTACTCAAGTTGAGGACTTTAATATTCTCAATCTTTAATCTCGCCCCGACTAAAAATCAGTAGTGTTATTATTTACTATTCCTTTGGGATCATCAACCAATTATGTGTTACTTTAAAGTAGAATATCGCTTAAGCCGGTGCTGGGAGGCGTGAGAGGTGTTGCATATTATAATTACCTCTCATGAACAGACTCAATAAAACCGAGTCTGCTACTTTTCTCTCGGGTTTGTGTTTGTTGCTTCCAAGGGATCACCTTTTCAGTATTTATTTGTATAACTAAAAAGCTACTCAATCAGGGTTACCGTTACCATAAACTTCTTAAAACCTTAACAAAATTGTATTATCGTAACCCAGATCTTCTTTCCAAATATAAAAGTAATTTAAGGACTCTTCTGCGACAAGGATTATCACAACCTGACTTCTATGGTGATGTGATTTATAAACTTCGTAAGATTCTGTGTCATGATCGCTTTCATACTATCTATGTTAAACTTGTTAAAAAGTTTATCAAAAGCGGTTACGACCCTATCATTTTGCAACTGACTGCATGCTTGGTGGTGGACCCCTTTACAGTTCGCCACTATGCTTTCCTCTCTAATTGTACGATGACCGGTCAGGCTGTGGATCCTATGATGACGCCTACCTAAAGCCCATTGGGACGATGGCGTTTGATGTTTGTCTATGATCTTTCTTGTCGTGCCCTTAATGGTTTATTCTCTTCTTGCTCTGACTTCTGCCAAGTCATTGAGTACCTTCATTGTGGCTTTCTAGGCTATTATTGTTTTGTATTATATTTACACGAGCATATTTGTGTTTTACTTATATTGCCTATCGATGCTGCCTTGTTGGATAGAGATTAGATCATGGCGGGGATTTCTTATTTACACAGTCCTGTTTTAATGGGATGACAGTAGGGTAAGTGTGAGGTTTGGTGCACCCTAGAACCGGTTTAAACCCCCAGTGGCCTACTTTGCCACTGACCGTTCCAAGGTGGTAGCCCTATTGTCAACCCTTTTGTGTTTGTGATGTCGTTTGCATTTAATATTACTTTTGCCTTCTTGTTTGTCTGTTTGCGCGTTTGTTTCTGTGTTTTGTGGTTGACTGACCTCCTTGAATGCTACTTTTCCTGTCCGATCTTTTTATATTTCTTTTTACACAAATTATGCAGTCAATTTAACAGAACGACAAAAACAAAGTTTCGCAAAGCGTATGAACACAGGTGCGAATTAACACTAACGTTAAAATATAACCAACTAAACGGGGATTTTCCTTTGCTTTTGACAGCAACTCAAATTAAAAGAAAATAACAAGGCTATGGAAAATGGACATGGCTTAGACATAAATATATCAAAATCGCAAATATGATCTCAGTCTATAAATGGAGGCTTTTGGGGAGCATTAATTGGTTTGTTGAATAAAAGAAATTACCAGCAGTTGCTAGATTTGTTTCGAAAGTATTAGCACCAATAGCAACAGGAGCACTTAGCGGTTTGGCAAGTACTGGAATCGGTAAACAATTTGGAAATGGAATGGTAACTATACCTTTTGATAAAAAACAAGCACTCCTTGAATCAAGTGTGCTTACACCGTCACAAAAAAACAAAGATTAAAAAGTCAAAAGGCTGCTGCCCTATTAAACTAACAAGGCAACAACAACAAGACAAAGGATTTCTTGGACTACTTGCGTCGTTAGGAATGGAAAGGATTAAGATTTGGCGGCGGAAATTGTTTACAAGTAGGCTCGCAAATTAGACCATATAGAAGCATCCCGCTAGTAAAAAAAGTTAATTTTAAAAAACGAGCCTATTTCTAACTTAGACATAAAACAATGGGTACGCAATTATGCCTAACAAACTTCAGAGGAGTGTTCAGCAAAAACATATTAAAAATAAAACAAAATAAACATGAATGGGCATTATTAACCTAGATGATTTTAGTGGAACTGTCACACACTGGACTTGTTACTGCGATAAGTATTATTTCGGTACCGTTCAAGGACATCCAAGACATAAAAGGGCGTTATAAATATAAAAATACTATATTATTAATGGAAAAAAAATGTGCAGAAAAGGTATGCAAAAAAAACTTGAAGAGTTAAAACATAAATGTCGAAAAATATTACTAGTAGGTAAGCTAGGTCAAGTAGAATATGATGTGATTCGTGCTGATTTTCTAGATACTAAAACAGTCTAATTAATTATCGAAAACGAATACAGTCGGAAATGGATTAATATCTTCAAAAAACTAGACGAGAATAGGGAATAACTTCTCGATTTGAAATGTGAAATGTGAAATATGCGAGTGCAGGAAAATAAGATATTCTATGATAAAACATGATATGTATAGTGATGACGAGGATGATTGCCCTGTTCCTTCCGACTTTGTTTGATTGCTTTAAGAATATTTAGAAGGTCGGATAAGTCCTTCGACGCTCCAAAAATATTTGATCTTGTTTTGGAACGTTGTCCTTTGGGCTTGGAGCGTGAGTAACGGTTTTTGACGTTTATTATCGACTTATCCGTCTTATGGTTTCCTACACTAGAAAGCATTTACAACAATCATTTCACCAAGGTTCGTATATAATCTTGGTTTGCTAATTGTGTTTACTGATTAAAACCCAGCTACGAGCACAATAGAAACTAAGCGTATCAGCAAAGTTTTTCCCGAGTGACATTTTCACAGCAATCCAAACTTTGTTTTGGGGCTGGAACACGCAAGATTGAAATCAGTTAAGATTTTCCAAACAATTACAATCTTGTTTCTTCGGCCGCGACTAACAAATACACTAGGTGCTGCAGGCACTTGAACGAGGGAAAAACTGTGTTGGTACACTGAGTTTCTATACTACTCAAATATATATTATTATATGAACTGAACACCTGGATATGTAATATTCATAGCATGATTTTTCGAGTATATGCGATTTATACTGCTTCTCGAGGGCCGCAGGCCCGAGAGTGCAGTATAAATCGCATACGAGAAAAATATGCTATAAATGTTTTGTACCAGAGCCATTATCCATCTACGCATGTTCAAGAAGTTTTAGGGCATGTCAGTTTTCAGTAAAATTAACAGCTCGATCCTATCAAGAAATAGCATTATCACGCGACATGAGCATGACCCATGTTTTGATTATTGTAGCCAATCGCCTTTGTATATTATTGGGCAAATGCAATGTCAAGGAGTGCTGTTTTGTAAACTACAACTGCGCGTGCGTAGAATTGAATAGACCATGGTATAACTGCCGAATCTGTCATTTATAGCACGGTAGAGAGAGAAAGGGAGGCAGTTGATATAGGACAGCGGGATTTAAATCAACAGTGGGGTGGCATAGGAAGAGCTAGTTTTTTTGTTGTTTTAAAGTCGAAACATTCTTAGGCCATTTGTTACAACAGGGCTTTATATTAATTATCAGCCCAGGTTACAATAAACTTGTTTTTTTAATTGTTGTTTTGTGGGGGTGGGTGGGGGAGGGGGGGCGGGGTGGTGTGGGGGTGTAGGTGGTAAGTCGGACTACGCACATCAGTCGGACTACGCACATCACACACAATTTAGGTATCGTGACTCAAGTTTAAATTGAGTTTCGCCAATAGAATGTGCTGCACTGTTTTGCGGATTATAGACCCATTCTGCATATAAATAAAGGGTATCCTGGATTTCCATTCATGTTTGCGGTGTTATACCATGTACCATATGCTTTTTATTGGAGGTCTGGTGCACCGTAATCCCAAACTGCTTACATCCCCGACCCTGGATCCGTACTTCAATTTGTTAAGCAGGGTTACTTCCCTTAGGTATTACGACATAATCATCTGTAATAATAATGTTGAGAATACCCCTATAACGTGTTTGCGCCGAGTCAATATCAAATTGTCAGCTGCGAAAATACAAACTATGTATAGGATAGAGCATGCGTTTTGCACGTGTACGGGGAGATAATGCACGAGCGTTAGCGTGTAAGACTCATGCTCTATTGTATTTATACCACAATAACTAACATATGCTGTGTATATCCTCGGGTATTACACGATGCATAGTGTGTATTTAGGCTATTGTGGTATAAGTTGATTATATAGCCTTTCTAGCCGTTTTAAAGATTGGATTCGGACACAAGATAAGTTGTTGAAATAGCATGTTAACAGAATATATAACATTACATTCAGACATTAACATGCTAGTCTTTCGAAGTTGACTGAATTGACAACATCGGCGTAAAAATCGCTGTATTTTTGCATGCTTGATGCTCGATTTGAAAGCACTCAATAAATATTTTTATGTTTTCTTTGACTTATGACATTCTTTTCATTGGTATAAATAATTTCAAATAAGTGGCAATAATGTCTGCGTATAAAATAATTTCGATTTTTCTTAACTTTTTCGGTCATTTCAAGCCAACAAAATGGCGGATTTTCAGGGTTTTTTCAATGAGGTACTCGGTGGGGAACTATTTTCAACGTTGCTATACAGTTGTCAAGTGAGTGGAGATGCGCAAGGAAATAACCACTTGCGTCCTGACTGACCGGCATTTATAGCACGGTTTAGGCTCAGACCTTCAGGTTTATGAAAATTATATCATAAGCAAGAACAAATGACAACCTTTAGAGCTATGGTACAAGTATAGGATAGAGCATGAGTTTTGCACGTGTACGGGGAGATAATGCACGAGTGTTAGCGAGTGCATTATCGTCCGTACACGTGCAAGACTCATGCTCTATTGTATTTATACCACAATAACTAACATATGCTGTGTGTATCCTCGGGTATTACACGATGCATAGTGTGTAATTAGGCTATTGTGGTATAAAAGTTTGATAAACGGTTTTGTAATGTAATTTTACCATCATTTGGCGAGTTAGTTTCTTTAACTGTTATATGGTTAGTGAAATTTCCTTTCATGAATGCAAATCATTAACACTTTTAACTCAGAATAACTAAGCTGCGGAGCTATATCATGCTCTAAATTCTTATAATTGGAAGTTAGAGAACGGTTATTATTCTGACATGGTCCCTGCAAAGACCTTGATACAAAACAGATAAGAGTCGGTCTCCATTCATTGCTTACCCTTTTGTGTTTGTGATGTCGTTTGCATTTATTATTACTTTTGCCTTCCTGTTTGTCTGTTTGCGTGCTTGTTTCTGTGTTTTGTGGATGACTGTCCTCCTTGAATGCTACTTTCTCTGTCCGATCTTTTTATATTGTTTTAGTATTCCCATATCCGTGTTTAAATGAACCAACTCTCTGAGACCAGAGTCTATCTATTATTAGCATTGCGGTGACACTACCGACCATATTAGTAGTGTAAACCCAATTATATGATGCCAGACTGTGTCGAACAGCGCACAATTTTTATCCAAATACAACTGTTTAATAAATTCGATATAAAATTACCAGAATGTGAAATTCTATTTATCGCATAACTACAAAATGCCACAAAATGTACATATACATCTATTAATATATCTTCCTGGTATATATATATGATTTTGTTTAGTATAGAATTTGATCGATGAATCTTCGGTTATATATAATATATAATATCTATATATATATATAGGGTGAAATATTTGTGAACTACCAAGGACAGACAACCTTCGGACGAACTACGGCAGGTCGCCTAGCTATGACGAGATACACAGAAATCAAGCGTATGCATTCACTTCCTAAAAAAGATAGCTGCAACACACGCTGATGAACTATATCTCTACATCATAACCCACTCGTCTGGAGGCACAATTAACATATAGACGTATACATACATACATACATACAATTATAGCTCATATGTGTGGACCACATTTAAGCATTCAACCACACACAGCTATATTGAGACTGTGACAATGACATGTGCCGGATCTTGTGGATACTGTGAATTATGTAAATATATTGTAACGTGCTGGTAGCGTTTAACGTTTAAATGAAATGGACTCCGAGGAAAATTAACTTATATGGACATCCTATTGATTATCTAACTATTGAAAACTAAAGGGTAAACAACAAAGTATAAAATCAGAAGTAAGTTTCCCTCTCTTTATTTATATCTTAGTAGGAAAACATATAACGTAGAATTATCGGTAATATATAACAAATAACAACTTTCCTTAATAAATAATAATGCTCTCTTTGACTAGAAATACACTTTAAGTACTTAATCCCAAGCAATATGCTGATAAATATTATAATCTCTATATTAAATATTTATATCAATTCAAAACCTTCTAAAAGTAAATCGTTTTAAATTCTAAATTTACTATTGAATCTATTTATTAAAGTTACTATAATCGAATTTTAAATGCAAAAATAAAGTCTAAGTTCAACCTAATACACTATGTGTTACCTTTAGAAGAAAATTCGGGAGTCCTAGATCTGCAGGCGATCTAGCTATTTATACTGCACAAATAAAACTGTGCGGCGCACAAGTGCGCAAATGTGCACTGTGCACTAACAACGCTAAAACGCGCAACGTCAAATGTGCGCTTTTCCTGTGCGCTAAACGCACATACAAATAAGTGCGGTTTGATACTCGCCTATTTCAAACATGAATTAAAACACTTTTATGAATTAAAGTAACGTAAGTAAAGTTTCATACACATAGAATAATGATTAAATAACCTGACTCTTACATTTAAAACAAATATTCTCCTTGGAATAAGATAGTTTCTTGAATCAAAAGATCGAATTGACAGATTTGAATTCGCCGCACAAATAGTTGCTATGGTAAACAATCCCATCATGCAACGTAATTCCGGATGCAATATGGTTGCCGGAAGGATTCATATGTAAATGTAAACAACACGCGATAAGAATAAACAGCTAGAATTTGGCTGAATACACTCGTTACAAAAAGGTAACATTATAGATTCTAGTCTAGATGATAAATTAGACTGAAAGCGTAATCATTATGTTAATAAATTACAAATATCAATCTAAAAGATCGATCTAACCTCAAATCGTGAAAACGAAAGTAGAATGCAAAATAGCGAGGCACTACATTACCCCCCTCTTAATGTGTTAAAGGTCCTCCTAACACCTTACAAATGGCAAATACAAAGTTAACAATAACAATGACATTAAATATGTTGAAAGTGAGTTCAAGTTAACACTCAGACAATGAGCTAATCATAATAACCCATTTACCCTATTAATTAAACATTAACATACTAGTATATGAGAAACCCTAAAGCATTTCCTATCACAATTTAGAATTAAAAGTTTTTGAAAATAACATCTTAAACGTTACATAACTATTCCTTAAACATGACCTATATCACTATCACTTCCAACATTCTCTTAACATGAGTATTACTGTACATGTTTAAATACATGTATACATCATTATGCAATAAATATAAAACCACAACAATAAAGTATTTGTTGGTAAACAAGTTACAACTGTTCCTAAAAGTAATATTCACTGTTGTGAAAGTGTCACTGATTGTTCCTTCCATACATATTAGCACTAGAAACTTCCTCAAATGTTTCTTCCTTAATGTTAGCACTAGAAATGTCCTCTATATGGCTTATGTAGGTATACGCACTTGAAATATCCTCTATGTAAATAAACGTACTAGAATTGTCCTCTATGTGGCATATGTAATAAATTGTCCTCTATATGGCGTATGATATAAATTGTCCTCTATATGGCGTATGATATAAATTATAATCTCTTCCATCTGTTTTCCTTATTTCCTTTTCTCGGAGATGGTCGATCTTCCTTCGTCCGTTTGTAGGAACTCTGCGGTGGAGGATGGTCCTTTGGCTGGGCAGGCTTCAGCAGAGCAGTAAGAGACTGGAGGGCATCTTTCATATCTACCATGGCTCTCTCCTGCCTATTTACTGCCCTGGTGTTGTCTTCCAACAGTTTGCAAATGGCTGCCGAGTTGAGCTTCAGGGTGTCGTGTATCTCCACTAAGGTCTTGTTCCTTACGTCGGAAGCATCCGAGGTGGTCGTTGATGATGAGGAACTGGATGATTCCGAGACACTTTTGGCACGCTTCATGGTTTTTGTAGGGGCTAACAAAGGTCTCATATCGCGGCTTGGTGTGCCCAGTAATGAAGCCAATATGCTCTCTGGAGCAGGAGATGTCCTTGTCATGTCAGAGTCTACAGTTGGTCTGGTAGATGTCGTTGTCACGTCAGAGTGTACAGGTGGTCTGGTAGATGTCGTTGCTGCCGATGAAATTGGTGAGTACTGTGAGGTGATTACCGCTGTATGTGTGCTGGCTTGATTTTGACACAGTAGTGGTAGTGTGGTCAATGGTGCTGATGGTGGTCTCTGTAATAATACTGGTGACCTCTGTGGTAATTCTGGTGATGTATGCATGAATGAAGGTGACCTTTGTACAAATGCTGGTGATCTATACACAAATGATGGTGTGGTCAGTGAAGCTGGTGTAAACAAATGTGAGGTGAGTGATTCTGATTGATGTGGCATTGATGGTGGTGTTGGTAGTGAAGCTGGTGTAAATAAGTGTGAGGTGAGCGACTCTGACTGATGTGGCATTGATGGTGGTGTTGGTAGCATATGCCTGACGTGTCGCTCATCACCATCTAGTTGAGGGAAAAGGTCAATCAAAGTTGGCAGTGGGGCAAGTACACTTTGTTGAGCGTCCCATCCTGCTGACTCATCTGGGAAACTCAACGGGAATGCCGTGTTCATGGCCTGTGTCAACATATCGGGTGTTGGTGTGGTTCCTCTCAGCCAAAGATTTCCAGTGGAGGTTTGAAGCTTCCGCCGACAAAGCTACCATATCGACGTCTGATATGATGTACGGTTTCTTGTTGGCGACAAGCATTTCTGGAGTGTCCACTACACCTTTCTCCCGAAGCATGATCCGGTGCCTCCTGAACGTTGTGGTGTGCGCCAGCAACTCCTCCCACTTCATGCATCGGAACAGGCACAATCCACAATGAAAGGGCGTCTCATCCTGGCTGATATGGTGCTTCATGATGTGTTCTATAACTCTATACCTCGCCTCTATGTACACCTTGTCATACCGATGTAAACATTTGAGACACTGGTATGCCCGACGTCCTCGATCGCTCACGGTTGACATCTTGTTCTGAAGAAGACAAACAAACAAAATCGTTGTAGTGCTAAGACTATTGGTAAACAGAAGTTTAGACCTCTTGAATGACATGACAAACTTCAACTGCTCTCTTATTTGGTTGAATCCAGTTTAATAACCATATATAATATATGTATGTTATTACAAAAATAAAATCATAAAACACAGCTGTGGTTGTGTTGTCATTCTCATAGGTATTACTGCCACTTGATCATGGTATACGTCTCTTAACATCTTACTTCTGTGACCGTTCTGCTGGCAAACTAAAACTTCAAGTGACCCGGTGGTGTAGTTAGACCCTTCTCTCTTTCACAGAAAATCTTCACCTTTGTCTGTCGGTTCTCTTTATATATCTCTCTAACATCTTTCGATCATCTTTATCTCGGACTGTTTTAGCATCTGTCGTAATGACCGACTCTCTGTCAGTTACACTATCCCGTGTAATTATTTACACATCTTCATACTACTGTCTACTGCATACACCGTCCCTTGATTATTCCTCGTCTTAGCTTCGTGTCATGTCCGCCGTCACCAGTATAAGTTCCCATATATTCTGCGTTGAACGAAGCGGAGTTCTGCGACGACATCTCAGCTTAGTCGGTCCACTAGTTACGTTACAAACTATGAAAAGTCATAGTTTCTATTACTAAAATTAGCTATTATTTTGTGTTCTACATATTTACATAATCTTCTTATCCGATTATACGTTGAATCAGTGGATCTATACTACTGCGCTATCTCAGCTTGGTCGAGTCCACTAATACTATAGCTTATTTCACTATTTACTTCTTAAATCGATTCTGCGTTGAATCATGTTGAATTCTGCAACAACTTTCTCAGCATGCATCTGGTCGACAAACTGTTAGTAAAACTCTGAAATGGTGATACTTTTATTTCTGTGTAGTCTAACATATCACATGTTGAAACACCTCTCATTGGATCTGTGATGAACTGCTTTCTCAACATACACCAGTCGACTCGCATCTATTTACATCTAGGAAAAACATAATTCCCATTACAACATTTTAACTACATACTTCTAATTGTCCATCAAAATACACACTTTTTAAAAAAAACAATAAATTTACAAACTAACAAAAGATGAATGTATTACAGCATACACATCTTTAAAACTTGATTAAAATCATTTACTCTCTCAGCTAGTTCCTATCTTGACTTCTAGCTCTATTCTTTACTGGTAGTCTCTTTGTTCTTACTCCAGTTCTTCTTCAATTGCAAAATCCATCTCGTGGGTGTGATTCCTTCATATGGTTTGAGCTTGTTGTGATGCACAAGTTTCTCAATGCCATTCCTATCCATCTGGATAATGAAATTTGCTTGTGACATCTTCGTTTTCACTACATATGGACCTGCATAAGTCCTTTCGAGCTTGTGAGCTATTCCGACTGTTCTTGCTTCTGCCAAGTACCACACCAGGTCCCCTACTTCGTACTTATTTAGAGCCACCTTAGCGTCGTATAACTCTTTATTTCGTTTCACGGATGACGATAGATGCTTTCGCGCCACCTCATGCGCGTGTTGCATTCTACCCCGTAGCAAATTAACATAGTCGCCATACGATGTCACTTGCTCATTGTCGTTAGCTGTGGAACTACAGAAAACCAGTTCGGATGGTAATCTAACCTCTCTACCCATGGTAAGTAAGTTTGGCGTCAAACCGGTTGCTTCGTTTGGGGTAGCTCGGTAAGCTCCCGCAAGACAACCAAGGTGTAGGTCCCACTCTGCTTGTTCGCCGCATAAATATGCTTTGGTCATTCGAAGAAGTGTTCGGTTAAACCTCTCCGATTGACCATTGCACCTGGGATTTCGTGGACTTGTTCTTGTCTTCCTAATCTCGAGCATGCGACACATTTCCCTAAATACCCTGCTTTCGTAGTTTCTCCCTTGGTCACTGTGAATGGACAGAGGACAACCCCATCGAGAGATAAAGTCGTTGAGTATTCTCTGTGCACACACCTCGGCGGTCTCGTCAGGCACTGCAAGAACCTCTACATACTTGCTGAAATGGTCGGTTAGTAGTAAGATATATCGATTACCACGTGGTGATATGGGGAGAGGTCCTAAATAATCGGTTGCTACCACATCCCATGGTGCTCCAGTAGTGATCGAACCCATAGGGGCTCTTGGCGTCTTCATTGGTTTTTTATCTGCTGCGCAAATATCACACTGTTTCACATGTATCCCGATGTCCCCTTTCATGGAATACCAGTAACAGCGCTGTAGTAATTTCTCATTGGTTTTCTTGCAACCGAGATGACCAGATAAAATGGAGTTATGCATTTGGAATAACATGTCTTTCTTCATGCACTGTGACACAACAAACTGACGATGTTCACCACAGCCATTCTTTCTGACGAACTTCTTAAACAGTATACCCTGTTTCACTATTAGGACGTCCCAAAGTACCCAATAATGTCGAGAAGCTGAACTAAATGATAATACGTCCTCGCTACTTGGTCTCTTATTCTCGAGTTTTGCCTTAAGAATTGGTGCTATATCGTGGTCACTTTCTTGAAGAAGTCTAATATCTGCCAGTTGCTGACCACCAGCCCATGACCAGTTATAGTCGGTTTGTGAAGTCTTGCTGTTAGCTGGATCTTTTTCGTTAGATGGACCGGACTGATCGCTGGCTTCCTGTTGCTGTGTTGTTCTAACTACCTCCTCTATCTGCTTTAGACAGCTGCTATTTTCCTTTTCTAATGAAACTGCGGGCACAGGAAACTCGACGTGATCATAGAAGCCCTGATGCATCATATCCTCTGCCCTTTTCTTACATTTCTTGCAAGGTCCACACCTGAGTGGTTCGTTGGTATCTTGTAGAGGACAGTCACAATCCTTTGGGTTTTCACACCTCGACAAAGCATCACAGTGTCCCTGTTTCTTACCAGGCCTATATTCAATAGAGAAGTCGTACTGAGCCAAAATCTCTATCCAGCGTGCTATCTTCCCTCTGGGTTCTTTAAGCTTAAATAACCACACCAATGCTTGGTGATCAGTTCTCACAAGAAAACGCCTACCTAGCAGATACTGCCTATAATAGTCTACAAAGTATCTGATAGCCAGAAGCTCCTTCTCTGTGATACAATAGTTCCGCTCCGCTTTGTTGAGTGCTCTACTGCCATACGACAATACGCGTTCTCTTCCTTCTTGTACTTGGTGAAGAACACCGCCGATACCCAAATCTGACGCGTCTACGTCAAGAACAAATTCACCGCCATCTTGAAGTGGATATCCAATAATCTCAGGACTAACTAAAATCGCTTTGACGTTTTCAAATGCGTTCTTGCAAGCTGCATTCCACTTGAAGTCTTTACCCTTCTTGGTAAGATCAACCATAGGTCTTACTATCTTTGCAAAATTCTTTACAAACTTTCTGTAATAAGATCCCATGGCGACGAACTGCTTTACCTGCTTTGCAGTAGTTGGTATTGGCCACTCTATTATCTTAGCGATGTTTAGTGGATTGGGGTTTACACCATTACCAGACACAACGTGCCCAAGAAAAACGACTTTTTCTTGTAATAGTTCACACTTGTGTGGACGCAACTTTAGCCCTGCTTTCTCTATTCTCTCTAATACTTGTCTCACTCTCTCAATGTGCTGATCAAAACTTGTCCCAAATACAATGACATCATCAATGTATATCAAACAAGTTTCCCATTGAAGACCTTGTAATGCAAGTTCCATGGTTCGTTGAAAAGTGCATGCTGCATTGTTTAGTCCGAAAGGCATTCTAACCATCTCAAAATGTCCGAATTTACAGACGAAAGCACTCTTTTTAATGTCATCAGCCTTGAGAGGAATCTGAAAGTATCCACTAGTGAGATCAAATGTGCTAAATAATGTTGCACCTGCTACAGCATCTAAACAATCTTGAACTCGCGGCATTGGGTAACCGTCTGGTTTCACCAACGCGTTTACACGCCTATAGTCAACACAAGGTCTGACTGCACCTGATTTCTTTCTGACAAGGACGATAGGGCTAGCCCATGGTGATGTGCTTTTTCTTATCACTCCTTTTGCGAGAAGGTCCTCAATCGCCTTTTTTCTCTTCATCAGCGAAAGCTAATGGAACTCTTCTCGGTGCTTGCTTGATTGGTAGGGCGTCACCTGTTTCTATGGAATGTTCAGCTAGACTGGTGAGGCCTATATCCCAGTCATGTTTTGAAAAACTGTCCTTGAATCTAGTAAGCATATTCGCCACTTTCTGTTTTTCTTCAAATGTTCGACCCTTTATGGCCTTCTCATAAAGTTCAGTGAGATGAGTTGGGATTGCTTCAATTTCCTTCTCTGGGGTTGTTAACAGTTGTTTTGATGTAACACTCAAGTTTTCGAACTTAACTCTACGTACTGTGTAGTTATTTGCTTGATCTGTTGCATGTTCTCGATTGGTGATTACTGCCTGAATTGCCTCAATTAGTTCCGCTTGACCGACTACGCTGTCTTGTTTAATTGAAACTGAGGTTGGAAAAGGATTTAACACCCTAACCTTACTTGTGACACCATCATTGATGTCTACGAGAACATTCGCCATCTGCAGGGGGTATTTGTCGCGGAAATTTTCGGTTGGTTCTATAACATAGTTAGAACTTTCACACCAATCGTCATATTCCCTGCGTTCAACATACACGTCTATCACCGCTTCACTCTGGGGAGGAATCACAAAGTGATCAGCCGCTGTTACCTTTCTAAGTTTTCCCTGAAGACCGACTTGAATTAGAGGTATTTCGTGCTCATCAAGTAAAAGTACTCCTTTACTCAACAGAATATCTCCTGGTCCTCCGTTTCCATTTTGTAAGATGTCTACGCCCAGTAGACCTTCATCATCTATATCGGCAACTATGATTTCTTGACTGATGCTTAATGTTTCAATTTTTATTTCAAAAACAGCTTTACCATATTCGTTGAGTGATGCTCCCCCAGCGCCTACTAACCTAGCTGACCTAGTTAATGTTGGACGATTATCTTCATTGAGTTTGTCGTACACTTTCTTTGACAGGACTGTTTTTGATGCGCCACTATCTGCTGTAAATAGTACCCGTTGACCTTGAATAAAACCCTGGACATACACTCCATCAGCTAATGTCTTGCTCCTTTTTACAGATTTCAAACTTTCAAATTCATTTTGGCCTTGTTTGATAGGATGGGCCTCCCTCTGGCCTTGAGGGTAAGCCCGTTCTAGTTTAAATGGCTTGTATTAGTGTTGTATACATGCGAATTAATGGGCTCATGGTACCCTCTTCTATTCTGTTGAGTGTGTCTATAACTAGATGCCTGTTCCCTTTTGTTTGGACACTCTCTGGCATAGTGTCCTTTCTCTTGACAGTTGTAACAAGTAATTCTGCTATTATCTCTCTTGGATACTTGATTTCTTGATGAAATTGTATTTTGTTTATTCTGTTGATTAGCCTGTGTTAGCTCTTCTATCTTTTCTAACAGCTGTTTGAGTAACTTGTTACTCTCAGTTTCTGCACATTTTGGGGTCTCCGTTTCTTTCTGCTTAATGGGCGTCTCTTTGTCAGGTAGTTTTGATTTTTGACGTACTATGTCCTTTACTGGTACTCTACATGCATATTCCAGCTCCTCTGTCTCACTATCGTCTATGCTGTCTTCTTCACTACTACAATGCTCGTCCATCTTTGTCCTTCGCGCATACTTCTTCGCTTTCTTCTCTGCGTAAACGTCTGGAGAACTGCGCCTCCTTGTCTGAATAAAGTTCACTACATGGTAGACTGCATCATCTATATTGTAAGGTTCTTTGTGATACTCAACCTCGAAACTTGCTTCGTCGTCTCGAAGACAATCCAGAAACTTTCTCACTAGATCTTCCTGTCTTGTGCCATGGTCTCTCTCCTGATGTGCCCTATCGTATAATCGTTTTAAGTCGGTCGCAAATTCTTCAGCCTTTTCACCAATCTTCTGGACTCTTCGGGAGAATTTTGCTGCAAAAGTCTTTGATGTTTCTACCTTTCTGTAACGACTGTTTAGCTCCTCAACTAGTGTTGGATATCTCGACAATACTGGTTTTGGAAGTTGAGTGAAAACAAACTCTCCTGCTTCACCTTGGATCTGTGGTAAAAGCTGATCTAACATGGTTTCCTCATCCCAGTGTTGTTTAGCTGCGATTGCCTCAAACCTGTTGATCCATACTTTCCAACTATCTTTTCCATTGAATGCTGGCAGCTTCACATGATGACCAATAAATTGTCTATTTGTTGAATTTTGACTTCTGTCCAAATTTGTATAATTTCTATGTTGTTGATAATTTCCAACAAAATGAGGGGGCTGTTGATGATGGGATCCTGCTTCTGGATACCGGTTGTTGTAGGTGTACATGTAGTTTCTATTTCCTGTTGATCTAGGATAAGAATCGGTCATCTCGACAGGGCTGTAGGCATATTCTTGCACAGTGTCATTAAATTCAACTCTATTTTGAGACTGACGAGTCATTGATGTGGAGTTAATGTTATTGTTGTCCCTATTACGGGATAAACCAGTCGCAATGTTGCTTTCCCTAAATGGCCTGTATTGTATGTTGTCCTCATAATCAGCTTGTCGCGTTTCATCTTGTGACCTATGTTGTTTATTACTACTCGAGCCTTCACCGAAGTGGTTGTACTCATTTCTTGTTTTTGATCGTGTACTGCTTGGAGTAGGATTTGTAGATGCTGTCACGGAGTGGGAATCATCTCCTGCCTGCTGGCTGTCTGCATTTAGGCTAAGATTGGTACTAGGTACCATGTTGCTCTTTAAATCCTGTAAAGCTGAAACTACATGACTCAGTATATTAACAATTTGATATTGTTGACTAACACCCGGTAAACCCATACTATCTACGCTATCATGCTGAAGTGAAATACTAGGTCTACTACTAAGACTATGAGGACCTGATTCTATGCGAATGTCTGCTTCATCATCAAAAATGTAATCTCTTTGGTGATGACTGTCGTCCTTATGATTAATCAATTGCTGATCATGGTAACCTCTCAGTGCTGACTCTGTATCCTCGATGGTTTGGTCGACTTCGCATGTTGTATCATCTCGGTTGATCATTGTTGCTGAAGGATTGTTGATGGTCTGTGTAGACAAAACAACCTCGTGGTCGTTACTGGCCACCGACATATCGTCATAATCGTCGCTTGTTGACTGTTTGTCGCTCTGCTGTCTTCTGCGAGGCATATTGTTGCGAAAATAACGTTCAAGTTCGTATCTCTAGATCTGCTGATTTAAACAGATCTCACCGCTCTGCCGCCAATAAATGTAACGTGCTGGTAGCGTTTAACGTTTAAATGAAATGAACTCCGAGGAAAATTTACTTATATGGACATCCTATTGATTATCTAACTATTGAAAACTAAAGGGTAAACAACAAAGTATAAAATCAGAAGTAAGTTTCCCTCTCTTTATTTATATCTTAGTAGGAAAACATATAACGTAGAATTATCGGTAATATATAACAAATAACAACTTTCCTTAATAAATAATAATACTCTCTTTGACTAGAAATACACTTTAAGTACTTAATCCCTAGCAATATGCTGATAAATATTATAATCTCTATATTAAATATTTATATCAATTCAAAACCTTCTAAAAGTAAATCGTTTTAAATTCTAAATTTACTATTGAATCTATTTATTAAAGTTACTATAATCGAATTTTAAATGCAAAAATAAAGTCTAAGTTCAACCTAATACACTATGTGTTACCTTTAGAAGAAAATGCGGGAGTCCTAGATCTGCAGGCGATCTAGCTATTTATACTGCACAAATAAAACTGTGCGGCGCACAAGTGCGCAAATGTGCACTGTGCACTAACAACGCTAAAACGCGCAACGTCAAATGTGCGCTTTTCCTGTGCGCTAAACGCACATACAAATAAGTGCGGTTTGATACTCGCCTATTTCAAACATGAATTAAAACACTTTTATGAATTAAAGTAACGTAAGTAAAGTTTCATACACATAGAATAATGATTAAATAACCTGACTCTTACATTTAAAACAAATATTCTCCTTGGAATAAGATAGTTTCTTAAATCAAAAGATCGAATTGACAGATTTGAATTCGCCGCACAAATAGTTGCTATGGTAAACAATCCCATCATGCAACGTAATTCCGGATGCAATATGGTTGCCGGAAGGATTCATATGTAAATGTAAACAACACGCGATAAGAATGAACAGCTAGAATTTGGCTGAATACACTCGTTACAAAAAGGTAACTTTATAGATTCTAGTCTAGATGATAAATTAGACTGAAAGCGTAATCATTATGTTAATAAATTACAAATATCAATCTAAAAGATCGATCTAACCTCAAATCGTGAAAACGAAAGTAGAATGCAAAATAGCGAGGCACTACATTATTAAAGGGAGATAATTTGAACTCACTACGGCAACTTTCGAAATTTGGGATCTCGTAAGAGATTCACTTTCACAAGGCATAATTATATACAGTGAGATATATTTGCGAACTACCAAGGACAGACAACCTTCGGTCGAACTACGACAGGACGCCTAGCTATGATGAGATACACAGAAATCAAGCGTATGCATTCACTTCCTAAAAAGTATAGCTGCAACACACGCTGATGAACTGTATCTCTACATCATAACCCACTCGTCTGGAGTGGTATATATGGTGTATATATATCCGCACATGATGGAAGCAGATAAGTTCCAGGGCAACGACGGAAAGGTATACAACGTCCGTAACTATATAGACTGTAAGTCTACCAACGTTGTATATGCAGTATTTTGCAAGACCTGCAATAACTACATTTATGTTGGAGAGACGGGAGATACACTATATCAACGCCACCTACTAAACATATCCAGAATCAGGACCAAGCACGACGACCCGGTAGCTGCCCATTTTTATAGTGAAGGCCATAGCGTTGATGACTTTATGGTGATGGGCCTCGAAAAACTGCATGGGGAAGACATGTACCGAAAAACAATCGAGGGCTTATGGAAGAATAAGCTCAGAACTTATAAGCCGTACGGCATCAATACGAAGGAATAGCGCGCCAAACGACGTCGCTTAATAACGTTACGTCAGTTCCGTTTTACTGTGTATATTCATTGTTTATAAATACGCCACTGAGGAAGGCCGCAAGGCCGAAAGCTACGGCATAAATATAATTGCTAGAGTTTTTATTTATATCTATAAATATATATATATATATATATATATATATATATATCGTTGTCATAATTTGCTTTGGTCTTCTCCGTACAGCACCGAGCAACACTCCGTTTTGAATAGTTACGAAAATTGACGAGGCAATGCCAATTGCACACCGAACTGAATGAAAAAAGACAGAGAATTGATTTTGCCTAAATTTACATATTTATAACTATAATAACAACCGTGTATTACGATATTCATGTGTTGGCTTCAATAAACTTTCACACCGCAGGTTATGATAAAATAATGTTTATTCAAGAGTTTAACGTTACATTGTATATGCACAGTTGATCGGAAAAATCAATCAAGCTATCCAACTGTTCTTGCTCTCTGATCAGTCAGTTCTTATTTGAAACAAAAGCATCTGTGCAGGCATTGACAGGGTCGTAATCTGACGGGGATTCGGAGCTGCCTCTTTCAGCATGAAACAGTAAGACAATCAATAAAATCCGGCTTCGTTGTAGATTATAAGAATCTTTCATGGGTATCCGGTGAAGATAGGGAATTCCAACCCGAGGTATAAGTGTTTTTATCGGAACCGAGGCTCCGATTAAAACACTTATACCGAGGGTTGGAATTCCCTATCTGAACCGAATACCCATGATAGATTCTTTTTCTTGCATATCAGAGACATAGACATGTTGTGCGTTGACGCCGTCAGCTACTAACGTTTTGCATGTTTTATTTCATACCGGATGTTGGCGCGCCTGAATTTTATCTCGACCCTAGGGTGAGATGGAGGCCCTGTCCCAATTTGAGTAAACTGATTTTAAGACCTTTTTTAAAGTTTTTTTTTTTATGTTTTTGCTACTTAATATTGAAAAAGCGGACACATTCACATAAGGCGGTGTGTCCAAATGTTAAAAAAATATCAAAAAATGATTTTATTGACATGTTAACCGTTTTTAGACCAAGACGTATTCGACCATTTTCCGAAATTGACCCTTTTTAAAAAAGGAATATGTTCAACATCGATCGATCATTCTGGAAAAAGTCGGTGATTCTGGAGGAGACGAAACATAAAACAGGTAACACTAATACAAGTGCAGTGTTACTGCGTCAATAAAATTACCTTCAAGGATCGTTTTATGTTCGAAATATGCAATTTATGTTGACAACTGCACTTTTTCCTATTTCTCTGACGCGGCCATCTAAGCAGACAACATCGAGGTAAAATCCGTTGGAAACCAGTCAGAATTATGCAACAATTGTTTTAATTGGTCAATTTAAAGTAATAAGTGCGCGATAACATCCAACAAAAAGAGCTATATTTCCGTTATTCATTCCCTTCAGTTTTTTGTTGAAACGTCTGTGTTAATTTAAGGGTTTGATGTTATTCATTCCCTTCAAACTGTTGTCGAAACGTCTGTGCTAATTTAAGGGTTTGATGTTTTTCATTCCCTTCAAATTGTTGTCGAAACGTCTGTGCTAATTTAAGGTTTTCATGTTATTCATTCCCTCCAATTCTTGTGAAAATGTCAGTGCCCAATCAAAATTAATATTTTAATTTAAATTAAAATTAATATTAATTTAAATTGGTATAAATTCCTTTTCACTCCCTTCCTATTTTGCAACAGTGAAAGTGACCAGATTTCAAAAACGGCCAAAACACCGCAATTCATCATCATGTTACGTGTCCAGATTTCAAAAACAGGCAAAAATGCCTATTGCAACAACATGATCTGTGTCCACATTTCCAAAAACTTGATATTTTACCCCAAAAAGTAATCCAAGCCCCTTTTTCTATGTATTTGTCCCCAAAGGAGACCCTTTCCCCGGAATATACCTTCCATGTGTCACATTATAACAATTTCTAAAATATGGACACGGCTCTATGCAAAAGCCTTGCCGATTTTCAATTACAACCATACTTAAATGAGTTTAACGGTTTTAACGTCTGTCAACTATTGGTATAACCTAGTGGGACTCCTATCAACGATTGCACTTCTGAAACCATAAAAGGGGTGATTGGTGCATGAACTTTCGGGTTTCCTGGTAGTACTCTAAACAGGTTTTTTCTTTGGCTGCGACTGCTGTGGTTGTTCAGTACAACTCTGCATACATCCTGAGGTGTTATAACCTGACATATTGTGGACCCTATGATGTAGTCTACCTAAAGCATAAGTCTTCATAGGACGGTAGCGTTTGATGTTTGCCTTCACTCTTGTATCGTCGTACCCTTACCTGTGTGTTCTCTTGTTGCTCTGGCTTCTGTCAAATCATTGAATACATGATATGTGGCTTTCTAGACTTTTTTTAAAATTATTTATACATTATCATTTATGTGTTATACTTATATTGCCTATTAATGCTGCCTTGTTTGTAAGAGAATATAGACTAGCGGGGATATAATTATTTACATTATCCAGTTGTATTGGGATGACAATGGGATAAGAGTGATGTACCCTAGAACCTGGTTTAGACCCACAGCGGAATCTTTGCCACTGACCGTTCCAAGGCGGTAGCCCTATTGTCAACCCATTTATGTTTGTGATAATCATCTAGCCTTTTATCCTTCTTTGTAGTTGTTGTTCGTTTCTGTGGGTGGTTGACTGTGGTCCTTGAAAGCCACATTTCCTGGTCAACTTTTATATCTGTTTGCACTGAGACGAAATGCGAAATAGTGCATTGACACTCGATGAAATAAATCAAATATTGCAGACGCAACATAAACTATCATAAACTATAGTTTTACAATAATATATACTAGAATCGTTTCCTAATTTCTCCTGGATGTGGACTTTATTGTTAGATATTATGCCCTTTTTATTTACACTGTTTTGTCAATTTGACCGCCGCTGAAGACAGGATAATAGCGAGGTTGTCGAGCTCAAGTCTAAGAATATTCTCAAGAATGGTTGTTGAATTCCAGGCCAGGTTTTGATCTCGTAAAATATAAACGCGCTGGAAATATTTTATTTCTTTTCTGATACGGACAGCGGCATTTTTTGCCACTGACCGTTCCAAGACGGTAGCCCTATTGTCAACCCTTTTGTGTTTGTGATGTCTTATTTGACCTTTCATTCATCTTTAAATTTATTCTTTGTTTCTGTGTGTGTTTGTGTTTGACTGCTGCTTTTCCGGTTCGATTTTTGTATCTATATTGTATGTATGAGCTACATCATTTTTCGAGAGATTAAACATAATACAAACAAATTCTCACAAATCAAACTGTATGTATTTCATACATTCAACCGAAGAAAATGTGCAGCTTTATCTTTATTTCACCGTTAAGCAAGTGTTTTGAACAAACCTTGATTTAAAATAGCGTAATATTGTTTTGAGTGCTTTCTGACGTCTAATTAATCGACCATTGAAATACGATAAGACAATATTATTGCAGAACATTGACATTTCATGCCAAGCATTGACCATAAATAAGACACGTATCACGATAACTCTATATTTGTCATACGAAAGATACGACGATACATATATACGATAGACAGTCGCTATAGACAGTCGCTAATAATGTTGTTCTGGGGTTTTCGGGTTAACCCGATAACCCCAGAACAACATTATTAGCGACTGTCTATTTATGTATCGTCGTATCTTTCGTATGTAGTTCTTATGAAAACTGGTAGATTGCCTACTTTAAAGGAACACACGGCAATCTTGATTTTATAAAACTCGCGACGTCCCATTAGATTTTCTACGTAACTTGCATTTGTTCAATCATTAATATTAATTATAATAATAGTATAAAGCAAGTAGTTTTTACAAATTACTAACTGTTGATAAAGTTGCACAAAAATATGTTTAAACTAATTGTTGAATAAGACGAAGGAAAGAAAGCTCTTTTTTCAGAGTACATACAAGCAGGTTTAAAGTCAAAATGATAATGGATAATACAATCCTACTCCTCTTGAGCATCCATACACGTTTTTTGAGACGCATAAACAAATACTGAAAGAAGATCGTTTGGAATGAACACACAAAAAAAGAAAAGTAGCAGACTCCGTTTTCAATTTATCTTTGTAGTTATGGTGTTCCTTTTGAAATTAGGTATACAAGTCTAACAATGTAGCATTCATAGATCACAGTTAATCAAAAACACGCATGTAAAAAAGGAATTTTGTTTGTGTTTGTTGCTTCCAAGGGATCCCCTTTTCAGAATTGTTTTTACGTTAGGATAAATATGTTATTGTTGGGGCGCTTGTTTCAGCCAAAGGTTCTTTGGACTTTTAAGATAAAATTAATCTACTGCCTAAATAAGTTGTATATCAGTAAAACAGACATTTTTAGTGATAAAATAAAAATACCTTTCTTTTCAAAATCTGTTGAGAAAACAATTGCATGTGCGAAAGCTATTTTTGATGGGTCATTTTCAATGCAAAATTCTGCTGCGTGAAAAATTTGACCTTTTTTTTTTTAAATGTTTATCCAAAAATGCTTTTAAATTGGTGGATATTAGTAAATTAGGACACCCTGAAAATTTTATAGCAAAATATGAAGGATTACTGAATTTATTTGAAATTTCTTAATTTTCTGCTGTCGCCCATGAGGGATCGAACCCAGAGCGGTGAGGGTCACATATAAAACTGGGTACTTATGCATTTTGTTAAATACTTTGAATTAGTGCAGGTTTCGATGTTCCTAATTCTAAAAAATGTCAAGTTAAGTTATTTTGACATAATGTTTTGCTACAACAAATGCGTTTGCAAAATATTTTGTTGAAATCTTTAATGTTACCGCTGAATTACAGTTACTTGAATTTACGAAATTCAATTAAAATAGAGGATAATAGGATTATCCATGTTTCATTTTATTAAAGGAGTGTTTGCAATAAATGGGTCAAAAGACTCTCTAAAGATATAACCATTTAATTAAAAAAATAACTTTCTTACAAACTATTGAACAAAACAAAATAATTATCTCACACATATTCTAAAATATATTTAAACTAAGAAAATTAGTTAGATGCAAACTTGAGTTATTAAAAATGGTGATCGGTATATATATATATGAATACAAACTAATAGAATGTCATAAAGCAAGTACGCATTGACTTTGCAGAAGACTGTCAGCAAGAATACACCATTAAGGGCACGACAAAAAAAAACAGACAAACATCAAACGTTACTAACTCTTTCAGGATTAAGGTAGGTCATCATAGGGTTCACACTTTATCGGTTCAACGCACATTCAAAACAAAAGCGGTGAACTATAAATGGGTCAAACATTAAACATGAAGTTCAATAGAGATATGTAAAAAGTATAAAAGAGAAATTTAAATAAAATTAAACTAAATCGAGAAAAGAAGCGACAGTATCAGAAATTTTAACATGTTAATGTAAAGCTTTTTGTGATAGATATGATAGGTGAAAATAAGGTGTGTCAATGTTTAATATATCACCCAGATACCGAGAGGTGTTATTAAAGGATTTCTTCACATCTGCCTAAATATCTGGTGGAAGACTCAACATGAAATCTCTATCAAATCAATTATAATATGCACGCTCCATTTGGATACCAACAATTTATTTATAAACAGTAGTTTCATACTTGATGAAAATACTATCTAATAGGAAGGTATTTGCTTCATAAACTTCTTGGCAAGTCCACGTAGTGTAATTGTTTAAATTGCAGTTATTAAAACACGCTTTAAGAACTTACAAATGCAATTTGTCATGTATTACAAACTTTATCAAGAGCATGTCCTGAATTGTTAATTGGCCAAATAAATTTATCACGGAGTTGTTATAACCTTTAGATCAATATGTGTTTTCATTGTCTAATGTAAAAATTGCATTGACCTGTCACATATTAACAAATGTAATATGCATCTATATGATGAGAAATATTTGTTTAAGTCATAAATAAAGAATATGTTCCGTTCTGTTCTGTTCTGTGCTGTGTTTACGTGATATTTAATGACACTAAGGAAAAAGTTAAAAGTTTGATGATGTTTTTATCATGCAGGCAGTAGAATTATATATATATAATGGGTTTGATAAGGCTCGTGTTATTAAAAGTCTAAGTTTGAAAGTTCGTATTCCGGTGCACTGAGCTATATTCGCGGAAACAACATAATTCTCAGTAGATTGAACTGGAGTAAACATGTTAGTTCTTTCGAGTTATAGAGATAAAACGTTGACCTAATGTAGACGTCAACCAATGACAACATTCTCAGTAGATTGAACTGGAGTAAACATGTTAGTACTCTCGAGTTATAGAGATAAAACGTTGACCTAATGTAGGCGTCAACCAATGACAACATTCTCAGTAGGTTGAACTGGAGTAAACATGTTAGTTCTCTCGAGTTACAGAGATAAAACGTTGACCTATCGTAGGCGTCAACCAATGACAACATTCTCAGTAGATTGAACTGGAGTAAACATGTTAGTTCTCTCGAGTTATAGAGATAAAACGTTGACCTAATGTAGGCGTCAACCAATGACAACATTCTCAGTAGATTGAACTGGAGTAAACATGTTAGTTCTCTCGAGTTACAGAGATAAAACGTTGACCTAATGTAGGCGTCAACCAATGACAACATTCTCAGTAGATTGAACTGGAGTAAACATGTAAGTTCTCTCGAGTTATAGAGATAAAATGTTGACCTAATGTAGGCGTCAACCAATGACAACATTCTCAGTAGATTGAACTGGAGTAAACACGTTAGTTCTCTCAAGTTATAGAGATAAAACGTTGACCTAATGTAGGCGCCAACCAATGACAACATTCTCAGTAGATTAAACTGGGGTAAACACGTTAGTTCTCTCGAGTTATAGAGATAAAACGTTGACATAATGTAGGCGTCAACCAATGACAACATTCTCAGTAGATTGAACTGGAGTAAACATGTTAGTTCTCTCGAGTTACAGAGATAAAACGTTGACCTAATGTAGGCGTCAACCAAGGAAAACATTCTCAGTAGATTGAACTGGAGTAAACATGTTAGTTCTCTCGAGTTATAGAGATAAAACGGTGACCTAATTTAGGCGTCAACCAATGACAACATTCTCAGTAGATTGAACTGGAGTAAACATGTTAGTTCACTCGAGTTATATAGATAAAACGTTGACCTAATGTAGGCGTCAACCAATGACAACATTCTCAGTAGATTGAACTGTAGTAAACACGTTAGTTCTCTCGAGTTACAGAGATAAAACGTTGACCTAATGTAGGCGTCAACCACTGACAACATTCTCAGTAGATTGAACTGGAGTAAACATGTTAGTTCTCTTGAGTTATAGAGATAAAACGTTGACCTAATGTAGGCGTCAACCACTGACAACATTATCAGCTGCTTTATCATCAGTAACTAAAATAAATATGTTATACAATTGTTACCTATATGTTTACATGTATTGTTGCATGTGTCTCGGAGTGTATATGCATTGTTGCGTGTTTATTATTGGTTTGGCCTGGAAGAAAGTTAAAAATAGTACAGATGTAAGCATGTTTACAATGTATGCAAATTATTTATGCAAAATCATTAATGATGCTGTGGTCTGTTTTTATTGGATTATTTTACGCAAATTTATTTATGATGACATTTGGACTATTCTTACCGGACGGTTTCTTGGAGAAGCCTTCAGGAACAGTCTGTGACAGTATATAAACAAACAATGGGAGTTCTATTCAGATAAGTTTCAGTATTCTTTATTAAAGTTAATTTAGATTTGGATGCTTTCATAACATATATTTGTGAGAGGATTTACTTATTATTGTGCTCATTCATAATAGCAGCGAAATTATATATTTTTAATAAACTGGAAATGTTGGAAATTAATATAGACTGAAAGGACACTTACTGTTTTGAATTAAAGAAACACTTGCAGTTTTAAATTAAAGAGACACTTACTGTTTTGGATTAAAGAGACACTTGCTAATGTGAATTAAAGGAACATTGTATAATTCTATTTTGAATTTATTCTGGATTTGTCTATTCTGTAAGTGAATATTTCATGTAAATACATTCGTTAATTATATTTTTATGTGCTGTTTATTTCTTTCTTGTTACTTTTTAGTCGTATCACAATTCTTGAATTTCCGATTTTCCGAAATTAGGAAACGAACATCTATCTTTCAGAAGAATGGGTGGTTAGCTGCATAAAATCATTACAGTTATCTATGATTTTAAGAAAATACTTTTTTCCAAGCTGAAAGGGAGTTCGGGTTCGCATGTAGAATACCGTTTAAGCCGGTGCTATGAGGCTAGAGAGGTATTTATATTACCTCTCATGAACAGACCCAATAAATACGTTATTCTCCCTTGATTGCTTTTTTTGCTTACAAGGGATTCTCTTTTCAATTTGTATAATATAATAACATTGTCAATGGATTAGGTTATCTGAGCACGACCTGAATTAAAATCAATACGTCAAGGCAATTTATATTTCGGACTTTAGAAAAAAAGCTGAATAAATGTATCTATAATATCAAAATTACCAGTGACGACATGATAAGCCGGAGCAAATAAAAAATTGAATGTTTTTGACTGTTACCTGTGATACGCAGGCTTCATAACCTCTGCTCCCAGCTAAATTCCTTTTTTTTCGCCCATTGTTTTCTCAGTAGGCCAACGCGTTTTGTTAGAAACTGGGACCATACACCGTCTGTAAATACCGCATTGAATGTTCCATGTTCACCGTAATATGCATCCCAGCTTCGAGATGGCTCAAATTTCTGTACTATTGGCATTTTAAATATTGAGCTAGAGGGCTAGACGGCGTGAATGGAAGCAAGCACATTCCACTATCGCTCACTAACACTTTCATTCAAACCGAGACTGCAATACTTTTTGTACTTATCGTATTCGACGATATCCAAATTTCTCCTTTCATACTTTTTTTTACAGTCACATTCTGGAATGTTATTTTCCATGGTAAGGTCAAATTGAATGTTTTTTAACGGCTCATCAACACAGTATAAGTTATTTAGAGCCGCCCCAGAGACAGGGGAAGGATACATAGGAATCCGGGAACCGTGTCCTACTCTTATTATCGAATGGATTCCTATGGTTCTTTAACGTGCTCGGAGGATAGACTAGGGACCCCCCGACGGACGAGGCTAAGGGAAAGTGTCTTGCCCAAGAACACACCACCGACGAAACTCAGTGGCACCACGGAGGATTGTAGTTGAAAATAATGCTTCGCAATAGATATCGATTCTGCACCCCCTTGTCGCAGGTATGTTTTTTATTGTTTGATTGTCGTAACCCTGATCTACTTTCAACATATAAAAGAGCTCTTCTATGATAATAAATACTGATAAAGAAAGGTGATCCTTTGAGAGCAACAAACACAATTAAGAGAATAAAGCAGCGGACTCGGTTTTATTGAGTCTGTTCATGAGAAGTAATGAAAGAAGCAACACTTCTCACGCCCCCTAGCACCGGATTAAGCGGTATTTTACTTCAAAGCGACCTATTTTGGGCTCGTTGGTCCCAAAGGACCAGTAAAACATGACACTACTGATTCGTAGCACGGGGAGACTTTTTACAGCCGCCACACTGCACTAAACGAACGCTAGAGTGCATGTTAATAAATACTGATAAAGGTGATCCTTTGAGAGCAACAAACACAAATAGGAGAATAAAGCAGCAGACTCTAAGTATATTATCTGTCAATTTCTTGCATTAAAATTCGAACTTTTAATTCAACATATACTTTTTGTCTTAACATGAATCATACGATCATATTTACACATTTTTAAACTAATTATAATATGCATTTAGTGGAATTATTTGGTTTAAGGTAGAAGGAAGATATAGATTTGAAATTGGAAACTAGTGTGAAGCTAATTGAAAATGTAATTTAAAGCGAACCGCGTGAAATTGTAAACTATATTTTTAACCGCATAAGTTCTGAAAATACAGTTTCTCATCACGCATTTTTTTATAATCACTTCCACTGAAAACTAAAATCTTAAGCAAAAGTGTTAAAATAGTGTTACGTTATAAGAACATACATTTTAACTTGACTTGTGCAACGTACATCAGCATGTAAATATAAAACATACGAGGGTCATTCAATAAGTTCTGTCACTAACGCGTTTTAACAATTATGGGCTCGTTGTGAGTGTTGATGTTGTTACCAAATGAAAGAAAGTTTTAATACCATTCCATTGATGGTAAAATGAATGCTGTATCTTTTGTGTGACGAAAGTTATGGAACATTTAATATACATCACTTATACATACTGAGGCATTTTCGTCCTGAGATTTTTTCAGGTATGTTAACTGTTACTTTTTTAAATGCCTGTTTCTCTTTAAGTACTTTTCGAAGACCTTTGAAATTTCTCATACATTACCAGTTATATCTGTGCATTACAAGATTCAGAATTTAAGCATGGTAGATGAAAAGGCATTGTCTTAGAAATTAACATTTTAAGCTAACATGTAAAATTAATTTAATGATAAATGGACATTAAATGGAAAGGCAGTCTTCTGAAATAGCGTTTTTGGATGATCAATATTTTCACTAAACGTTGTGCAAAATTTTACAATAATGTGTTGAATATGAAATTTAAACACTGAAGGACTAGGATTTGTAAAAAACATATGAAAACATATTAATACTATGAGAATAATTACGACATTTAAAAGATATTATAACATTTCCGTAAACAAAATGAAGAAAATCAGTGTTATTTCCGCTAAAATTAAGGGATATGCATTCACTCATATCTGGTTTACAGCAAGACCTTTCCGAATTATCGACAATCATTGTCATGGATTATAGGCGAATAACAACAGATGGCGTACAAAAAAATTGAAAAGCATAGAATTATTCAAATAATTTTTACAACGTTTTGTAACAAGGACATTTTCAGAGATGCCAGTATCCAAAAGGTGTGGTAGGGGGAGGTCATTCAGGGGTATAAATAACCAGAAACTTTTCATTTTTGTTAAGGAATTTAAGAGAGCGAACCCAGTAGTACTATAAATACACTACTTTATCTCAGTGTAATATCCAGTTCAAAGGATATATGCCTAGTGACAGAACCTTTTGAAGCACCCTCGTATATACATAATATATTAGTCACGTGACTATAGCGGAACAGTTCATATTACTAATTTGATCATTTTTATATAAAGTAAATAAGCTTTTTATTACATGTGTAGTTGAGAAGAAACTATTCTATATAAATTATAGAAAACATATTTAATACATTTCTAGTTGAGAATAAACAACATTCCAAAATGATATTTGTCTATGAAACGGCACTGACAATACTAGTTCTTCATATTAATTCATGTTTAATGTATATTGCTCGCTTCAGTAAAGAGATAAACATGCATGGTCCGACATAATAATGCTTTTTTGATGAGACTATTTCTAACATCAATGTAACATGGGCAAATAATTGTGAAATGACACTCAACTTTTAAATCTGTAGTATTTCAACATTCAATTTGGTAATAACGTTCATGTCATGAATTCTATTTTTAGAATATCTTCCAGTTTGAATTCCTAAAGAGTGTGCTGAAATTGTAAATGGTGTTATAAAAACACGCAGAGAACTTGGCATAATATCTAGATACACTTCATAATTTAAGTTAAATTCGTTTTTCGCAAGCCGACCTTGAATAAAACAATCTGTTATTTGGTGTTTAAATGTGTACATAAGCTGTTTTAAAATTAAAGTACTTTAATTAATATATTTGCAAAACCGTTTTCACAACAAAAAAAATATTTTACATTTGAAACCCAATTCTTTACTTCTTCTCTGCTAGAATCATCTAATAATTGTTTATATACACGACTTAAAGTAATGTTTTCAGTATTCATTACTTTTTAAACCAATATTTAACAATACGCATATATAGTGAGAAATATTCGAAGGATATCTACCCAGCTCTCCATAAACACCAGCAGAACATGTAATATTTCTAACTTTTAGCAGTCTTTTACACAACTTTCAATTTCTTTCAGTTGAGTACATCCCCAAATGTCCGAGGCATAGTTAAAAATTCGACCAACAAACGAACAACTGCCATAACATGTTTGGTTAAAAAAATACAGTTCTATGTAAAACTGTGACACCCGGGTCGGGGCCAAATTTGACCCCAGGGTCACCATTTGAACAAACTTAGTAGAAAACCATAAGCTGATGCTAATATATAAGAGCTCTGTGCCTTGTGGTTTCAGAGAAGATTTTTTAAAAAAGATTTTCCTATATATGTCTACGGAAATAAGTATGAAAAACATGCAAAATCTCAATATGCAAACTTTGGACCACGGGGCACGGCCATTTTTTACCCCGGGGACTTGATTTGAACAAACTAGATAGCATAGGCATTGTCTATCATTTTAAAAGAAAAACCGTCGGAAACAGTCCTGTGATTTTTGAGAAGAAGATTGTTTAAGGTTTTAAACATATATGGTAATGGCGGCCATATTGGATGCCGCGCTGACCTAATTGAAGCAAATCTCAACAGCATTTGCCTAAGGATCATCCACGTGAAGTTTGGTCAAAATGGTCAAGCGGTTTCTGAGGAGAAGTCGTTTGAAGCAAAAGAAGATTTTTTAAGATTGATAGACATAGAGCAAAAATAAGGCCCGCCCTCTAGTGGCCATGTTTATTGACGATATTTTGGTAGAGCTCCACCCAAACATCATTTCTGTGAAATTATTTTGAAAACCATCAAACGGTTTTAGACAAGACGACCCCAGGCGACCATGTTCTGCATGAATTTCCATAACTGAATAATATTGAGAGAAGACCATCCAAGGATCACTCCTGTGAAGTTTCGTCAAAATTAGCCAATTTGTTTCAGAGGTGAAGTCATTTGAAGCAATTGTTGACAGACACACGGACTCAAAGGTGAACGGACGCACACATGGACGGACAGACGACGGACGAAGGGCGATCCCAATAGATCAAATTGAGCATTAGACTCAGGTGATCATCTTAAACACAACATTGTCAATGACCGAAACGCGTCCTAGTTGTTAAGTGTGCAATTAATATTTACTTGATTTATGTATTATTTTTAAAATTTCTATATATTTTCAAATTTCTCCTTTCGTACTCTGTTTAAATGGTTCAGTAAATTTAGCGTTTATTTTGCGTAAAGTAAAATGTATTATTTATTTATTTATTCATTCATTCATTTATATATTCATTTAATGAATACATTGTATTTTTTTGAATAGACATTGTTTAAGTACAGAACTAGCGCCTTTACATCTGGAATTATTCTTTATTACAAATAACATTAACTTTCGCGTTTATGTTAGGAAGCATAAAATACATTGTCTTTGGGAAATATTTTATTGTATTTTTATTTAGAATTTTAATAATTCTGATAAATAATATAAACTATACATACCATGTTTTGCATTTAAGCCGGTTTTGAAGATGTATGTAATAATTTTCAAAAAACTATAATGGTAACGTATTTCGAATAGAGGTCATGCTCTTATGCCTCCACTCATGCTTCATTTTGTAGCGAATCCCGTTCAGGAAATTATACCCTTCAAAATTTCACCGTAGAGTGGGGGTGGGGATGGAGTGAAGTGTATTGGTAATTTACCGTGTGGTGGACGTAAAAAGTTGCCTCGACTACAAATCAGTAGTGTTATTACTAACTGGTACTTTAGGATCATCAAGCCCTTTGTGGCTTTTGAAGTAGAATTTCGCTTAAACAGGTGCTAGGAGGCGTGCGAGGTGTTGCACTGAACATTACCTCTCATGAACAGACTCAATAAAACCGAGTCTGCTACTTTTATCTCTTGTTCGTGTTTGTTCCTTCCAATGGATCCCCTTTTCAGTATTTATTGACATTCACACTAGCGTTTGTTTAGTGCTGTGTGGCGGACGTAAAAGGTTGCCACGACGACAAATTAGTAGTGTTATTACTTACTGGTCCTTTTGGAATCATTAAGCCCAATCGTTGTGGCCTTTGAAGTAGAATATCGCTTAAGCTGGTGCTAGGAGGCATCAGAGGAGGTGCTGTGGTTTTTTAACGTGCTCGGAGGATAGACCGATACACGGGACCGCCCGGTTTACGTCCCCATCCGACGGATGGGGCTAAGGGAAAGTGTCTTGCCCAAGAACACACCGACGGAACTCAGTGGCACCACGGAGGATTGATCCCGGGGCCTCCGGTTACAAATCCGCCGCGCTACCGACTGCGTCGACATTGAAAAAAACCCACATGCTATTGTGTTATAGTTATAAAATATATTAGATGTATATGTTTCTTCTATTTTGCCACTATCTACACGCAATTTCATTTATTATGTGCAATTCTGTTGACGAATAACCGATTACCACGTGTATAGCTCTCCCTGCACACGGACCTATGACTTTACACACACCTCCTTTGGAGGATGGCATACTTTCATAGTAGGCTTATCTTACCCAAGGAAATCGAACTGTGACGTCTTGGACGAGAGGCAAGTATGACCAAGTATGCTAACCACTCATCCACTACAACAATATGACTGGAAGAAATTGTTATTTTCAATAGACAGGTTGAAGGAAATAAACATAAAAAAAAGAAAACAAAAAAAAGAAAAGAAATCAGAAAAAAAAACACTTTTTTTTTGTTATACTATATTTCTGTATAGACATGTATACAAACATCAAAACACATTTAAAAAAACAAAAAAACGTACACCAAAAACAATCCTACCCAAAATTCATACCCCATTGCCATGTAAGAGACCATAGTGGTCTCTTACATGGGGTATGATTGCTTTTGACTATGGTCTCTTACATGGTGTATGCTTGTTTTGACTATGATCTCTTACACGGCGTCGAATTGTTTTTCACTATATTCTCTTACATGGGGTAGGATTGTTTCTGGTGTACAGTTTTTCATTTATTTGATATGCTCTGATCTTGTGCTCTGCTGTTGTATACATGTCTACTACGGTCTCTTACATGGCGTAGGAACTTTGGTGTACAGCTTTGCAATTATTTGATATGTTTTGATGTTTGTATACAAGTCTAGACAAAAACGAACAATCAGATATTTTATTTGTTTAAGATCCTTTTGTTTTTAAAGATTTTTTTTAGGTCCAAACGCGTTCCTTCAACCTTTATTTCAATACCGTTCTTTTAGTTACAATTGATTGCAAATCGGGTCCTGATATGGTCTGGGATGTCGTGTTCTAAGGTGGATATAATATATCGGCATGGAATGTCTTCGATTCCTAGCACACATTCTCTAATTCACAAAAAGCGGAGTATACATCTGTCATGATGCCATAACGTGCACGCACAGTGCCGTAACCAGACATAAACTGACACAAAGAAATATATTGGGTGAGAAGTGGGTCGTGGGTCGGGGAGGGCAAGGGCGGATCCGGGGGTATGGGTGCACCAGGCTAAAATCTGAAAAGTAATAATTATATGTATATATTAAGCTTTTGTCGGTTGTTGTGTACAGGTGGTAGTGGGATGGGTCTAGGGGCGGGTCCAGTGCGGACACCGGGAGCACCCCTACCTAAAATCTGAAACGTATGTATTTTGATTGTTCTTTGGTTGTTAGTTAGGCAGTGGGGAGGGGGCATGGGCGAATCCAGTTTGCATAAATCCATAAAATAAAGTCTTCTTACTTTAGAAAACATTGGGTGTGGAGCGCAAGTTAAAAAAGCAAGTTATAACCAAAACGCACGCACGCACGCATGCACGCACGCACTCACTAACTCAATTACTCACTCACTCACTCACGCACGCGTTGTTTCCAGTTAAGGGGTGATGCGCAACTTTAAAAAAAATCTATTTACAGCCAACCCACAACCACTGCCCCTTCCCCCCGAAAAATTATATGAATAATCACTAATGTCTAGGTGATGTGAGAGATATCCTGATAGAGAAATACGATGTCTCTGTCATCTGTTAACTTTAATTTTGTTCCCCGTGAGGTTGCGGGGTAGACCCCCCCCCCCCCCCCCCACCCACCCACACACACACACATTCATATTCATTTTGTCATTTTTTATCATGTCCATTCAAGGTTCTAGGCCCAATCTTCATATTTTATCTTGATGTAAATGGAGGATGAGCCTGGCACGTTCGTTCCTGTTAGGCGCCATATAACCATTCATGGGTTGTTGTGCCTTAAAACACAAATCAATTCAATTAACTTTTTTAAACAGTAGTCGAATGTGAGTATGCATACAGGAGAGAAGCCATATAAGCTACATACATTAAGATATTAGGCGATGTGAGAGATGTAGAGATGTTTCTATTGTCCTTTAATTTTCCGAATATGTCTAGTTACTCATTTTAGCAAAGTAGAAGTTACTAGTGCCTAATTAACTGCTATACCAGCCGCAATTACGCATTAATCGTGGATATGGATGTGTATGCTATTTTTTAATTCATATTTCCTAAGCAGTTACTACTTCCTAATTAGAAGTTGAAGTTACTAGTGCCTAGGATTTAACTGAAATATTAGCCGATACATTGAGTGTACAGGAGAAATACCATATTATACCATTTAACGAAATAAAAACTTAATATATGTGACTTATTTGGATGTTATCCTGCATGAATACACACATTCGCCTACTGTTTAAACTAATTACATTTAAAGGGTGTTAGAGACATCTCTCACATCGCCTAGACATTACCACCAACTATTTAAAAAAAAAAACACTGTCTTTTAGCTTAATTATCACCTCTTCCTTCTATAATGTACCAGTCGGTTTATTTGCAAGAACACGATTTATTAATTACATGTGAAATGATGAATACTATTAGTATATTATTTGTTATTTTATCAAACCATGTACAAATGCATAGGGAATCTGCATATAATATAAGAACAATGTTCGTGTGGTGTGTGTGTTGTGGGGGTTGCGGGGAGGGACATACTCTACCCACCCCTTTCAGATTAGGGGAGAGGTGCTGTCCCCGCCGTTCCTAATTATAGATACCGCACACGGTATAGTCTAATTAGCATGGCAGCGTCGTTTCCGAAGAAAGCTCCACGGGCCTTTTGCCGTATTAACACAGAAATTCAAAGAGATATGTCATGAGCATATATAAGGTATGACTCTTCCTACATGGGACTGGTCTAAGTCTTAACATTTCCTTCGAAGGATGGCATAAGATTCACAGTACCTTGCCCGAATAATGAAAGGTCATTTTCCCAAAACCTTCACTTGGGAAAAAACATTGCTTGCAATTGTTAGAGTAAGCGAAATGACAAGTGTGCGTACACACTGGTGAGAAACCGTTTAAGGTACAATATCAGAGTTTATGAATATGTCGTCCCTTTCGCGTATCAATAAATTCACCTAAGCAGTTTATTATGTCCCTCAGGACTGTACTGACGCTAGCTGTGTTGATATTGTCCTTGAGGACAGTACTCAACCCAGAGAAGCTGGCAGGTAAAATTTTCACAGAGATTAGTATTGACTGTATCCGTTTATTGTTCCGCTGAGGACAGTACTGACACGCGATTTAAAAGAACCTTATTACATTAAAGCAGACCATTTTTAAAAATAAAAACTTCCATTTGTTCTGTCATTATAAATTACCAGTAGCTTTATATGCAAGAACATGATGTCTTAGTACAATGTGACTTGATTAATACTGTTGGTATATTCTAGCAGCGAGAATCGTAGCTCTTATGGTGCGTACCTACAACAGAGTTACTGTGATGCCCTTTTAGAATAAGTAGGTATCAGGGTCGACCTTATCAAGACAGGTTCATGAAGAGATCAAGATATGCATGCATAAACAGCCACCATACAGCAATAGATTAAACGTTAACAATCAAGCGTGCATGCATAAAACGCACCATAGAGAAGAATACCTCATCGATCTAGACATTTTCGTACGACTAGTTCATGTTTTTCAGGTGAATATCTCTGGAATTTTTACATTTCGACATATCTCGCGCTGACACGTATTCTGTGTTTTGAAACTTGAACACGAACACAGCTAACACAAATCGACAACGTTAACAGGGAAACGTCAGATATGTGAGTAGTTTGAGTTTCCAAATACGGAACAAGACGAGGTGCGGGGAATATTCTCCGTCCACCCGTCTCAGGTTATGGGGAGAGGTGCTAGCCTACTGCTATTTTTTTTTAAACTACACACATTCATTTCCGACTATCATGACAGCCTGGTTTCCGCGGAAGGCTTTGCTGGCATGTTGTCACTGATTAACACAGAATTTCAGCAAAATATGTAAGGAGCATACTTATATAGGGTGTGACCCTTCCTGTACATGGGCCTGGTCAACGGCTTAACATCCCCTTCGAAGGATGGCAGTTTCACAGTACATGTTCCTTGCCCGAATAATGAACGGTCATTCATCAAAAGCACTCATTTTGGAAACACATTGCTTGCAAACAGGTAGGGTAAACGAAAAGACAAGTATGCATACACACTGGTGAGAAACCGTTTAAGGATATGACTATATTGTCCCTTTTGTGTTTCAAGGAAGTGACCTAAGCAATTTATTTTGTCCTTCAAGACTTTACTGACGCTAATTCTTGAAATTGTCCCTGAGGACAGTACAAATGCGATGGAAGCTAGTAGGTGATATTTTCGTAGAGTTTAATAGTACTCACTGTATTTGTTTTAGGACAGGACTAACGCTAGCCGGCGATATTGCCCCGAAGGACAGTACTAACGCTAGCTGTTGATAATATCTCTGAGGACAGTACTAACGCTAGCTGTTGACATTGCCCCTGAGGACAAGACTAACGCTACCTGTTGATATTGACTTGTGGACGGTACTTACTCTAGCTGTTGATAGTATCTCTATAAGACGCTGGCTGTTGATATTCTTCATGTGGATGTTACAGACAATAGCTGTTGATAGCGTCCATATAGACAGAACAAAAGCTTGCTGTTGATACCTGTGCATGTTACAGACTAGCTGTTGATATTGTAGTTCTACAGCTAGCTCTTGATAACGCCCCCGAGGACATTACTAACGATAACTGTTGGTATTACACTTAGGACAGTACTAACGCTGGCTGTTGATATTTCCACTGAGGACAATACCAACGCAGGCAGTTGATATTGCCATTGAGGACAGTACTAACGCTAGCTGCTGATATTGCCCCTGAGGACGGTACTTACGGTAGCAGTTGATATTGCCCCTAGAAAGCAGTACTAACGCTATATGTTGATATTGGCCCCGAAGACAGTATTAACGCTACCTGTTGATATTTTCCTTTAGGGCAGTAATAAAAGTGGCTATTGATATTGCCAATGAGGACAGTGTTAAAGCTAGCTGTTGATATTCTCCATGAGGACAAAACTAATGCTAGCTGTTGATATTGCCCTTGGGGACAGTACTAACGCTAGCTGTGGATATAGCCCATTATGACAGTCCTATCCGTACCTGTTGATATTGCTCATGCGCACATTACTAACTCTGGCTATTGATTTTGACACTGAGAACAATACTAACGCCGGCTGTTGATATTGCCCTGGGGACAGTACTTACGCTGACTGTTGATATTGCCCATTAGGACAGTACTTACGCTGGCTGTTGATATTGCCCATTAGGACAGTACTAACGCTGGCTGTTGATGTTGCCCCTTTGGACAGTACTAACGTTAGCTGTTGATATTGCCCCTGAGAACAATACTAACGTTAGCTGTTGAATTTGACCCTGTGGACATTACTCACACTGAAAATTGATGTTGCCCCTTAGGACAGTACTAACGCTGACTGTTGATATTGCCCCTAAGAACAGTCCTAACACTGGCTGTTTATACTTCCCCCGAGGACATTAATAACGCTGGCTGTTAATAGTGTCCATTAGGACAGTACTAACTCTGACTGTTGATATTGTCAATGAGGCAAATACTAACGATATATATTGAGATTGCCCCTGAAGGCAGTACTAACGCTAGATGTCGATATTCCCGTTAGGACAATACTAACGCTCACTGTATTGATATTGCCCCTGGGGCCAGTATTAACGCTGGCTGTTGATATTGCCAATGACGGCAGTACTAACGCTGGCTGTTGAGATTGCCTCGGAGGACAGTACTACCACTAGCTGTTGATAGTCTATTTGAGGACAGTACTAATGTTGCCCGTTGATGTTGCCTCTGAGGACAGTACTAACGCTGGCTGTTCATAATATCTCTATGGTGGTTAAAGCAAAGGCTGATGTTAGTGGATGTTAAAAACACTAGCTGCTTGTTTCCATATGGACAGTACATATGCTAGCTGTTGATACCTGTGCATGTTACTGACTAGCTGTTGATACTGCACCTGAGGATAGTTCGAACGCTAGCGTTTGATAGTGCCCCTGAGGACATTATTAACGCTGGCTGTTGATATTGCCACTGAGTACCATACTAACGCAGGCTGTTGATAATGCACCTTAGGACAATACTAACGCTCACTGTATTGATATTGCCCCTGGGGCCAGTATTAACGCTGGCTGTTGATATTGCCAATGACGGCAGTACTAACGCTGGCTGTTGAGATTGCCTCGGAGGACAGTACTACCACTAGCTGTTGATAGTCTATTTGAGGACAGTACTAATGTTGCCCGTTGATGTTGCCTCTGAGGACAGTACTAACGCTGGCTGTTCATAATATCTCTATGGTGGTTAAAGCAAAGGCTGATGATAGTGGATGTTAAAAACACTAGCTGCTTGTTTCCATATGGACAGTACATATGCTAGCTGTTGATACCTGTGCATGTTACTGACTAGCTGTTGATACTGCACCTGAGGACATTATTGACGCTGGTTATTGATATTGCCACTGAGTACCATACTAACGCAGGCTGTTGATAATGCACCTTAGGACAGTACTAGCGCTAGCTGTTGATATTGCCACTGAGAACAGTACTTACGTTAGTTGTTGGTATTACACTTCAGGACAGTACTAACGGTTGCTGTTGATATTGCCACTGAGGACCATACTAACTCAGGCTGTTGATATTGAGGACAGTAATAATCATAGCTGTTGATATGACCCCTGAGGATAGTACTAACACCAGCTGCTGATATTGCCCCTTAAGATAGTACTAACGCTAGCTGTTGAAATTGCCCCTGAGGAGAGTAGTAAACCTAGCTGTTGATATGGCCTCTGAGGACAGTACTAAAACCAGCTGTTGATATTGAAATTAGGACAGTATTATCGGTAACTGCTGATATTGCCACTAAGGACAGTACTAAAACTAGCTGCTGATATGGCCCCAGAGGACAGTACTAACGCCAGCTGTTGATATTGACCCTTAGGACAGTACTATTGCTAGTTGCTGATATTGCCTCTAAGGACGGTACTAAACCTAGCTGTTGATATGACCCCTGAGGGCAGTACTAACGCCAGCTGTTGATATTGCCCCTTAACATGGTACTAAAGCTAGCTGTTGATATTGACCCTCAGAACAGTACTAACGCCAGCTGTTGATATTGCCCCTTAGGATAGTCCTAAGCCTAGCCGCTGATATTGCCCCTTAGAACAGTAATAGCTAGCTGTTGATATGGCCCCTGGGGACAGTACTAATTCTATGTTATGATAGTGCCCCTTAGGATATTATTAGCTGTTGATATTGCCCCTGAGGACAGTACTGAACGAGCTTTGATATTGTCCCTAATAACTGTAATAACCCTAGCTGTTGCTATGGCCCCTAAGGACTTTACTATCGCTAGCTGCTGATACTGCCCCTAGGGACGGTACTAACACTAGCTGTTGATATGGCCCCAGAGGACAGTACTAAACCTAGTTGTTTATATGCCGTCTGAGGACAGTACTAACGCTAGCTGCTGATATTGCCCCTTAGGACAGTTCTAAATCTAGTAGTTGATATGGCCACAGAGGACAGTACTTACGCTAACTGTTCATACTGCCCCTTAGGATAGTACTATCGCTAGATTTAGATAATATCCCTATGGATGTTTAAACGCTGGCTGTTGATATTCCCATGAGGTCAGTTCTTACGCTATCTGTTGATATTGGCCATGAGGACACTACTAATGCTAGCTGATGGTGTTGGCCCTGAGGACACTACTTACGCCAGCTGTTGACATTGCCCATTAGGACAGTACTAACGACAGCTGTTGATATTGGCCCTGATGACACTACTTACGGCAGCTGCTGATATTGCCCCTAAGTACAGTAGTAACGTTGGTTGTTGATATAGCCCCTGAGGACAGTGTTATCGATAGCTGTTGATATGACCCCTGAGGAAGTACTATCGCTAGCTGTTGATATTGATATTGCCCCTACGGACAGTTTTATCGATAGCTGTTGATATGGCCCCTGAGGACAGTTTATCGATAGCTGTTGATATTGCCCCTTAGGACAGTGTTATCGTTAGCTGTTGATATAGCCCATGAGGACAGTGTTATCGATAGCTATTGATATTGTCCCTTAGGACACTGTAGCCGATAACTGTTGATATTGCCCCTAAGGACAGTGCTATCGATAGCTGTTGATATGGCACTTGAGGACAGTGTTATCGATAGCTGTTGATATTGCCCCTTAGGACAGTGTTATCGATAGCTGTTGATATTGCCCCTTAGGACAGTGTTATCGATAGCTGTTGATATGGCCCCTGAGGACAGTTTTATCGATAGCTGTTGATATGACCCCTAAGGACATTGTTATCGATAGCTGTTGATATAGCCCCTGAGGACAGTGTTATCGATAGCTATTGATATGGCCCCTCAGAACCGTGTTATCGATAGCTGTTGATATTGCCTCTTAGGACAGTGTTATCGATAGCTGTTGATATTGCCCCTTAGGACAGTGTTATCGATAGCTGTGGATATGGCCCCTGATGACAGTTTTATCGATAGCTGTTGATATGGCCCCTAAGGACAGTGTTATCGATAGCTGTTGATATGACCCCTAAGGACAGTGTTATCGATAGCTGTTGATATGGCTCCTTAGGACAGTGTTATCGATGACTGTTGATATTGCCTCTTAGGATAATAGGATAGACCACACTAACTCCATGTATCAATAACGTCGTTATTGACCAAACAAGCACACTCTCTTAATAATTTCCTGATAAAAAATACTGAGGTTACCTGTCAATAAGGTCCCAATCAACAATGATGGCAAAATCTGTCAATAAGGTCCATATATACAATACTGAAGCGGTCTGTCAATAAGGTCTCTATCAACAATATTGACGCCATCTGTCGATAAGATACTCTATCAACAGTAATGACGCCACCTGTAAATATGGTCCGTATAGACCATACTGACGTCATCTGTCGATAACGTCCCTATTGAAAATACTGACACCATCTGTCAAAAAGGTCCCTATAGACAGTGTGTACGTAATCTGTCAATACGGTCCTTATAGTCAATATAGGCACACTCCATCAATTGGAACTCTATATACACTATGAACTCTATCTGTCAATAAGGTTTCTTTGGACAATACCAACATCATCTGTCACTAAGGTACCTGTATCCAATACAAACTTCATTTGTCAACAATGTACCTATGTACAATAAAGACGCCATCTATCAATAAGATCCCTTTCAACAATATTTACGCCATGCGTCAATATGCTCTCTATAGACAACACAGACTATGTCTGTCCATAACGAACCTACAGACCATCCTGACGCCATCTGTCAATCTGTCAATAAGGTCCATGTTGACAAAACAAACACCGTGTGTCAATAAGGTCTCTTAAGAAAATAATGACTCTATCTGCCAAAAAGGTCCCTACTGACATCTCTCAATAAGGTCCCTATTGACAAAAGACACACCATTTTTTAGGAAATGCTGACTCTATCTGTTAATAAGGTCCCTATTGACATCTGTCAATTAGGTCCCTATTGGCAAAACAAAAACCATCTGCTAATAAGGTCCCTTAAGAAAATAGTCACTCTATGTGTCATTAAGGTCCCTATTGACATCTGTCAATAAGTTCCGTATTAACATTTGTCAATACGGTCTTCCCTATTGATAAAAAAACTATCCGTCAATAAGGTCCCTTAAGAAAATACTGACTCTATCCGCCAATAAGGTCCCAATCAACAATACTGGCATCATCTGTCAGTAAGGTACCTACAGATAATAATGACACAATCTTTCAATAAGGTCCTAAAAAACTGATGCTACCTGTCAAAATGGTCCCTATTTGAAATATAAACGACATCTGTGAATAAGGTCCCTATATACAATACAGATGACATCTGTCAATACGCCACTATTGACAAAACAGACGGCCTTTATCAATAAGGTCCCTATAAACAGCACAGACGGCTTTTGTCAATAATGCCCCTATAGACAATATTGACGCCATCTGTCAATAAGGTCCCTATAGACAATACTGACGCCATCTGTCAATAAGGTCCCTGCGGAAAATAAAGAGAGCATCTGTCAATAATGCCCATACAGACAATACAGACGGCATATGTCAATAAGCTCCCTATAGAAAATACAGACGGCATCTATCAATAAGGTCCCTATCGACAATACAGGCGTCATTTGTCAATAAGATCCCTATAGACAATATATACGGCATCTGTCAAGAAGGTCCCTATGGACAACAGAGACGGCATCTGTCAATAATGCCCCTTTGGACAATACAGACAGCATCTTTCAATAAGGTCTTTATAGACAATACAGACGGCATCCGTCAATAAAGTTCCTATAGACAATACAGACGACATCTGTCAATAAGGTCCCTACAGACAATACAGTCGGCATCTGTCAATAAGGTCCCTATAAACAGTACATACGGCATCTGTCAATAATGCGCCTTTAGACAATACTGACGCATTCTGTCAATAAGGTCCCTATAGACAATACTTACGCCATCTATTACAAAGGTTCCTATAGACAATACACACGGCATTTGTCAATAAGGTCCCTATAGACAATACAGAAGGCATCAGTCAATAAGGTCTCTACAGACAATACAGTCAATATGTGTCAATAAGGTCCTTATAAACAGTACAGACGGCATCTGTCGATAATGCACCTACAGACAATACTGACGCATTCTGTCAATAATGTCCCTATAGACAATATAGACGCCATCTGTCAATAAGGTACTTATAGACAATACAGACAGCATCTGTCAATAATGCCTCTACAGACAATACAGACGGCATGTGTCAATAAGGCCCTTAGAAACAATACACTAGACGACATCTGTCAATAACGTCCCTATAGAAAATACAGACGACATCTGTCAATAAGGTCCCTATAGACAATACTTACTCCATCTATCAATAAGGTCCCTATAAACAGTACATACGGCATCTGTCAATAATGCCGCTACAGATAATACATACGGCATCTTTCAATAAACTCCCTATAGACAATACAGACGGCATCTGTCAATAAGGTCATAATAGACAATATAGGCGGCATCTGTCAATAAGGCCACTATGGACAACACAGACGACATCTGTCAATAAGGTCCTTTTTGGCAGATGCCGTGTGTATTGTCTATAGGAACCTTATTGATAGATGGCGTAAGTATTGTCTATAGGGACCTTATTGACAGAATGCGTCAGTATTGTCTAAAGATGCATTATTGACAGATGCCGTCTGCACTGTTTATAGGGACCTTATTGACAGACGCCGACTGTATTGTCTGTAGGGACCTTATTGACAGATGCCGTCTGTATTGTCTATAAAGGCCTTATAGAAAGATACCGTCTGTATTGTCCATAGGGGCATTATTGACAGATGCCGTCTCTGTTGTCCATAGGGATCTTATTGACAGATGCTGTCTGTATTGTCTATAGGGGTTTTATTAACAGATGACGTATGTATTGTCTACTTCGACATTATTGGCAGATGCCGTCTGTACTGTTTATAGGGACCTTATTGACAGATGCCGTCTATATTGGCTATAGAGACCTTATTGGCACATGCCGTCTGTATTATCTTTAGGGACCTTAATGTGAGATGTCGTCTGTATTGTCTATAGGGACCTTATTGACAGATGCCGTCTGTACTGTCTATAGGGACCTTATTGACACATGTCGCCTGTATTATGTATAGGGACCTTATTGACAGATGCCGTCTGTATTGTCTAAAGGTGCATTATTGACAGATGCCGACTGTATTGTCTGTAGGGACATTAGAGACAGATGCCGTCTATATTGCCCATAGGTGCATTATTGACAGATGCCGTCTGTAATGTTTATAGGGACCTTATTGACAGATGCCAACTGTATTGACTGTAGGGACCTTATTAACAGATGCCGTCTGTATTGTCTATAGGGACCTTATTGACAGATGCCTTCTGTATTGTCTATAAATACCTTATTTACAGATGCCGTCTGTATTGTCTGTAGGGACCTTATTGACAGAGTCCGTCTCTATTGTATGTAGGGGCATTTTTGACAGATGCTGTCTGTATTGTCTGAAGGGAGCTTATTGACAGATGCTGTCGGTATTGTCTATTGGGACCTTATTGGCAGATGGCGTCTGTACTGTCTCTAGGGACCTTATTGACAGATGCCGTCTGTATTGTCTATAGGGACCTTATTGACACATGCCGTCTGTATTGTCTGTAGGGACCTTAATGTCATATGCCGTTTGTATCGTATGTAGGGGCATTAGTCACATATGGCGTCTGTATTGTCTATAGGTGCATTATTGGCAGATGCAGTCTGTACTGTTTATAGAGACCTTATTAACAGATGCCGTCTGTATTGTCTATAGGGACCTTATTGGCAGATGCCGTCTGTATTGTCTATAAAGAACTTAATGAAAGATGTCGTCTGTATTGTCCATTAGGGCATTATCAAATGGCGTCTGTATTGTCTATAGGGATGACCTTACTGACAGATGCCATCTTTATTGTCTATAGGGGCTTTATTGACAGATGCCCCTTTATTGTCTATTAGGACCTTATTGGTAGATGCCGTCTGTATTTTCTATAGGGAGCTTATTGACAGATGCCGTCTGTATTATCTGTAGGGGCATTATTGACAGATGCTCTCTTTATTGTCCGCAGGGACCTTATTGACACACGGCGTCAGTATTGTCTATAGGGACCTTATTGACAGATGGCGTCAATATTATCGTCTATAGGGCCATTATTGACAAAAGCCGTCTGTACTGTTTATAGGGACCTTATTGATAGATGCCGTCTGTTTGTCCATAGTGGCGTTATTGACATATGCCATCTGTATTGTTTATAGGGACCTTATTGGCATATGTCGTTTATATTTCAAATAGGGACCATTTTAATAGGTAGCATCAGGGTTTTTTTTCTATTGGGACCTTATTGAAAGATTGTGTCATTATTTTCTGTAGATGATGCCAGTATTGTTGATTGGGACCTTATTGGCTGATAGAGTCAGTATTTTCTTAAGGGACCTTATTGACGGATAGTGTTTTTTGTCAATAGGAAAGACCGTATTGACAGATGTCAATACGGAACTTATTGACAGATGTCAATAGGGACCTTAATGAAACATAGAGTGACTATTTTCTTAAGGGACCTTATTAGCAGATGGTTTTTGTTTTGCCAATAGGGACCTAATTGATAGATGTCAATAGGGACCTTATTGACAGATAGAGTCAGCATTTCCTAAGAAATGGTGTTTCATTTGTCAATAGGGACCTTATTGAGAGATGTCAATAGGGACCTTTTTGGCAGATAGAGTCATTATTGTCTTAAGGGACCTTATTGGCACATGGTGTTTGTTTTGTCAACATGGACCTTATTGACAGATTGACTGATGGTCTCAGTATGGCCTGTAGGTTCGTTATTGACAGACATAGTCTGTGTTGTCTATAGAGAGCATATTGACGCATGGCGTTAATATTGTTGAAAGGGATCTTATTGATAGATGGCGTCATTATTGTACATAGGTACATTGTTGACAAATGAAGTTTGTATTGGATACAGGTACCTTAGTGACAGATGATGTTGGTATTGTCTAAAGAAAGCTTATTGACAGATAGAGTTCATATTGCATACAGGGTCCCAATTGATGGATTGTGCCTATAGTGACTATAATGACCGTATTGACAGATAACGTACACACTGTCTATAGGGATCTTTTTGACAATTAGTGTCAGTATTTCCAATAGGAGTATGTTATCGACAGATGACGTCAGTATGGTCTATACGGGCCATATTTACAGGTGGCGTCATTACTGTTGATAGGGTTTCTTATCGACAGATGGCGTCAATATTGTTGATAGAGACCTTATTGACAGATCGCGTCAGTATTGTATTTATGGACCTTATTGACTGTTTTGCCATCATTGTTGATCGGGACCTTATTGACAGATAGTCTCAGTATTTTCTATCAGGAACTGATTAAGAGAGTGTGCTTGTTATGTCAATAACGACGTTATTGATACATGGAGTTAGTGTGGTCTATACAGATCGAGTCAGTATTGTGCATAGGGACCTTATTGACAGATGTCGTTTATATAGCAAATAGGGACCATAGTGACATGTGGCATCAGTTTTTTATTGGGACCCTATTGAGAGATGGTGTCAGTATTGTTGATTGGGACCTTATTGGCAGATAGAGTCAGTATTGTCTTAAGGGACCTTATTGACAGATGGTGTTTGTTTTGTCAATAGGGACATTATTGACAGACGGCGTCAGTATGATCTGAATGGACGTTACTGTTGACAGACGTAGTCTGTGTTGTCTTTATGGACCTTATTGACACATGGCGTAAGTATTGTTGAAACAGACCGTATTGGTAGATGGCGTCATAATTGTCCATAGGGACCTTGTTGATAAATGAAGTGTGTATTGGGTACAGGTACATTAGTGACAGATGGTATGGGTATTGTCCATGGAGACCTTATTGACAGATGGAGTTCATATTGTCTATAGGGACCTAATTGACAGACGGCGTCAGTATTGTTGAAAGGTACCTTATTGACAGATGACGTCAGTATTGTGTATATGGACCGTATTGACAAATGGCGCCTGAATTGTTGCTTGGGACTTAATTGATAGATAATGTTTTGTCACTAAGGACCTCACTAAGGACCCCATTGACAGATGTCGTTTATACTGTCCTCAGGGGCAATATCGACTACTTTCCTCAGGTGCAATATCTACAGCCAGTTACCATTAGTACTGTCCTCAGGGGCAATGTGAACAGCTAGTGTCGGTATAGTCCTGAGAGCAAAATTATCGGCTTTGGTCACTTCCTTGATGAGCGAAAGTGATATATTTAATTTTAAACGGTTTCTCACCAGTGTGTACGAGTATGCTGCCTCTATTCCCTAATCTGACAATAGTGGGCAAAGGCAGAGTATATTCCCCCACCCTCCCACATCACAACCGAATATTTTGCTTACGTTATGTGTGAATCACCTATACATGTGACCATGCTTGGAATAATAGAAATAGGTATAGAAATCGAATAGGAATTGCAGCTTTCACAGAACACAGTAAACCCCAAAACACGCAAACAGACAAACAAGAAGGCAAAAGTAATAATAAATGCAAACTACATCACAAACACAAAAGGGTTAACAATAATAAGAAGTAAGAATATAACAATAATGTTCACCAAGTCACACTTTACTTAAGAGATCAAATGCTTGCATAAAAACCTACTAGTAACTTATAAAGCCAGAAGAAATGTATGCTATTAAGCAATAGGCTATTTTATATGATCAGCTTTAATATAATAATGATCAGCTTTAATATAATAATTATATTGTTTTAAATCATGTGACAATACTGTCCTCAGGGCAAAAAAATGATACAGTCAGTACTAAATTCTGCAATAATATCACCTGCTAGATTCCATCGCTTCAGTACTGTGCTCTAGGACAATATAAACAGATAGCGTCAGTAAAGTTCTTAAGACAAACTAAATTACTTCGATCACTTCCAAGTTACGCGAACGTGACGATATATTCATAACCTGTGATATTTAATCTTAAACGGTTTCTCACCAGTGTGTATGCAGCACATGAAATCCGAGAGTGATGGGCAGAGTATTCCCCCCCCCCCCCCCCACCCGGCCCCTCCACCCTCACCCGCATTCACCTACCCTTCCCGAATAGTTTGCTTACGTTATGTGTTGATCACCTGTACATGTGAACATGCTTCGATAATATCACTAAGAATATAACAAGAGTATTCCGCAAGTCACAATATTTAAGTAAGAAATTAAATGCTTGTATACAAACATAAACCTGCTGGTAGTTTATAACGCCAGAAGAAAGTAGGGAAATTAAGTGACAGTTTATTTTTTATGAACTGCTTTAATATAATAATTTTATTCTTTTAAATCATGTGTCAGTATTGTCCTCAGTGAAAAAAAATCCTGATACGGTTAATACTAAACTCTGCGAAAATATCACCTACTATCTACCATTGCTTCAGTACTGTACTTAAAGACATTATCAACAGCGAGCGTCCGTAAACTCCTGAACGGTTAATTAAATTAATTAGGTCACTTACTTGATACACGAAAGGGACAATATATTCATAACTTGTGATATTTAATATTAAACGGTTTCTCACCAGTGTGTATGTGTATGCATAGTTGTCTTTTCGTTTACCCTACCTTTATGTTGTTTTTCTAAATAAGAGCTTTAATTGACCGTTAATTATTAGGGAAAGATACTGTGAAACGTACTACGAATTAGCTTCACACACGTCAAAAAGGGCATACACATACATATCCACGATTAATGGGTAATGGGTAGTACAATTAGAAAACAAGTTCTTATCAAGAATTGTTTAATACATAAAACCATGGACATATATACTCATATCCTTTCTTATCAGAAAATGGTATTTCTCCTGTATACACATATACATCGGGTGCTATAGGAGTCAGTTAGGCACAAATAACTTATACTTTACTAAAATGAGTAACTAGTGCTATGCGGCAACTTAAAGGACAATATATACATCTCTCTCATTACCTAGACATTATCACTAAATATTTTTAACCGAAAAATAACTGAATATCTTATTTTGTGTCGCTTATATGGCTTCTCCTCTGTATGTATACTCACATTTGACTACTGTTTTAAAAAGAAATTAACGGATGACAGAGACATCCTATTTCTTTTGTAAACTGATATGCATCGTCTGGTACAGGAGGGAATTATGCACTAATACCTTCTACTGAACTAAATTCGGTATACAGAAATTTATTTTTAAATAGTAGGTGAATATGATTATTAATATAATGCGTCAAATTCAATACGCAATATGTGACGTGTACGCATTATGTGATAATACCATCACACAATGCATAGTCATGGTCGACGCATGTATGCGACTGCTGCGTTATTTAACTTAAATGAGTATGAGAGTAGACCGTTGGAAACGACAGAACACGATACATATGCAATATTGCAGTCTCGGTCTGACTGTTCATGAACGGTAGTGAAATATGCTAGCTACCGCTCACTCACCCTAGTGCCGGGTATAGCAGAACTCAATATTCATAAAATAATAGTATATACGTTTAACCGTCCCAGTATCTAATAAAATTGTATGCCCCGAAGAGCAAAATAAACAAAATGGAATTTAGTTGCTCCAGCGGTTATGAAGCCTGGGTATCAAAAGTAACAGCCGAAAGACTCAATTAAAAAGCAGACAACATATCCTATGAGTGGTTAAACAATACCCATAGCCTTTTATCGGCGGAGTAGTGGAACCACCGACTCGAAAATTAAGTATAGAAAACAAAAGCAATTGAAAATGTACAACCGATATCTAAATATAAATATCGGGCTCCAATCTCCAAAGATCGAATAAATAACATTGCGTCAGACCCGTAACTACGCTGATACATAGAAGCACTCACGCACGCACTTACTCACGAACGCACTTACGCACTTACGCACTTACGCACGCACGCACGCACGCACGCACGCACGCACGCACACACACACATACACACATACACACACACATACATACTTTCACACATACATACTTTCATATATACATACATAAAGATAAATAAAACTAAACAAATAATTAAATACGACATTCATGTTTAATCGCAATGTTATTGATTCTTGAACCAGAGACTACTTTTTCTGTAATCGGGAAAGTAATGAGACATGGCTTTTAATTGACAATTAATGAATTATATCTCTATAAGTGAAAGGCAACATATACCTGTAATAGGACATATATAATACCACAAGCATCAGACATACCAATGATAACAACATAAGGAAATCATGTACACACTTGAAGACATTCTTAACCGATAGTGAAAACTAGTTTATTTAATGATACTAGTATATGCAAACATATATTGAAAATCAAAGGTAATATACCTCTCATGTTCAGTGCTATACAAAGTGATCTGTGGAACCGTATTTGAGCCAGTCAGAATTCGCACACGTGTCCCTCATTACGTGGTCCCGCCTTAATACCATTAAGCGATGGGAAAGCTTATATTAGCAGGATTTTATAACGGATATTTTTGACAATAAAACACGTTTAAAAACATGTTTTACTGAAATAATACAATAACCTGTTTACAATTACCTATTAAATGTTTTAATTTTACAATATACACTTTTTAAAGCCAAAATGAAGGTTTTATTTCATACCCCAGCCAACCCCGCTTTCACTTCTTAAAGACAGGGTTGAATGGGTATGAAAGTTAATACTCGGACCGCGTAATTTAATTCGGTCGAATTAAGGGCACGTGTCTCTAATTCGGTTGGAAAAAACATGTTAGGGACACATGTGGTCCAAGTCCGGTGCATGTACTCACCAACCGTATTACGTACACAAGTGAATAATTGTATTTGTACTTTATAAATACACGGGTTATTTAAGTATCGCCAGAATGGTGGTATTCTATTTTTGCCACTAGGTAGCTACATAACTATTTAGATATTTTTAACGTTTTATCTAGATAACTGCAAACTATCTAGATGTCTATCAGGGGCCATATCAACAGCTAGGGTTAGTACTGTCCTCAGGGGCAATATCAACAGCTAGCGTAAGAACTGACCTCATGGAAAATATCAACAGCCAGCGTTTAAACATCCATAGGGTTATTATCAACATCTAGCGATTGTACTATCCTAAGGGGCAATATCAACAGCTGGCTTTAGTACTGTCCTTTGTGGCCATATCAGCTGCTAGTTTTAGTACTGTCCTAAGGGGCAATATCAACAGCTAGCGATAGTACTGTCCTCAGGGGCAATATCAACAGCCGGCGATAACACTGTCCTTAGGGGCCATATCAACAGCCGACGTTAGTACTGTCCTCTGGGGCCATTTTTAGTACTGTCCTAAGGGGCAATATCAGCAGCTAGCGATAGTACTGTCCTATCGGTCAATATCAACAGCTGGCGTTAGTACTGTCCTTAGGGGCAATATCAGCAGTTGGCATTAGTACTGCCCTCAGAGGCCATATAAACAGCTAGGTTTAGTACTGTCCTCTGGGGCCATATCAACAGCTAGTTTTAGTACCGTCCCTAGGGGCAGTATCAACAGCTAGCGATAGTACTGTCCTAAGCGCCAATATCAACAGCTGGCGTTAATACTGTCCTCAGGGGATATACCAACAGCTAGGTTTATTACTGTCCTCAGAGGCAATATCAACAGCTAAGTTAGTTCTATCTCAAGGGGCAGTATCAACAGCTGACGTTAGTACTGTCCTCTGGGGGTATATCAACTGCTAGTTTTAGTACTGTCCTAAGGGACAATATCAGCAACAAGCGATAGTACTGTCCTATTGGTCAATATCAACAGCTGGTGTTAGTACTGTCCTTTGGGGCAATATCAGCAGCTGGCGTTAGTACTGGGCCATATAAACAGCTAGGTTTAGTACTGTCCTCTGGGGCCATATCAACAGCTAGTTTTAGTACCGTCCCTAGGGGCAGTATCAACAGCTAGCGATAGTACTGTCCTCGAGCTATATCAACAGCTATGTTTATTACTGTCCTTAGGGGCAATATCAACAGCTAGGGTTAGTTCTATCATAAGGGGCAATATCAACAGCTGACGTTAGTTCTGTCATCTGGGGCCATATCAACAGCTAGTTTTAGTCCTGTCCATAGGGGCAATATCAGCAGCTAGCGATAGTAAAGTCCTTAGGATCCATATTAACAGCTAGCGTTATTACTGTTCTTAGGGGCAATATCAACAGCTACGTTTAGTACTCTCCTCAGGGGCAATATCAACAGCTTAATAATGTCCTAAGGGGCAATATCAACACCTGGAATTAGTAATATCCGCAGGGGCCATATCAACAGCTAGCGTTATTACTGTTCTAAGGGGCAATATCAACGGCTAGGTTTAGGACTATCCTAAGGGGAAATATCAACAACTGGCGTTAATACTGTCCTAAGGGGCAATATCAATACCTAACGTTAATATTATCTTAAGGGGCAGTATCAACAGCTGGCATTATTACTCTCAGTGTCAATATCTACATCTTAGTAATGTCCTTACGGGGCAATATAAACAGCTTTAATTAGTACTGTACTCGGCCATATCAACAGCTAGGGTAATTACTGTTTTAAGGGCCATATCAACATCTAGCGTTAATATTGTTCTAAGGGGCATTATCAACAGCTAATGTTAAACTTACTTTTAGTACTATCCTACAGGGCAATACCAGCTGGCGTTAGTACTGTCCTCTGGGGCCATATCAACATCTAGTCTTAGTACCGTCCCTAGGGGCAGTATCAACAGCTAGCGATAGTACTGTCCTAAGGACCAATATCAACAGAGTGTGTTAGTACTGTCCTCAGGGGCTATATCAACAGCTAGGTTTATTACTGTCCTCAGGGACAATATCAACAGCTAGGGTCAGTTCTATCTTAAGGGGCAATATCATCAGCTGACGTTAGTAGTGTCCTCTGGGGCCATATCAACAGCTAGTTTTAATACTGTCCCTAGGGGCAATATCAGCAGCTAGCGATAGTAAAGTCCTCAGGGGAAATATCAACAGCTGGCGTAAGTAGTTTCCTTAGGGCCAATATCAACATCTGGCGTTAGTACTGTCCTCAGGGGCAATTTCAACAGCCAGTGATAGCACTGACCCAGGGGCCATAACAATAGCCAAAGTTAGTAATGTCCTTAGGGGCCATATCAACAGCTAGAGTAAGTACTGTCCTAACGGGCAATATCAACAGCTGGCGTCGGCAGTGTCCTCGGAGCCCATATCAACAGCCAGCGATAGCAACGTCCTTAGAGGCAATATCAACAGCTGGCGTAGGCAGTGTCCTCAGGGCCTATATCAACAGCTAGCGTTAGAACTGTCCTAAGGGGCATGATCAACAGCTAACGCTAGTACTGTCCTTATGGCAATATCAACAGCTAGCGTTAGTACTGTCCTCGGAGGCAATATCAACAGCTGGCGTAAGTGGTGTCCCCAGAGCCAATATCAACAGCTTGCGTTAGTACTGTCCTCAGAGGCAATATCCACAGCTGTCGTAAGTCGTGTCCTCAGGGCCAATATCAACAGCTTGCGTTAGTACTGTCCTAAGGGTCAATATCAACAGCTAACGATAGAACTGTCCTTAGGGGCAATATCAACAGATAGCGTTAGTACTATCCTTGGGTTAAATTTCAACAGCTGGCGTTATTACTGTCCTCAGGTGCAATATAAACAGCTAGCGTTCGTACTGTTCTCATGGACAATATCAACAGCCAGCATTAGTACTGTCCTCTGGGGAAATATCAACAGCCAGCGATAGCACTGTCCTCAGGGGCCATATCAACAGCCAGCGATAGCAATGTCCTTAGGGGCAATATCAACAGCTGGCGTAAGTAGTGTCCTCAGGGCCAATATCAACAGCCAGTGATAGCACTGTGCCGAGGGACCATAACAACAGCCAAAGTTAGTACTGTTCATAGGGGCCATATCAACAGCTAGAGTTAGTACTGTCCTAACGGGCCATATCAACAGCTGGTGTAGGCAGTGTCCTCAGGGCCCATATCAACAGCCAGCGATATCAATGTCCTTAGGGGCAATATCAACAGCTGGCGTAAGTAGTGTCCTCAGGGCCAATATCAACAGCTGGCGTTAGTATTGTCCTCAGGGGCAATATCAACAGCCAGTGATAGCACTGTCCCCAGGGGCCATAACAACAGCCAAAGTTAGTACTGTCCCTAAGGGACATATCAACAACTAGAGTTAGTACTGTCCTAACGGGAAATATCAACAGCCAGCGATAGCACTGTCCTCAGGGGCCATATCAACAGCCAGCGATAGCAATGTCCTTAGGGGCAATATCAACAGCTGGCGAAAGTAGTGTCCTCAGGGCCAATATCAACAGCTGGCGTAAGTACTGTCCTCAGGGGCAATATCAACAGCCAGTGATAGCACTGTCCCCAGGGGCCATAACAACAGCCAAAGTTAGTACTGTCCCTAGGGTACATATCAACAGCTAAAGTTAGTACTGTCCTAACGGGAAATATCAACAGCCAGCGATAGCACTGTCCTTAGGGGCCATATCAACATCCAGCGATAGCAATGTCCTTAGGGGCAATATCAAACAGCTGGCGTAAGTAGTGTCCTCAGGGCCAATATCAACAGCTGGCGTTAGTATTGTCCTCAGGGGCAATATCAACAGCCATTGATAGCACTGTCCCCAGGGGCCATAACAACAGCCAAAGTTAGTACTGTGCCTAGGTGACATATCAACAACTAGAATTAGTACTGTCCTAACGGGAATATCAACAGCCAGCGATAGCACTGTCCTCAGGGGCCAAATCAACAGCCAGCGATAGCAATGTCCTTAGGGGCAATATCAACAGCTGGCGTAGTCAGTGTCCTCCGGGCCAATATCAACAGCTGACGTTAGTATTGTCTTCAGGGGCAATATCAACAGCCAGTGATAGCACTGTCCCCAGGGGGCCATAACAACAGCCAAATAGTAATGTCCCTAGGTGACATATCAACAACTAGAATTAGTACTGTCCTAACGGGAAATATCAACAGCCAGCGACAGCTGGCGTAAGTAGTGTCCTCAGGGCCAATATCAACAGCTGGCGTTGGTAGTGCCCTAAGAGCCATTATGAACAGCTGGCGTTAGTACTGTTCTAATGGGCAATATCAATAGCTTGCGAAAGTAGTGTCCTCAGGGTCAATATCAACAGCTACCTTTAGTACTTTCCTAAGGGACAATATCAACCCGCTACCGCTAGTACTGTCCTCAGGGGCAATATCAACAGCTAGCGTTAGTACTATCCTCTGGGGCAATGTCAACTGCTAGCGTTAGTACTGACCTCATGGACAATTTCAACAGCCAGCTTTAGTACCGTCCTCAGTGGCAAAATTAACAGCCAGCGTTAGTATTGCCCTCAGGGGCAATATCAACAGTGGGCGTTAGTACTGCCCTCAATGGCCTTATCAACAGCCAACGTTATTACAGTCGTCAGGGGCCAATATCAACAGCAAGATATAGTACACTCCTAATGGGCAATATCAACAGCTGGCGTAAGTAGTTTCCTCAGGGCCAATATCAACAGCTAGCGCTAGTACTGTCCTAAGGGGCAATATTAACAGCAACCGTTAGTACTGTCCTCAGGGGCAATATCAACGGCTAGCGTTAGTACTGTCCTCAGGGGCAATGTCAACAGCTAACGTAAGTACTATCCTAATGGGCAATATCAACAGCTGGCGTTAGAACTGTCCTAATGGGCAATATCAACACCTGGCGTAAGAAGTGTCCTCAGGGCCAATATTAACAGCTAGCGTTAGTACTGTCATAAGGGGAAAAATCAACAGATACCTCTAGTACTGCCCTCAGGGGCAATATCAACAGCTAGCGTTAGTACTGTCCTAATGGGCAATATCAATAGCTGGCGTAAGTAGTGTCCTAAGGGCCAATATCGACAGCTAGCGTAAGTACTGTGCTCAGGGGCAATGTCAACAGCTAACGTTAGTACTGTCCTAATGGGCAATATCAACAGCTGTCGTTAGTACTGTCCTAATGGGCAATATCAACAGCTGGCGTGTTGTGTCCTCAGGGACAATATTAACAGCTAGCGTTAGTACTGTCCTAAGGGGAAAAATCAACAGCTACCGCTAGTACTGTCCTCAGTGGCAATATTAACAGCTAGCGTTATTACTGTCCTAAGGGGCAATATCTACCGCTAGTACTGTCCTCAGGGGAATATCAACAGCTAGCGTTAGTACTGTCCTCAGGGGCAATGTCAACAGCTAACGTTAGTACTGTCCTCATGGACAATTTCAACAGTCAGCGTTAGTACTGTCCTCAGTGGCAACATTAACAGCCAGCGTTAGTACTGTCCTCATGGGCAATATCAACAGCTATCGATAGTACTGACCTACTTGAAAATATCAACAAGTAGCGTTAGTACTGTCCTCAGGGACACTATCAACAATTGGTGTCTGTGACATCAACAGATATAGTATCAACAACTGGCGTCTGTAACATCCACATGGTTATTATCAACTGCTGACGTATGTGACATCAATAGGGGCTCTGTTAACAGCTGTCGTCTGTAGCTTCCACAGGAACTCTACTAATAATTGACGTCTGTGACAAACACAGGGACACTAACACCCACTGACGTGTATGACACTACATGTATCATCAGGGTACTTATTAACATATGAAGTCATAAGTGTTACAGATGAAATAATGACCATAGTGACAATATAACAGCTTTAGCCCATCATTTTGCGTTAGTACTGTACTCGGAGACAATATCATAAGCTAGAGCTGAGTTCCCATGGACAAAGGATCTACAGTAGCCTCTACAACTTGTACTTCCATCCCTGAGCTAGAGTCGATATTATTGCGGAGAAAATAATAAGCAATCTAACGCCAGAGCTGAAAATCAACAGGCAGTGCCATTAATGTCGTCACAGACAATATCAACTGGTAACAGTACTTTTTTTTCAGGACTTTTCGCACATCTAGCCTTATAACTGCCCTATATAAACAGTACTGTCGTCAGATATATTTAGTCTTCAGATATGTTTCATAACAAGAGCTGTTCGGTTGGTGGGCGTGGCGGGTATAGAAACTCGGGCCCCCGGCGATATAACATTATTTTTAAAATCTCAGATAAATTAAGAGTACAATTTGGGGCAGGTAGTGATTTATTTTATTATTATTTTTTTTATCAGTTTTAAAGGGACACACGGCAATCTTGAATTTTTAAAAACGTGCCGTTAGTTTTTCTCTGAACTTGCATTTGTTCAAACATTAACATTAATTGTTAGAACAGTTCAAAGCAAATTATTTTTACAAATTACCAACTTTTTTATAATATTGCACCAATAACATATCTAAAACAATGGTAAAATAATGAAGAAAATTGAAATCTCAATTCTTAATTTAATTATATGCAATATATATGAAGTCAAAATGACGCAGAGTTAATCGAGGAGCAAATTGTAATATTTGCGTAACTTATCGAGTATGTTGGTGGAGGAAAGTTAAACCTTAGAACCACACACACACACACACACACACACACACACACACACACACACATTTCTATTATCTGCATAAAACTTAAGACTGCCATGTGTCCCTTTAATCCGAAATTGATCTGTATTTATCTTTGATCTGTTGATGCATTGTTCGAATATACGTTGTGTACAGTGTATTTTATTAAATTTGTTTACGGTTATTCCGGTTGACAACGGTGTATTTGATGATCAGTGATGCGTGCGCACGATAAAATCGTGCTGGATCATTCGAGGCTCAGACAGGCAACTGTTAACAACAACACATTTTTTTACATTTTAGTTTTAATGGAAAGTTCACCCATCATTATTGTACTGAAGGTAGTATATTCATCTATGTACGATGTTTAACATGTATTCTTCTATCAGTTTTTGAAATTGTTCTGTTGTCATGGAGATGCATAGAGAGGTGAATCGACGATTATACCGGTGTGATAGGAGCAGTGGTTCTATACATTACACATACGTGAAATTATTTCTCCTAAACTGTGTCATAAAGACTCAGCCATTCTACACATATTACAACTTTTATGGCAAAACTTACTGATAAACTTATAAAACAAAACAACACAGATGGGGGTGGGGGTGGGGGTTGGGGGCGTAACATAGTTATTTGTGTAAGAATTGACCAAAACAAAACACAAAGAAACTGAAACCCCTTGGATCCCATGGAACTCAAATACGAATAGCCCGCAAACTGCTTCTGATTTCACACACAATTAATGAATCTACTGGCCAAATTTGGCTGTGCTAGAATAAGAAATGTAAGAGATATAAACTTGTAAACACAGCTTACACGCAACATTTGATGTGATGTGGGACGACGACGCCGAGGTGATTACATATATTAAAACATAACACTCTTGCTCAATGTGATACAAGCATTGTATATGAGAAACGAGGTACGTAATGTTTGAGGACGAAACGCAATCAGGAAACAAATGAAAGAAACCTGACATACAAAATACAACTGCATACTATGCTAGTCTTACTCATGTACCCATAAATATTTGCCCATTCGTCCCGATTCCCTCTCGTTATTAATGCATATGAGTAGTGACTTACAAGTAGATACGACCCTGACTGAGCCCACAGGTAGCTACGACCCTGAATACTACTAGCAATTATAACATTCCATTTATGAACATGCTTGTATTCAATGAGAATATATTGTAAGGGAAGTAACTGTTCACTATGTTCGCCTGTAATTTAGATTTATATCCACAGTATACATCCTATTATGAAAATAGTACAAAATTAAAATTATGCTTGGCGGATTTTAACGGGGGACAAGAAACAAAAACACAGCTTTAATATTGCATTCATCGTTTATTATTCTAAAGAAAGTAATATGTCATTGTCGAGTTTAATTTTATGTCTACGGAATTGTTGAATAATATCTACCCCCTCTTAAATTGATAAAAATAGAAACAAAGGGAAGTAACTAATATTAGCGTAAATATGCGTCGATCTAATACAAATTAGGGGCATAATTGACAGCTGGAGCTTCGTCGGGACATAATTGACAGGAGGGGCTTAAACAACAGCGAGTGATTTGAACCCTACTGGAGATTTTTCGGCAATGTACCACAAATAAAGAGAAAATTAAATATACAATAAGAAGGCCAATACACAACGCAAGCGTGATGATGACCTGATAAATTGACACGGTCAGTGACCTACTGGTTGGCTTAAATCAGACAGTGTGAATAAAAGTACATCCAATCAAAACTCATGTTGAAACTTTTTGGTTGAAAATTCTGAAAATCACACCCTACAAAAGTCGCCAATTTATAAGTATTAAAGGGGTTTAACGTCGATTTTAACAATATTTATATATATTATATCACGACGTTGTCCGCTTGTTGCAGTTCAACTCCCAAATGAGCCAATATGTATATCTTAATGTAAAGAAATATGAAAAGATCGGACAGGGAAAGTAGCATTCAAGGACGACAGTCAACCACAAAACACAGAAACAAACACGCAAACAGACAAACAAGAAGGCAAAAATAATAACGTTATATATTTCCAAATTCATTATAAATGATCATGAATAGTTTCATCTAAAGACAACATGCCTCCACATTTCTTATCATTGCGAAATCTTACATAGATAATGCGTTCTTTTTTTTAACTCTACGCATTTAAGTAATTTGAGGCCCTAATGTAATTTAATTTTGCGACATAAGATCTGAATGATATATATATTATCAGACACTGATTTTGAGGCGATAGTGTTGGGCGAGGCGGGGGTGGGCGAGACTGGCAATGGTTGAGGCTGGCGGTGGGTGAGGCGAGGGTGGGTGAGGCTGGCGGTGGGTGAGGCGGGGGTGAGCGAGGCTGGCAGTGGGTGAGGCTGGCGGTGGTCACATCACCACCTCCGCCATATGAAATGTGTATAAACTTGTTGTATATGTTTTGTTGTTTGATGTGTTGCTTGTCAAGTTCTTTCAAATGTTTGCGACTCCTTTATCAGAAATAAGCAACATCAAAATACACACCCATTCAAAAAAAAAAAGAAAAAAAAAGAAAAGAATTGTCGCTTCTCCTAAATGTATTCACGGCAACTTATTGAACACATCGAGAATGATTAAAGTAAGTTCATTTATTCCTTTTAGGACATTGTGTATTTTTGATTCGTTGACGATAATTTGTATTATTTGTATTAACTGTTTTGCTATACGTCATTAGCGCTTATAGCTGGTGCCAAATATTCCGACTAATGTCGCGTAATGTCATGTCAACGTTACGAAACGTCCACTATTTATTGTTTATATTCGATGAAAAAGGTACTGCGCCTAAACGTCGATGAATACAGTATAAACATAAATTGTTGGTGTTAAATTTGATATATTCGTATAGAATAAGCAGCATCTAAATACACACCCATTCAAATAAATATTATAGCCTGAGATTCGCACCCATGACTATCGGATTAAAAATCCCTACACGTGGGGATCTATAATAAGTTTATAAATAGCGTTATTTTTAGCGATATACTGTTAGCCGGGTAGACATTATTATTTGTTCATTTTTTGTGTGCGATGGAATGCGTTTTGAAGTATATACAGTCACCAAAGACATTCGAAAATACTTCCTAGAAAACATAGATTACACTTCCAACATTAGAATTGTATACGCTGAAAATAGGCTGTGTATGTTTTATTGAAATAACAGTGTGAAATAATCCAATTCAATTAAAAAACGAATATATATATCAAATAAACAATAACTTATCAATTGGTTACTAATGGCCTAATAGTAAGGTGTACGGATTGTCCATTCGGAGGTCTCGAGATGGAATCCCGTGTTAAGCGAACGTTTTTTTCAATGGTTAGAACAGTGATGTTTTAGATATAGATGATATCGATGTTGCTACAACGAATCGATGATTTATTATTGGTATAAGTTTCTCTCCTGTCATACGGGTTTACGGTCGTAGTTCACAAGCTTGAATTTGGTAGTAAACCAAGCTTAAAACCCTTCGATTTGATTTGGGTACTGGTCTGCTCTCATTATATACAGTAGCTTTAAAATCCTATTAAATTGAACGGTACGTTTTAGTATTTAAAACGAAGAGTCCTAAACATGTTTTGGTTTTAATACAGAGGAGCAAACATAATCAAACTGACGGTAGAAAATAAAAAGAACATGATTGACATGAGACCATTTACTGGGCCTATATCACAGAAAGGAGTGTTGGTATCTATATATCAGTCTGTGGATTCTCTGTGTCAGTCTTAATTCATTTCTGTTCGGGAAGATAAGGTAAGTGTTGACTAAGGTCTAGAACTGTGTTGTATAAATTGGTTTTGACAAAATAAATAAAAATCTGTATGAATGATGTTGCATAAACGGGCAGTAAGCTTAAGTCTGTCGAATCTGTTCTTACTATGTATATGATATGGAACGTTTTTATTTAGTGGATGTTAAATCCAAGAAAAAGAGTTGTTGCTTCTCCTAAATGTATTCAAGACAACTTATTGAAAAGTATGACCGATCTTACTTTTGTGCCAAACACGAAACATAAATGAGCAAGTCCTTAAGCAAGACACTTTATGTCATATGTCATTAACCATAATAACTGGTACAAAATATTCCGTCTAACGTCGCGTAACGTCATGTCAACGTTATGAAACGTCCGACATTTATTGTTTATATTAATCTTGAAAAAGACACTGCGCCGAAACGTCGATGAATAAAATATAAACATAACTTGTTGGTGTTAAATTTTATAAATTCATATAAAATAAGCTCAGAGAACTTTCGTAACAATCGATGGAAATAAGTTTAATCTAAATATAAAGGCAGTGCATTATTCTAACATATAACTTGATAAGCCGCAGTAACTGATCGGTAAATGTATACTCCTTAGTTTGCATCTAATTAATGTATGATACCATGTAGAAACGTTTAGTTCAAATACGATGTGATCGATAGAAAATATTAAATATGTCATTCGTAGACACAACTTTGTATTTACTTATGGGAACAATAACACCACAAAAATATATTTGGTAAATTTCATTTTTCAATGTAGTCATTGACTACCAAAAACAAAATAACAAAAGGAGAACATTGGAAAAAAAACGGCAATTAAAAGCAATAGCACGGTAGGTCCGCACTGCATCAAAAACCGAAATAAATGAGCATGTTTAAAAGTCAATGAACATGACAACATATAATACAAATAGCGATGAAGACAGTGTTACCGACTTAAGTAACCTATTCCTCCAATACTCAAAACCTACTGACGACGCAGTTTATACATAACTTACATATTTTGGGAATCCAAACTCTGTAGACACATTAAGGGGTTAGTTACGAATGTATAATGGGTAGATTTTTCTCAAAGTTATATCAACGCAACTAAACCCTACTTGCTAAGTACAACACCAACCGAAAAAAACATCTGCGACTAGGTATATCATAGCCTTAACTGTGTGGAGATGTGACCCATAAACTAAAAAATAAAGGAAATTTGTCAGAAAAGTATACAGCCCGTTAGTATTTTAACGCACTTGATGCTTAGTGATGGACACCTCTACAGTCAGTCCCAACGCTTCCTTTTTCTCTTGTGCGCTGGGAGAATATCATCGTGTGACTTAATGATTGCATCTTCTGAATCTCTAAGGGGTGGTAGGCAAATGGACTTTCGTTCATCGTTTTCTTTTATCGTAGATTAGTTTTCTCATTGTCTGTTATTGATGTAGTTGTTCTGTACAATTCTGAAGGTGTTTCCAATTATGTGTTTTATAGCATGGTGGGAATTTCTTTATGTACACCGTATCGTTTTATTTGGATGACAAAAGGGTAAGAGTGAGGTTTGATGCAACTTCTGGTTTAAACCCCAGAGGCCATTATTGTCGACCCTTTTATGTTTGTAATGTCATATATCTTGCCTTGTATTCATCCTTGTAAGTGATGTTTGTTTCTATGTTGTTTCTAAACAACATTCAATTCAATTCTATGAATGTTGACTTTATTGCTCGAGATTTTCTTTTGATGGGATGTACTTTTATTGACAAGGTCTTGTCAAATTGGGCGCAGAGGGCAGGATAAAAGCTAATCAGTAGAAATTATTGCCTAATGACCGAACAGGAAATGCAGCAGAACACAGTAAACCCAAAACCGCGCAAAACGTGAATGACAGTGTGGCGGCAGTAAAACGTCTCCCCGCGCTTGCAATCAGTACTGTTATTCATTCGATCTTTGGAGATCGCTGAGCCCGATACTTATATTTAGTTATCGGTGGTACATTTTTAATTTCTTTTGTTTTCTTATTTAATGTTTGATTCGGTGGTTCCACTGCTCCGGCCGATAAAAGGCTCTGGGTATTGTTTAACCACTTATAGGATATGTTGTCTGCTTTTTAATTTAGTGTTTTGGCTGTTACTTGTGATACGCAGGCTTCATAACCGCTGCTCCCAACTAAATTCCATTATGTTTATTTCGCTCTTCGGGGCATTTAATTTTATTAGATACTGGGACCATACGCCGTACGACATGGGGAAGCATATAACTCCATGTCCACCGCCGTATGCATGCCATCTTCGGGATGGTTAAAATTGTGTACTATTTACTTTATGAATATTGAGTTCTGCTCAACCCGGGGCTAGAGGGCGTGAGCGGTAGGTGGCATATTTCACTACCGCTCATGAACAGTCTTAATCAAACCAAGACTGCAATATTTCGTATGTGTCGTGCTCGGCCGTTTCCAAAGGTCCATTATCATACTCTTTTTAAATCAGGAATAAGGCATATGACGTCACAAACATAAAAACGACAATAGAGCTACCTTATTGGAACGGTCAGTGGAGAAAAATGTCTCTGGGGGTTTATACCAGGTTCTAGGGTGCACCAAACCGCACACTTACCCTACTGTCATCCCAATAAAACGGGACAGTGCAAATAAAGAAATCCCAGCCACGAACTATTCTTTAACCAACAAGGCAGCATTAATAGGCAATATAAATAAAACACAAAGATGCTCGTGTATATATAAATACAAAAATCAATAGCCTAGAAAGCCACTCAATGACTTGGCAGAAGCCAGAGCAACAAGAGAATAAATCATTGAGGGCACGACAAGAATGTAGACAAACATCAAACGTCACCGTTGTTTTGGGCTTTAGGTTGACGTCACCACAGGGTCCACAGCCTGACCGGTCATCGCACAATTAACGAGGAAAGCATAGTGGCGAACTGTAAATGGGTCCATCACCAAGGATGCAGTGCGTTGCAAAATGATAGGGTCATAACCTCTTTTGATAAACATTTTAACACGTTTAACAAAGATAGTATCAAAGCGATCATGACCAACGATCTTACGAAGTTTGTAAATCACGTCACCATAGAAGTCAGGTTGTGATAGTTCTTTTCGCAGAAGAGTTATTAAATTCCTTTTTATGTTTTGAAAGAAGATCAGGGTTACGATAACAAAAGTGTGCAAAGGTTTTACAAAGTTTATGGTAACAGTAGCCCTGATGGAGTAGCTTTTTAGTTATACAAAGATTACGAATATTAAGTCCTCAACTCAAGTACACGCTCTAGACAAACGATTAAGTTGAGACACATAGACCCCATAAGAAGTTGCTCGTGGAACATCCCCATCTAAATGGGGATAATTAACAATATCAATTTCAAAATTAAAATCATCACTCTTGTCATATATTTTGCTAATTATTTCACCATTTTCAATAGAGAGATGTAAATCGCGAAAAGAAGCGTTAGTATCAGAAATATTGGCTTTGTTAAGTTCTTTTGGATGTATAGTATTACCATAATAGAAATGAAAAGGTTGTCAATGTTCAAAATGTCATCCAGATACCGAGTGGTGTCATTAAAGGCTTCGCTAACATCTGCCTGGGTATCTGGTGAAAGACCCAACATGACATTTCTTTCATAGCAATATAAAATCAAAACTGGGACAAGGGGTGCACAGTTCGTACCCATTGGGATACCAACAAATTGTCTATAAAAGGTAATTCCATAATTGACGAAAATATTATCTAATAGAAAAATAAATGATTCACAAACTTCATGGCCACTCCGCATAATGTAATTGTCCAAACCGCTGTTAGTCAAAAAACGCTTTAACATTGTTATAGGCCAAAAATGTAGTATTTTCCCTAGCAAACGTTTTTTTAATGAGAGCAATAAGCTTGTCTTTGATAAGATTGTGTGGTAAAGTTGTATATACTGCAGAAAAATCATAAGTACTTATAGATGAAGCTTGACGTTTATTGCAAAGTTTATAAAGAACGTGGCCTGGATTTTTAATAGACCAAAATAAATTAATCCCAAAGTTTTCGGTAACCGTGTCTTCACCACGTTTTGACCACGCAAAAGTTCTTCACCACACACACGTTTTTTGAATGAGAGCTTGATAAGGTTGGGTGTTAAAGTTATATATAATGTAGAAAAATCATAAGTCCTTATAGTTGAAGCTCGACGTTTATTGCAAATTTGATCAAGAACATCGCCTAAATGTTTAATAGACCAAAATAAATTAATCCCTGAGCTGTCGGTAACCGTGTCTTCGCCAAGGTTTGTGAAAATCACCCCTATACACTAAATACGTACTAAATAGCGTTCCAACCGATGGTTTCGACCATTTTTGTGAAGTTTAATTAATGGGTGGGTGGAGAATGGAGAAGAGAAATGCATTTGCACTCAGTCAGAATATTTATCGGTCCAGCTAACCCCATCACAATCCAGATCCTATACTTATAAGTATTAACAATATTTGAACGAGTAGGAACGTTGTACAGTGAACCGTTCATTATTTTGGTGATATAAACTTGACTCGCAGTTAACAAAATTTCATTTATTCTTTACTTTTATTTAGTTCTAATTAGTAAGATTTTTGTCTTATTTTGAAGACAATGACGTACGTGATTTCACCCGCAACATACGTTTTGTATTGTCACTTCAAAGTTTAACAAATGCAGAGGAGCATACTTTGCAAGCGGTCTAAATATGTTCGATGGTACACAAACCCGTACAAACCGCTATAATATATCAAGCCACCTCTGAAATTATTACCATGATTCTAAATCATGCTCAGTCTCTTCTTCATAGAGAAAAGTTGGCCTACCAAGTGTGTAACTACATAACAACTTTATCTATTCCAGCTGCTATATGCTAAGAAACGGATATGGTTAATTTCTCCTTCGAGATCAAATATTGCATGCGGATGTGGAGCACATGACCATTTGTTTTATCGATAACTTTTATTTCAGGAATAAACAGAATCTGTAACCATGAGAGGGCTGGTAATTTTACTTGTTCTTGTGCCGATGACCTTTGCTGCGCCAAATGTACCAGAAAGGAGATTCATAGCAGACACTCTTGGTGCGTACATTTGTCATTTACCTTCTTATATAATTACCTCTCTGTTGTATTCTGGTTTGGTATAAGGAAAAAGGAGCAAATAATGAGATACGTTTGTATCAAGTTTAGGTGAGAATAATCACTGTGCGCATTTACCCTTTCGCCGCCATTTTTCAAATGTCGTCTGCTAAAATTTGAATTTCAACCTTCCGGTAATATGTTATACTAGTATATAAAGTGTCATGGAAAACATCTGAGTGGCGAACAGTGTAAACCCTGATCAGCCAGCACATCGTGTGAATGTTGATCTGAACTTACACTGGTCTTAAGATTAATTATTTCAATTATTGCAGTGAAAGGGTTAAACGGACAAATAAACCATTTGTGATTTGTTTTGACTTAAAAGCAGATACAAAAGTCGAACAGGCAATGTTTCTTTAGCAGAACTCTGCATTAATGATTTTAATAGGAATTAATTACTATATTTTAAACACTTATATTTTTACGGCTTTTATGTCGTCCGTCAAACTAAACATCCTGCAATTTAACTGGTTCCTTCAAAACGTTGCGACTATTAAACTGTTTATAACCCGTTGCAAATTAGCTATGTGTCAAACAAACACGGCGTCGTTTAATACAGTTACAATGGGTTTGTCAGTAAAACTGTCAAAATCAACGAACTGCTTAGATATGCGTTTACCAGTATTGAATAGTTGGCTTCTGAGAAAATATATCATCGTTAAAAGGCCGCAAAAAGTGTTTAACGGCTCCACTAACGCGTCGCTATTAAACACAATGTGCTTTATTCACTCTTTTCGATTAATTAAGTTGGTATCAATTATATGCTCGCACCTGCTGAATTAAACGTGTATGCAATTTTTTAAGCAGAGTTGTACTTGTTTTCTACATTGCTGTAAATGTATACATCAAATATCGTTAACAAATTACAGAGAAAATCATTAATGTAACCACCATCAAAGCCGACCTGCAGCTTATGGTCGACGCTTTGGGAAGTGATCCAACAGAACAAGCATGTGAACAAGAAGGACACAAATTATTCGGCAGTGGACTCCTGCAACACTCTGTTGCTCTTATTTGTCATTCGTAAGTATAATCAAATACATATACCGAACAAATTAAATTATGATGCATGTCGGTTCTTATCTCACGAAGCCGTGTACGTTCGGTGCCAACGATAAAGTGACATATATATGATAATTAATAATGCTACAAAGCCACTTGTAAACAAAGTCGGTGATAAAAAATAAAGTAAATATTTTGGGAACATACTTGTATAGGTCATCGAAAATCGATTTCATTTTAATGAAAATGGTGGTAATTTTAAAATGACGAAATTTGCAATATTTTTGCTTGCGAATAACAAAGTTTTTTGAACATGTTTTAGCGGTTTTTAAATAATGACACAATGGGCAATTCTTGTCAATGCCAAACATTAAATTAGTTCACAGCAACACATTCATATAACGAAATAAGTAATTTTTTTATTATATGGGAGGCAATTGTAATATTTTGCTTAGAAAATAATAAAATAACACAATACTTTGAAAATCACATCCTTACCATTTCTAAAAGCGTCAAACAAGTATATCAATGTTCATATGTTTAATCTATGTCCCTTAAAGGTCGTGCTAAACTGATTTTGTTCAGTATATATACTGAAACGCAAAAGAAACGCAACACAGGAATTTCCGCTATATATTGTATATACTGCACACTTAATTCCACATAATATTCCAAAAAAAATCCTAAGATGTTTTGTATAAACAAAAGTTGCAGTTAATTAGAGAAAGGTCACAACTGTGATGTTGTAGACGTTTTCATCACACTACACCTTGTAACAAGAAAATCATAAATGTTGAAGTTCCTGTTTGAAAAACTGAGCCAGTTCAGTACTGTAACGTAAAGAGTTTGCAAACTTTTGCATCCTAAGTTTGCTCACCTGCTTGAGCCAAACGCGTACTATGTGAATAATGAAACTTTGAAGGAATACTATTTGCTGTATTATGTGTTGTTTCAGTATTTATTTCCGAAAGAAAATGTCTTACGTAGCCATGTACCATTCGATTAACAGCAACATATTGTACATTAACTATATAGCGGAAATTCCCGTTTTGCGTTTCTTTTGCGTTTCAGTATATATGCGAAATGCCTTCTTATCGTATTGTCTGTCTATTGAAACGTGTATGATTTCGCTTTAGGTCTAATTACACTAAATCAACATGATGTGCTCGCCTGGTGCAGTCGAAAGTAGTTCTGTATTAAAGAGTGCTAATCATTTTTTCTTTAAAAACATTTTTAGTGCAGTTTCCTGTTATTTTTTGACTGTAACTGTATTCTGGACATGTTGTTGATATCTGAAAATTCAGCTCAGCATGTTTTTGACAGTTTTTGATATAAATTTGAGAAGTGAAAGTAGACAGGGTATGAAATTGCAAGGGGTACAAAATAGTGTTGACCTTTGACCCGGTGTTAGTATACAACGGAAGAAATGTTTCTTAGAAGGTATTAAACCCCCTATTTCCTTGTTGATGTTTAATAGCAGACATGTTTATTTGCATGATAAAGTAAATTTCCCAGAATTCTAACGAGGTTTGTGTTTTTAACAGGTTGTCAACATTCTAACTTTACTATGGAAGGGCAATGGAGACTCATTTACGCTATTATAACCTTTAAGGCCGGTGTCAAGGGTAGCATTTAACTATTCATTAACCAACCCTCCTACTTAAATGACAAGAGATTGAGCGTTATTTATCCTCTCCGTTGACGCCTTTCTGTCTACGAAAGAAATATAAAAAGATCGGACAGGGAAAGTAGCATTCAAGGAGGACAGTCAACCACAAAACACAGAAACAAACACGCAAACAGACAAACAAGAAGCCAAAAGCAACAATAAATACAAAAGACATCACAAACACAAAAGGGTTGACAATAGGGCTACCGCCTTGGAACGGTCAGTTGCAAAGTAGGCCACTGGGGGGTTTAAACTGGTTCTAGGGTGCACCAAACCTCACACTTACCCTACTGTCATCCCATTAAAACAGGACAGTGTAAATAAAGAAATCCCCGCCTTCGAAAGTCACATTTGTTTCTTTGAATGATGCGTTACCTTTTTAATGTTAATGAATTGTTTATTTTTTGTTTAGTTAAACTGTTATTTTATTTTATCAATTGTGCTCTATCCGTTTTTACTTTCTGTCTAATACTTGGAACGTTGAAGATTTTGTATTTAAAACACACACTAGTAAATAAATGTGATGTTTAATAAAAACACTCAGAGTAGTACTTTTTTCTAGATTCATATTTGAATTATAATAATACTGCAAACCTACTATAATAGAGGAGAATATAATATGATATTTAGAATCGATCTATTTTAGTAGTTTTTTTAGTGAGGTTTGGTGCACCCTAGAACCTGGTTTAAACCCCCAGCGGCCTTTTTTGCCACTGACTGTTCCAAGGTGGTAGCCTATTGTCAACCCTATTGCCAACCCATGTGTTTGTGATGTCTTATGTTGCCTTTTATTCATCTTTATAAATAGTTGTTCTTTGTGTGTTTGTGGTTGACTGTCGTCCTTGAATGCTACTTTTCCTGTTCGATTTTTATATCTACGTTTACAGTTATATGAATCAATACCAGTATATGCCGTACATAATGTGCCAGTACATTTTGTCATTTGCTACAGGTTCCAAGAACTTGTCCACCATTTTCAAATAGCAGCTCCAGTAACAACTGCCCCAGCAAAGAGATTTCTTCTTGATACTCTGCTTGGTTCTGTTTGTAAGTTGCCAATCGTACATTTCGTCATTGTTTTTCATTTGTCAAAAATTTAAATTCTGCTATATGTTAAAGGTCGTAGCGGGGTTGCTGGAAAATAGATATATTACGTGGTCCGAGTATTAACTTTCATATCCAATCCAGCCCCTTCTCCAAAAAGAGAAAACAGGGTTGGCTGGGGTATGAACTAAAGCTTTCGGCTTAAAGTGTTTGCATATTGTAAAATTTAAACATTTAATAGGTAATTTTAAACGGGTTATCGACATTTTTCAACAAAAATTGTTTTTAAACGTTTTTTATTTGTCAAAATATCCGTTATAAAATCCTGTAAATATAACCTTTCCCATCGCTTAATGGAATTAAGGTAGGACCACGTAATGGGTTTTATGTAAACATATTACTATATTCTTGCCATATATTTAGTTTTTATGATGATGAGGTAGACCGTCCTTGCATAATTGCTATCTGATCCGATAGATATTCGAACCTGACTGCTAACATTTGTACCTAGGCCACGATATTTACTGAAGTTAAATAAGTGAGGAATTTAGTAAAGGAATCTATAACGTGTGTTGTAATGTCGAACAGTTTTGTTGACAACTATTTAATTAGATTCTGGAGGGTTGTAATACTAGTATATAGTCCGTTACCGCTTCCCTCACCGCCAACTCCCATAGGAAATGTTGTTTATAAAGAGCTAAATAACTAAAAATACTTCAGAATGTGTTTGTAAAACATTAGTTTAGTTCTAAGCTATTTAAAGTGTTTGGCTAGATTGTATACATTATAGCCGTAATAATGATTCAAATGGATTTTATTTTTACTTTTTCCATGAATCGTGTTTACGCGTCTAGTTCCAACGTAATATCTAATATCTCTTACTGCTTTTTACTGTTAAATACATTCATGTGATTTTTGCTGATACATCGATACAGTTTTAAAATAAATGAATGTACTCAATAGATATGTTTACGACGTTGTAGCTTATATAGAAAACAAAAGCCTCCCGGTACGGAGAATTCAAACAGTCTGAAAGAGAAATGTCTTCAGGATGTTTTATAACAAAATACAAAGTGTTGATATTGAGATGTGTGTCACTACTGTTTTACTTAAAACAATGATTTATATCTGTATAATGGGGTTTGATTTATCATAACTTTTTTGCAACTATTATAAACATTATCCCTTCGAAAATTATAGTCAACCTACCGGGTATTCAGCACCATCTACAGGTTATGGTCGACGTATTGGGAAGTGACCCAACAGAGCAAGCGTGTGAGCAAGAAGGAATCAAAGTATTCGGCACTGGAATTTTGCAACACACGGTTCCTCTAGTTTGCCATATGTTAGTATGATTTATTATATTCATGTTGAAGATTTATTGAACGAACGCGATCTAATTCTATTGAGTTTGTCTATTTCCGCTATAGCTGGAGTTAAAGGTGAACTATGGTATGTTGGAATATGCCTGTTGCAAAGATTAATATTTGTTCTAACACGACCTCCACAGTCTTTCATATACACAAAGAAGAGAGACAGCTGTATGTTATTCTACGATAAAATACAGCTGTTCCATTAATTCCCAACGTATATTTCATCCGTTGAAGCGCCGCGTTACATGACGTCACTTGTTAAATATACGTCACGAAGACAACCTCAACAGTAATTTTAATGAAATGTTAATTACAACAAACTTGCCATGCTCCCAAACCGTGCACACCCCCGGTATAAACCCATCATATGTATCAGTACATATAACATTAATAAGCATCTTGAACAAGCTGAGAACGTTTGACGTCATACAGCGCAAGCTATATGACTTAAGCAATGACTTAATTGTTTGTCACGTGACTAGTAGTGTATTGAAACGCAGAGCTTTGCATACGGGGGCGCCCAATGGAACAGCCTGTAAACAGCAGCCTGATTACCTTGACCTCCGAGATAACATATAGTGCCCCAACAAAAGCGTAAACAATGGGGTTATTGTTGTGTTAGAATCGAAAAATAATAAATATATAAATGTATTATTTCTTAACTAGTGTCGAAAAGGGGCATTAAAGCATTGTTTATGAAAATGTTCCAACATTCGAATATAAACATTCGTGTATAAATACACGTTGTCAACAATTGTCAATAAAAACAGATTGATCCATAACCTGTATATTAAACAAACAACACTTTATTACATTCTTTATGACCCCTTCTTACATACTTTATGACCCCAACATTTCAAGTAGTTATGTTAAAGGTACAGCGAGTATGTGTACGTAATCCAGAGATAAAAATAACATATATACATATATACGATCTGATGTCCACCATGGAAACGCATTTTATATAATACGCACATTTTAAAGTTGGAAACATATTCCTTTTGGACATTTAGATGCATACATCAAGCATTTTTAACCTCTGAATAAACAGTCATTTCTGCATTGGATATACCCTTCTTCAAACCTATTGAAAGTGAAACTGCCAATTCTTTTGGAAATGACCAGTTCTCCAAATGTTCAGGTTTTGTAAAAGCCCTGCTTATTGAGATAATTTTACCTTCGTTTAGGGATGTATCACTACTCAGTGTCTGACTGTAAGATTTAGACTCAAAAAACATCATTTATACTTTCTTAAAAATAAGTATAAATTTCGAACAGGAATAAAGCTTTCACAGAACAAGTTAACCCCAAAACACGCAAAAAGAAAAACATGAATGTTGTTAAAGAGTTAAAGAATAAATCCCCGCCATGAACTATTCTCTAACCAACAAGAAGGCAGCATTAATAGGCAATATAAATAAAACACATTGTCAAAGATGATCGTGTATATATAAATACAAAAAAACATACACTTTCAACAAATGTTTACGAATGTAGAAACGTATTACTTCTGATTTATTTTTATTTTATCAAATTTCAATAACTTTACCAGCGTTCATCGACCACCGTTTTTGTGCCCAAAATGTAGAACTAGTCACCACTATGTTTATACGAGGTCACGAGACAAGTTGTGTCACACAAGGCAATGAATGACTTATAATTAAGCGCATATTATTGACTAAATCTGTCGACTTTGACCATAATTCAGTGCAACGACCGAACGGGCGGTGGACTCTATGACAACGTGTTCCGAAATCCTTTAAGGCGGGAACCTAGTGATGGATGTCCTTCACTCCCTTCACGATTTTCCCCTTGATGTTCTGACTTCAGGATAATAGCGAGGATTGTGCGCATATAAAATCGATTTAAACTAACCAGTAGGCCTTATTGCCTACTGACCGTTCCAAGTCGGTAAACCTGTCTTCACCACCCTTTCTGTCGTTTTTTGTCTCTTTCATTGTATTTTCAAGTCCTTGTTTGCAGTACAGTGCGGACCTACGATGCCATTGCGTTCGGACGCTGTGGTTTCTAAAGGACCCTATATCTCATTTTTTTTAAATCGGCGGGTATTATGTTTATTTACACTGTCCTGTTGTTTAGGGATGATGACAGGGTAAGTGTGAGTTTTGGCTTTTGCTACTGACCGTTCCATGGCGGTACCCCCGTTGTCAACTCTAATATGTTTGTGATATTATTGTTTACTGAATGTGTTTGTAATCACCTTTTCGTTGTAATACTTGTTGGAATGACTGTGAATGATACTCTTCCCGTTGGACTTATAACGTTTTCTTTGAATGTTAATGCTAGGAAGATGAGATTCATTATAGAGCAAATATATTCATGTTTAACAAGTTAATCGTTCAGGTTGGGTTTATATATAACAACGTAAAGTTGCAGAAAAAAAAACAAGATACGTAATATTTAATGAAACCAACATGACGTTAAGACAATGTTTACAACATCTGCTATTTCACGCAATGTCTTATCGCAGGCTTAACATTCAACAGACTAATACTTAGATTCAGAGAAATAAAATTATTAGATCTTACTTTCTGTATAGCATAACATGCTTTGATGTCGGTACAGGTTCATTGCGTATATGTTTTAATTGCACCGTTAACAAAAAATAATTGAAGGCCAGGTGTTGAATAAAATATCACAGGTTTTGTCTACACTGAAAAAAAATAAAATATTTTTCTTTGTAATTGTTGTTAGTTTCTATGCCTACTGTTGGTTGACTCTGGTTTCTCATTGCTACATTTCTGGTTCGAACTGTATATCTGCTTTTAGTTTGCGTTTCAATAAAATCATATTTCTCTCTCTTTCATCTTTCATCGAGCGTCAGTACAACGTGTTTTGTGTTTGCCGTCTAAGGACAAGTATGTTTCTTATAAGAAATGTCAGTGATATCTGTTTTGTGTTACAGGTTCCAGGATCTTCTCAGTCATTTTCATATAGAAGCCCAAACAACTGAAGCTCCCCTAGGAAAGCGATTTCTCCTTGATAGTATATGTAAGTTGCCACGCATACATGTCGTCCTGTTTGTTACCGACCTATTTCGAGCCTATTGTATTTAGTGTTAGAGGGTGGGGGTGCGGAGGTGGGAGAGAGAATGAATTAGGTAACTGTCAATCTCTGTTAGACATACTGCATGGGCAAATGGTGTTATTCAAGTTTGTATCAGATGACGAGGCTCTCTCAATACAGCTTACATAAAACATAAAAGTAGGTATTTCATTAGTTGTGGTTTGGTTTTGTTTTGGTGTTAAAAACAACGAATTATCAACAAAGTTTTGCATTTAACTATTTGTTTTCTTCATAAGAAAGATTCAAAGCATTATATACTGCTATACCTTTGGTACTGTTCAATATAGCAATGCTATTCTTAACAGGGCTCAAACTTTATACCTGAGCTGATCGGTCATGTAGAATGTTAGAAGTCAATAAGCAAGCTTTCCATGCTTTTTTCAATGACCATTTGTCGTTAGGAAATACCAACACAGTCCCTATAAAATAATACAATTTCAAGTTTTATAAAACAATACAAAGCCTATAGTCGAGATTCTTTACTGGATATTTTGTATTTATCGTTTAGGCTGGTATATTACTGTAGCGCAAATCGCGGTATTTGAATAATAGGCGTGATAAACGCCTCGATAACTTTGAAAATGTATCACCCCCATAATGCGGTATTTAAACCAAAAGTGTTTTCTCTTAATTGTGTTTGTTGCTCCCAAAGGATCACCTTTATCAGTATTTATTATAGCAATTCGTTCAGAACTCCGATACCTCCAGTCTGATCAACATCGAGGAGCATATATACAAAGGCGGCTAATGTAAATTTATACATGTTTGTTCAACGGAGCGAAATAAGAAAATCAGGAAAATGTATGACTATATGGAGTATTATAAACACTTGCCTGCGTATTTGAATTGTGTTCAGTAATATATATATATTGTTCCTATAATATCCTTGAAATAATCCAAAGTCACACACATTGTATACATTTATAAATATAGAGCGCATGTATTGATATAATATACCATGTACAGGGAAATACAGGCTCAGTGTGTTGACACTCGACGGAGAGAATTTTTTGTTTGAAATGAGACTCTTGAAGGGGTATTGTTTAAATGAACAGTTATATATATGGAATTTGCTTTTCTTAGAAAAGGACCAGCAAGAGTATTTCTCGCAAATCGAAGTATTCAGGATGTGGGGTGGATGTATACACATTAAGATCGCCCATCCGCCTATCCTTCCGTTACACTTTTCAATTCCGGAGCTTCCTGGCCATACAATATGAGTGTCAGTTCGTAAAATAAATCGTTTCTGGAGTACATTTTAGAAACCGAATGTATCTTCATGAAACATGCCCTGTATATAACCCGACTTAGCGGAATTTTTTTTCTCACTTTATTGCCTAACAATCACATTTTGACGAAATGACCACCGCCATATGCATGCCATCTTCGGCATGGTTAAAATTATGTACTATTGATTTTATGAATATTGAGTTCTGCTCAACCCGGGGCAAGAGGGCGTGAGAGGTAGCTAGCATATTTCACTACCGTTCATGAACAATTTCACTACCGTTCATGAACAGTCTCATTCAAACCGAACGTCAGCTTCAACCTACTAATTAGGTAGGACGGAAGCGGATTAACATTATTTGCATAAACGCACTCAATCCGCAAAGGACCCTGTGCTATTATAAAAGAATATTTTTCAACATATTGATTTTTATTTAAAAATACTTTACAAACCATTAAATTACATTAAAGAAAATTAAAGATTTATATAAGTAAACTTAAAAAAAGTTAATTATTTGAAGTTTCATAAATCTAATAAAACGTTAAGTTTTAAGTTAACATTTACCCTGTCCTACCTAATTAGTAGGTTGAAGCTGACGTCTTTCATATAAAGGATATTTTTTTTGTTTTAAAATTTCCGCATGTAATCATAAGACGTCATGAAGAGTATAAAACGACAACCAACTATTCAGTTTTCCTTTCATCGTTGTCGTCTTCATCAAATTGGTGTTCAAATATTTACACTACTTTACCGCATAACCTTATAAAAGAAAAAACTAATAGCTCTTATACAAAAAAATTCTCCAAGGAACAAACTACTTTGTTAGCCTGTAGCCACACTAGGCCATTTTCAGGCACACTAGGTCATGATCCCGACGGTTACACTTTATGGACTTGTTAACAAGTCTGTGAATTACTATCATTCTTATTAGACAACATTTTTATCAGGTTTGGACATACCGGTTATAGGCAAACCGTTGGCATTCCTATTGGTACTAACTGTGCACCACTTGTTGTAGATTTGTTTTTATATTGCTCCGAACGTGACTTTATGTTAGGCCTTTCTCCCGATACACAAGCTGATGTCATCGACGCTTTAAATAACACCTCACGCTATTTTGATGATACACTTAATTTGCATAAACCTTTCTTTTCTTCTATGATTCCTAACATTTATGCTCCAGAACTAAACCTCAATAAAGCTAACTTTTCGGATTCTGTCTCTCCTTTTTTTTTATTTACATCTTTCTGTTGAAAATGGAGTAGAAATAACTAAACTTTATGATAATAGAGATGATTTTGATTCGATATTGTAAATATCCACATTTAGCTAGGGATATCCCCAATACTGTTTCTTATGGCGTGTATATTTCTCAGTTAATTCGTTTTTCCAGAGCTTGTAGCCGTGTTGAGGACTTTAACCTTCGTAATCTTAACATTACTGAAAAAACTCTTCCAACAGGGTTACCGTTACCATAAGTTACGCAAGACTGTTTCTAAGTTTTATTATCGTAACACTGATCTGCTCGACAAATATAACAGCAATCTTTAAAAACTTCTGGAACAAGGTTTATCACAACCCGTCTTTTATGGAGATATGATTTACAAACTTAGGAAAATTATCTGTCGTGATAATTTTCAAGAGTTATTTATTACAATTATTAAAAATATTATAAACAGGGGTTACGACAGAAGTATTCTGCGGCGCACTACCTGCTTAGTAGTAGACTCTTCTACAGTTTGCAATTATGCTTTCCGCTTTGATTGTGCAACGACCGGACGGACATTGGACCATATGACAACGTGTTCCTAAATGCTTTAAGGCGAGAACCGTTTGATGAATGTCCTTCACTCCATTTGGTCGTGCCCTTAACGGTTTTCTCCTTAATACTCTGATTACAGACAAGTTATCGAGTACATTTGAGATTAGCTTCTTAGGTTTAACTTATTTTTTGATATATACATCAACATTTCTGTGTTTTTTTCTTATAAAACTTATCTACGCTGTCTCATAGGTAAGGGGTTAACTCGGCGGAGATATATTTTCATTTACACTATTGTTTAGGGATGATGACAGAGTAAGAGTGAGGTTTGGTGCAACCTTGACCCGGTTTAAACTCCCCGGTGGTCCCTTTTGCCACTGACCGTTCCAAGGCGGTACCCCTGTTGCCAACCCTTATATGTTTGTGATGTGCCTTTTCACTGAATGTGTTTGTGATGTACTTTTTTAATCACGTTTGCGTTGTAATACTTGTTGGATAGACTGTATTCTGTAAATGCTACTCTTCCAGTTGGACTTATAACATCTTCTTTGTAATTTCAAACTAAAGTTGACAACGTGAAGTATAAAGGATGAATGGATGTATGTGGTAGACCTCAGTGAGGTAGTTAATACTAGTAAAGGCTTATATGCGCTTCTACTTTTCCGGTTATAGGGAAAACTTGTCTCACACTCCTAATACTCACAACCCTACCACCTTTCAAATCTTCTAATTTTATAACAATTATTCTAAAGTTTCTTTCAGTGCATACATGTATTGCAGTTTTTTTGCATCATACTCATGTTATTATATAATCTTATATTAAGTATTGCATATAACACATTGTAATCAAATATGCTTTGAAAACAATATTATATATTATAACAACTTCTGGAGAAAGCTTCTCGGTACGATATATGATTTCGTGTTCATTTTTTGTAAATGCAAAATTAAAAAATTTGCGTCATGAATAAAACATATCTTTGACAATTACGGCATAAAATGACAAATAATTAACTGCTTATTTTAACATACGATTGTTTTGCTGAGTAAGTTACGCCTTAAAATCAGAACGCCATCTTTATTTTGCATCGCATCGGTTGACCTTTCAGTAGTATGTGTATGTGATACTGGTACACTTCTTAGTAAAATGTTGGCATTAAATATACCAAAAGCGATTGATGATTGGAGAACAGTATACATATTGATTTGTCCGGTTTAGTTCTACAGCTTTGTTGGAATTTTGTGTCTACTTTTACATACGCCTTTGATCATTTCGTTTAAAACTTACAGTGAACTTGGTTAATACAAGCGTCATCACACAAGATCTACAGACTATGGTCGACGTTTTGGGAGGTGATCCAACAGAGCAAGCATGTGAGCAAGAAGGACACAAATTATTCGCCGATGGACTTCTGCAACACTCCGTTGCTCTTCTTTGCCATGCGTAAGTATGATTTAACACACTATGTTAAATAATTATTGATCGCATTGTACATGGATGGAAATGCAAATAATTCCTTTTTATCGCGCTGTACATGGATGGAAAGGTAAATACCTTCTTTTTATCGCTCTGTACATGGATGGAAAGGTAATTCATTCTTTTTTATCCACTGTACCTGAATGGAAAGGTAACTAGTTCCTTTCTTTCCATTGTACCTGATGGAAAGGTAAATAAATCCTTTTTATCGCTCTGTACATGGATGGAAAGGTAAAATTATTTTTCGCTTTGAATATGGATTGAAAGGTAAATTCATCCTTTTTATCCACTGTACCTGGATGGAAAGGTAAATAAAAAAATTTTATCCACTGTACCTGGATGGAAAGGTAAATTCATCCTTTTTATCCACTGTACCTGGATGGAAAGGTAAATAATTCTTTTTTATCCACTGTACCTTGATGGAAAGGTAAATAATTCTTTTTTATCCACTGTACCTGGATGGAAAGGTAAATTCATCCTTTTTATCCACTGTACCTGGATGGAAAGGTAAATAATTCCTTTTTATCGCTTTGTACATGGATGGAAATGCAAATAATTCCTTTTTATAGCGCTGTACATATATGGAAAGTTTAATAGCTTCTTTTTATCTCTCTGTACATGGATGGTAAAGGTAAATAATTCCTCTTTATCCACTGTACCTGGATTGAAAGGTAAATAATTCTTTTTTATCGCGCTATACATGGATGGAAAGGTAAATAACTTCTTTTTATCGCTCAGTACATGGATGGAAAGGTAAATTATTCATTTGTATCGCACTGTACCTGGATGGAAAGGTAAATCATTCATTTTTAGCCACTGTACATGGATGGAAAGGTAAATCATTCCTTTTTATCCCCTGTACCTGGATGGAAAGGTAAATACATCCTTTTTATCGACTGTACCTGGATGGAAAGGTAAATAATTCCTTTTTAACCACTGTACATGGATAGAAATGGTAATAATTCCTTATAATCGCGCTGTACATGGATGGAAAGTAAATAATTCCTTTTAATCACGCTGTACATGGATGGAAAGGTAAATAATTTCTTTTCATTGCGATGTACATAGATGGAAAGTTAAATAATTGCTTTTTATCGCACTGTTCATGGATGGAAAGGTAATTCATTCTTTTTTATCCACTGTACCTGAATGGAAAGGTAACTAGTTCCTTTCTTTCCATTGTACCTGATGGAAAGGTAAATAAATCCTTTTTATCGCTCTGTACATGGATGGAAAGGTAAAATTCTTTTTCGCTTTGAATATGGATTGAAAGGTAAATTCATCCTTTTTATCCACTGTACCTGGATGGAAAGGTAAATAATTCTTTTTTATCCACTGTACCTGGATGGAAAGGTAAATTCATCCTTTTTATCCACTGTACCTGGATGGAAAGGTAAATAATTCTTTTTTATCCACTGTACCTGGATGGAAAGGTAAATTCATCCTTTTTATCCACTGTACCTGGATGGAAAGGTAAATAATTCCTTTTTATCGCTTTGTACATGGATGGAAATGCAAATAATTCCTTTTTATAGCGCTGTACATATATGGAAAGTTTAATAACTTCTTTTTATCGCTCTGTACATGGATGGAAAGGTAAATAATTCCTCTTTATCCACTGTACCTGGATTGAAAGGTAAATAATTCTTTTTTATCGCGCTATACATGGATGGAAAGGTAAATAACTTCTTTTTATCGCTCTGTACATGGATGGAAAGGTAAATTATTCATTTGTATCGCACTGTACCTGGATGGAAAGGTAAATCATTCATTTTTAGCCACTGTACATGGATGGAAAGGTAAATCATTCCTTTTTATCCCCTGTACCTGGATGGAAAGGTAAATAAATCCTTTTTATCCACTGTACCTGGATGGAAAGGTAAATAATTCCTTTTTAACCACTGTACATTGATAGAAATGGTAATAATTCCTTATAATCGCGCTGTACATGGATGGAAAGTAAATAATTCCTTTTAATCACGCTGTACATGGATGGAAAGGTAAATAATTTCTTTTCATTGCGATGTACATAGATGGAAAGTTAAATAATTCCTTTTTATCGCGCTGTACATGGATGGAAAGGTAAATCTTTTTTTTTGTCCACCGTACATGGAAGGAAGGTAAATAATTTCTGTTTATCGCGCTGTACATGGAAGCAAAGGTAAATAATTCATTTTATCGCGCTGTACATGGATGGAAAGGTAAATACCTTCTTTTTATTGCTCTGTACATGGATGGAAAGGTAAATAATTCCTTTTTGTCCATTGTACATGGATGGAAAGGTAAATACTTTCTTTTTATTGCTCTGTACATGGATGGAAAGGTAAATAATTCCTTTTTGTCCACTGTACATGGATGGAAAGGTAAATTGTTCCTTTTTATCAAGTGTACATTGATGGAAAGGTAAATAATGCCACTAAAACTGGTGTTAATGGTATCAGTAACGTTTAACTGTTCATAACATGTCTACTTACTAACACTGCGGTCCAAGTGCTAACTCTTCAATTTTACACGGAGTCGAAATATCAAAAAAACGAATACGACGCCGTTGTGCTAAGTGGTGTAATGGTAAACAATACGACGCCGTTGTGCTAAGTGGTGTTATGGTAAACAAGCATGTCAAAAATATACGGAATTCCTAACATCCCCATATTGTTATTATGGGTACATTTGAAACGTATTTCGATGTTACTGCACAACACTTTTGCTGAAGATATTTTCGGGCGAGCTATGTTCAAGCCTTATACACGTGCAACTTGATTTTGTTATTAAAATGACCAATGCTTATATAAATCGGTCGAAGTTCAAAAGTTAATACTACTGGGCGTTATACGTTCCTATTAGTACCGTTATATTATACGATTAATCTGCTTTGCCAACGTTAATCATGTTGAATAAAGTGTCTTACCTAAACTGGATGACTGAGCCATTAATTACCAACATGTGCACGTAAGCGTTTTTATTCCTTCATACAAGGTTACATTAAGTAACACATATACACATACAATCAGAAATGCAACGTAAAGCACATGACATGTGGAATAGAATTATTGATCTTAATAATCATTTTCAGAATAATTTGAAATAATAATAGCAGTAAACTATAGAACTAAATACTGAAAAGGGGATTCATTGGAAGCAACTAAAACAAGCAAGAGAGAAAAGCGTCAGACTTGGTTTGGTACTATTGAGTATATTTATGATAATTTATATAGGGCGCAACACCTCTAATACCGGTGTTAGAAGTATCAGCGTTAAAGACAAAGAGATTTTGTTCGAAGAAACAAAGGAGCGGATAGTAATAATACTACTAATTCGAAGTCGGGGCAACTTTTACAGCCGCCATTAATCACTAAACAAACGCCAGTGTGAATGACAGTAAATACTTGGAAACATTAAAAACAAACAAGAGAATAAAGCACTCTCGTTTTTTTTAGTAAATATAAGGGGTAATGCCGCTCAGAAAGAAGGTTAGATGATTTTGATTTTTAAAGCGTGAATTGAGAAGAATTTATGCCCAGTAATATAGAAAAATATAGACGTTTATCATGTGTATTTTAAAAGGATACATTCCAATAAAAAAAGCGTTTCGTTTTTAAAGCATTATTGGGTACTCATCATACTTGACTGTTTATACAGAATAATGCGTTCAATCATCATATTTGTCGGAATTCTTGCATGACGTCCGAAAATAGTTGTACTTCACTGGATTGCCAGTATGATTTATATGCACGTGTTTTGCATATAGTGACGGAAACATTTGATGAACTTGACGACTTGTTTAACCCCTTGGTTTGGTTTATGTTGCATCTACAACATTTGATTTATTTCATCGAGTGACAGTACAGTATTTTACATGTCGTCTCAGTGCAAATTGGTGTCTTAATAAATATTGAAAAGAAAAGGGAATCCCTTGGAAGCAATACAAACAAACAAGAGATAAAAGTAGCAGACTCGGTTTTACTGAGTCTGTTCATGAGAGGTAATGTAAAGTGCAACAACTCGCACGCCTCCGAGAACCGGCTTTCTTCTTTTCCCTTGTTGGTGTTCTTCCTGCCAAAGGATTGCCTTACTTATTTTATTTACATAAAATGTCATTACGATATGTTCTTTGTTGCAGGTTCCAAGAACTTCTCCACCATTTTAATATCGCAGCTCCAGCAACAACAACAGTTGACCTACGAGGAGGGAGGTAGTTAGGAAGCTATGCTCAACATGGGGAATATGATCACACGGTTTCTCAGAAAAGCATGCAATTAATATGTACTGAACATATATAAATATACAATTTAGTAGCCGAAATGTGTCTTTTATTTACCAGTTGTGTCCAATTAGGAAGTTGATACATTAAAAATAAGGTATATTTCGACAAGCCAAAAATAAATTCATACCTCTCTATTATTTTGTCTTCAGCGTTCAAATTGACAAGACAGTGTAAATAAAAGTACATCCCACCAAGGCGAGTTTTGTTATATAGAACGAACGTAAGCATGTATCAAGTCAAGTTTAGTATTAATAAACTTCTCCATCCTTTAAAGGTTCAACGTATTGTTTAATCACCATTAAGATATCTTGTCTGCATTTTAATTTAGTATTTTGACTGTTACTCGTGATATACAGGTTTCATAACTTCTGCTCATAACTCAATTCCATTTTATTTTGTTTCTCGCCCTTTGTTTTCTCGTTTAGTGCAAAGCATTTTATTAGAAACGGGAACCGTTTGGCCGGTGGCCATGGAATGGTACAAACGATACCTCATTGAAGGTTCCATCTTCACCATCATATGCATACCATATGCGGGAATGTCTCAAATTCTCGTGCTATTGACATTTTAAATATTGAGTTCTGCTCAATCCGGAGCTACAGGGCGTGAATGGTGGTATCAAGCATTTTTCACTACCTTTCATGAACAATCTTAATCAAACCGAAACTGCAATGTTTTTTGTATTTATCGTGTTCGGCAATTTCTAGCCTCGGTCACCCGGCCCGCTTCTGATTTCTTCGTTACACTATGCTACACGGATCTAGAACTAGGGCCTGGGGAAAATAGGACGTTTAAAATCGCCCTCTCGTTTTGGGCGATTTTGGTGAGAATTTTAGAGATTCAACGAGACTTTCAAAAAACATATTTTTAAGTTAATTTAATCGCGAGCGTAAGCTCGCCTTACGGTTAACGCGTTGTTGATTTTCTGAAATCATGTAAAAAAAATTGCCATACTAAGGCAATAAAAATCTTCGTCAAACAGCTAGAGTTACCTGCCCGTAAAGTTGCATTGTTATAACGACGTGCTAGAAATACGATTTACCGTGCACCGGTAAATCGTATTTCGACGTGCTAGAAATTACGATTTACCGTGCACCGGTAAATCGTATTTCTAGCACCTCGTTATAACCTCACATGAACGCCGAGCGAAGCGAGGTGTTATTCGAAAGAAAATAATTACACCGAGATTACATAGAGCGATGCGACGTTTTACAGCTAATTCACCGAGCGAAGCGAGGTCTTTGTGCATTGAATATGACATACATGTAGATAAGGATTGTTTGTTTTCGATTCTCGATTCTTCTATATTATTCAGTGTTTTCTCAGGCTCAGTCCATTCAATGCAACATATTTATTTTTTACAATCTAATTTGTTAAAAAAAAATTCAACGATTTAATGCTTCATTACATTTAAATAAAAGTGAATACGTCACTATTTATTATTTAAAAAATAAAGATGGTTCTCTGGCTTAAAATAGAATAGACTAGAATAACTTTTATTTTCCAGTCAAGCACCATCACAGGCATTGACACTCACAGTAATATGATCTACAGTAGATCAATGTATTATTAAACAAAAATTGTCATGCTGTGCTTTTCACGTGAAAGCACTCCAATTTCATTGAAAATACAATATGACAAAAGGACTAAGAAACCTGGCTAAGAGCTGACCATCCTACATAATAAATCTCTGAACTGTGTCATTGTTTTTTGTTCAAATTGTATTTAACGACATACTGCGCCATTTAAGTCTCAATTACACTTATGAATAATAAATTTCACCTGAAACAATAGTTATATGAAATAATAATTAATCGCCTACCTTTTTATCCTTAAATTATTTTTGCGAAACCAAAGGCGGTTATTGAAATATCCTTTCTTTTTACTTAAAAGCACAGACCATAGGCGTAGCCAGGTTTTCAAAATGTATACGCACACCAAAAAAATACGTTTGGGGGAGGGTGTGGGAGGGGGGTCCGGCGGAGCTGCCCCGGGAAAAAAATTAAAATAAGGAAGGAAATTGTGCATTCTGGAGCATTCTGAGGCACCTTTCTGGAATTTTATTATGCTTGGCATTTTTTGTATTACGCACGTGCGTATTGTGCGTATAGGGCGCTACGCCCTTGCAGACGACGAAACGTAAACCTGTTTTGTTCTTGTTAGACAAGGTCAAGCACGTTACTGTACTGTACATAGACGTAACAGTACGTCACCATTATGACAATTTTCAATGAAGATTACGTCAGTCAGTGATGTTCGACGCAATTTCAAGAGGGGATTTAGAGAGTGGTGACTTGGGAACAAGGTATTAAACGAAATGATTATTTCAAATGACATATCAGCAATGATTTGTTTGTTTGTTTGTATGGTGTTATACGTCACTTTCAACACATGTAAGGTTATATATGACGGTGGATTTTTGGGTTGAGGAGGCAGACAACCCACTTGTCCTGGGTAGAACAAGTTCTGTATCCGTAAGAATCGACACATCCTAACAAGTCGAACTCCCAGTGGGATTCGAACCTGTAGCGATGAGAGGCGAGAAGGTTTACAAAGCAACGTTGTTAACCACTCGGCCACGGAGACAATGACTGGTGTATATTAACGTTATGCTTTTTTTCTTGTAGATGAAACATAAAAATACGGAAGTAAATAAACAGTAGTATTACTTTGCGTAATTTAGGTAGGGGCATCGGTCTAAAAATAATATTGTTTTGATCACGTGTACATGTTATAAACAGGTCATTAAAGGGTGTATGTGTGCCTCTTTGTGATAATGGCCCTTGTTAGCGATATGAGGACCTCAAACTGTAATCTGGTCAATTCACAAAGAGGCACACCTACCCCAGTTATTAACTTCTTAGGATGTGACTACGTCAAATCAATCAAAAACTCTTATTTGGATGATGCTTAATCAGATCAATCAAACCTCTTAGGATGCTAGAGGCTTTTAAAATGAGATCAACCAAACCTCTCAGGGTGTCAGAGGCTTTTAAAATCAGATCAACAAGCCTATTAGGATGAGGCTAAATATAGATATAAAAATCGATATAAATCAGATCAAAAGGACCTCTTAATCAAATCAATAAAACGGAGACCGCAATATTTATATATTTACCATCATTATATTTTTTTTACTTAAATTTTTTTAATGAATATTCACAATATGTGGGCAGTATCCTGAGGCTTATTTACATAAATTAAACCTATTATTATGAAGTAGTATTTGAGCATATATATATATATGGCACATTATACAGCGTGTAAAATGTTCCTGGAAATGTAAACTTTTTTCTTTTTTTTTCTTCTTTTTTTCCATTGTCTGAGTTGACCATTCGAATCTGTATAGAAGTGTACGTCAAAGCACTGTTAACCAGTGGGAAAGTTGGGAAACAAAAGTCAAACTATTACATGGTGAATATAAAAGTATGTCTTACAAGAATGAATGACCTGTACAATATCTGAATATTGGTTTGCTAAATGGCAATTGATGGGCAAGTGCCTGTGAAATAAAAGCATGCGCTAATGTTCTCAATTGCCGGAAGGGAAAAACACTTACATGAACCAAATGGCCCTTTTACAAGGACTATTGACCTTTTGTTGGAAAATAATCATTTTCTTTTAAACAAACCATGTGTAAGCGATACAAGTGAACATACAATTGAGTCACTGAACACACGTGTTGACTGTACTTGCACAGAGCCATAGTACACATCCAGATGTTCAAAATTATCCTTATTCACATGAAACAATTCAAAACATAGAACACGTTAGGGTAGTGATCATTCCTATTCCTTCCTACCTGATCATTGCTGCTAACTAAATGTATTTACATTTAGGAAATAGGAATAGATTGGATCATCCTGAGAAGTCTCATACAAAAAAAGTATGCATAATTATACTGATCCTGCTTACTCAAGTTCACCTGACACATGCTGCACAAGTGAACGCTTTCAACCAGGACTTTTTTTCCCTTCTATAAAAGGGACCAAAATCTGATTACTTCACAATTCAAGTATTTTTTTTCACAACTGTGGCCGATTTGATTCACACATATTATTTTTTTTTTTTTTATTATTATTTTTTTTTTTTTTTTGAAAACAACATTTCCAAATGTTATCTTTTTCAATATTGTTTTGTTCTGGATATGTTCATAGAAGAAAGTTTGTCTAAAATGTTTCATATTACCCTCCTCTCACAAAAACTATGTATGTACGTATTGAGTAATATCTCTTTTTTTTTCTCCACAAAATGACCAGGCTAGGGTCGGGAGTCTTCACAATGTTAAGGGGAAAAATGCCCTGCCAACATTACAATGGAAATTACACATTACAAATTTGTATGTGAATAGTAGTGGGTTGCGTTTTTTGTGTGACCCTTAGAACGGAGCAACTGAGTTGGGTTTAGAAAATCCCTATGTTATAAGTTATTACAGTATGAGTAATATTACACAATTTAACCATTTTATTTACTTAAACCGACGCTCGCCATGAGGCAGTGCCTTATTCATATTAATCGCGAGCGTAAGCTCGCCTTATGGTTAACGCATTGTTGATTTTCTGAAATTGCGATACTAAGGCAATAAAAATCTTCGTCAACCAGCTAGAGTTACCTGCCCGTGCAGGTGAATCGTATTTCTAGCACGTCGTTATAACCTAACATGAACGCCGAGCGGAGCGAGGTGTTATTCGAAGGAAAATAAAGCTAATTACACCGAGATTACATCGAGCGAAGCGACGTTATACAGCTAATTTCACCGAGGGAATCGAGGTCTTGTGCATTGAATATAACATACATGTAAACCTTTTTTGTTCTTTGTAGACAAAGTCAAGCACGTACTGTACTGTTGACGTAATAGTACGTCACCATTATGACAATTTGCAATGCTGATTACGTCAGTCAGTGATGTTCGACGCAATTTCAATTTCAAGAGGGGATGTAGAGAGTGGTGACTTGGGAACAAGGTATTAAACGAACTGAATATTTCACATGACACATCAGAAATGATTTGTTTGTTTGTTTGTATGGTGTTTTACGTCATTTTCAACACATGTAAGGTTATATATGACGGTGGATTTTTGGGTGGTGGAGACAGACCACCCACTTGTCCTGGGTAGAACCAGTACTATAGAACCAGTACTATACACCTCCCGCCATCCGTAAGGATCGACACATCCTCACAAGTCGAGCTCCCAGTGGGATTCGAACCTGCAGCGGTGAGAGGCGAGAAGGTTTACAACGCAACGTGAAACAATTCATTCCTATTCCTTCCTACTTGATCATTGCTGCTAACTGAAGGCATTTACATTTTGGAAATATGAATAGATTTGATCATCCTGAGAAGTCTCAAAAAAAAGGTATGCATACATAATTATACTGATCATGCTTATTCAAGTTCACCTGACACTTACTCACAGTTCAAGTCATTTTTTTCACAACTGTGGCCAATTTGCTTCACAATTATTATTATTAATTTATCTATTTTATTTATTATTATTGTTTTATTTATTTTGGAAAACATTTCCACCACTTAATTTGTTCAATATTGTTTTGTTCTGGATATGTTCATAGAAGAAAGTTTATCTAAAATGTTTCATATTATCTTGCTCCCACAAAAACAATGCATGTATTCAATACTTTTTTCACAAATTAGGCAGTTTTCGCGCTTTTTTTTCTCTACCAAAATGACCAGGCTAGGGTCGGGAGTCTTCACAATTTTAAGGGGTAAAAGCCCTGCCAACATTACAATGGAAATCACACTGCAGTGCTTGGTTTGATTTGGTTTAAACTTATTTATTTTACATCGATTGTAACGAAAGCTCTATGAACTTATTTGAATCACTCTCGATGTCTTCCTGGGTAGAACCAGTACTAAGCAATGCAGATAAAGTGGCAATGGCGGGAATCGAACTCACGACTTTTGGATCATGGGTCCAACGCACTACCACTAGACCACAGCGCTCCACGGTTTGATTGGGAAGTGATAGAGTATAATGTGTATATCCCCATTTCGATTTCGAATAGTTATGCTTAAATAATTTGTTGAATTAGTTTTTTTTATGTGATGATCGCAAAGTTTGTATGTGAATAGTAGTGGGTTGCGTTTTTTGTGTGTCCCTTAGAACGGAGCAACTGAGTTGGGTTTAGAAAATCCCTATGTTATAAGGTATTACAGTATGAGTAATATTACACAATGTAACAATTTTATTTACTTAAACCGACGCTCGCCATGAGGCAGTGCCTTATTCATATTATTTTCTTATTTTTAACTTATGAGAAGCAGCAAGTGACGTCAAAAAGTTTAACAGGTTCATCAACAATTGACGTTGTACGTTTATTTACAACATGACGTCACGCAAACGTCGACTTTAGGCGCGTGAAAAAAATGCGCGAATAAATTGTGCTAATCGCTAGTGGGCGCTTTAATTGGCCGATATCTGCAAGTAAGACATATTCTTGATACGGTCTATCTGGCCGAGTCTAGGCGATTTCCAAATTTCTCCATTTATGCTCCTTTTAAGATAAAAGCTAGGAACAGCCAGTTAAAGTGGATTAAAAGTTTGCAGACAGTATACTCACTGAACCTGAATGATAACATTCATCAGAAAGGGCATAATTAGCAAGAGTCATTTATATTTTTCCTTTATTCTTAATTTGGGAATTTAACTCTAGGTATCATGATCGTTGACGTAATAACATAAAACAGAAGTCATGTGTAACTGTAAGTTGCTGATTTGCATACAGTCTGGAAAGCAACCAAGTCGAACAGGAAATATAACATTCAAGGACCACAGTCAACCAAAAACACGCACCGAGACAACAAAAAACAACACAGTAACCATGAAAAATAAGACAAAATGCACGTGACATCAGATACATATAGGGGTACCGCATTGTGATGGTAAGTTAGAGGTACCGCATTGTGGTGGTAAGTTAGCGGTACCGCCTTGGGATGGTAAGTTAGGGGTACCGCATTGTGATGGTAAATTAAGGGTACCGCATTGTGATTGTAAGTTAGGGGTACCGCATTGTGATGATAGTAAGTTAGGGGTACCGCATTTTGGTGGTAAGTTAGGGGTACCGCATCGGGATGGTAAGTTAGGGGTACCGCACTGTGATGGTAAGTTAGTGGTATTGTGATGATAAATTAGGGGTGCCGCATTGTGATGGTTAGTGGCAGAAATGCCACCGGAAATTTAAACCAGGTTCTAGTATGCATTGTGGTGGTAAGTTAGGGGTACCGCATTGGGATGGTAAGTTAGGGGTACCGCATTGGGATTGTAAGTTAGGGGTACCGCATTGTGATGGTTAGTGGCAGACTCCCCTAAAAACATATTTGCCTCATGTCAAGTGTATTCGCAAGGAAAAACATGGCAACTGATAAGCAGATGGAGATTTGCTTGCAGTAGACATGGACATATTTGAAATGAACGTTGCTGAAACAAAGCATCGCAACAGAAAAAAAAACAAAAACAAAAAAAATAAAAATAATGATATTCAAAATACATGTTGGGAGGACGAATTGAGCAAGAAAATACTTGTGAAACATGTAGAAACAATTGCGTAAAACACCTCTAAAACGCATATCAGAGCACACACAAATAGAACGTTTTCCAGCGGTTTATTAATACTCAGTCGGGAGGGGTATCACTACTCAGAGGGAAGGGGTATCAAGACTCAATCGGGAGGGTATCAGGGATGGGTTGAGTATGTGTGTAGTTGTGTCAATTCATTACAAACTCCCTGCAAACATGAACCTTATGGAGAGAGAACACAAAATACCTTAACAAAAGCACATATAAAACGTATATGACCGTATGACCTTAACCTTAAAGATACAGACCCGGGTTTTGGTTCATCACGTCGTCGCGATGAGATGGGTATTTGGGCCAATTTATTTCAAAATCGCTCCTTGCATGGAAAAGTTATGGTGCGGACACCAAATGGACATTATTTTATACATCTAAGAAGTATATGACCTTTATGATGACCTTGATGATACAGATACGGGTGTTGGGCTGTGCACGTCATCTTGATGAGATGAGTATATGTGCCAATTTATTTTAAAATCCGTCCATGCATATGAGAGTTATACAGCGGAAACAAAAAATGTAAGGGACGAAAGGTAGGACGGACGGACGGACCAACGTACGGAAAACGCCAAAACTATATCTCTCCGACTTCGTCGGGGAATAAAAAAAACAACAGTAAAACTTGTCTATGACTAATTGGGGTGTAACGAAACAGCAGGGTTAAACATGTCGGCACCGGAGTCATTCATTTATTCCTATATTCAATACGAATTCTCGGTTTAGCGTGAATGGTCAAGATAATGCAAAACGAATGACTCCGGTACCGATATGTCTAACTCTGGGATATAGCAAACCGCGATGAGTTCCTTCCTTGAACCATTCATATATAAACTGTATGATACCTAAAGGTTGGCTGATTTTTTTTAAGTAAAGCAGATAAAATTTGCTAGGAGTCAATATTTTACAATGATCATATTTTTACGTGAGAGGGGGTTGCAATATTACTAACTTTTCCGAAAGAGTCATTCCACGACAGAACAAATTATGACCGGGGTGTCATTCTATTACATAGAATATTACTACATAGCAAAATGACCGGGGGGTCATTGTTTTATTGGGGTCGAATTGTGTCCTTACACCGGTGCTAGGGGATTGAGAGATTTTGCACCTTACCTGTCATGAACAGACTCAATAAAACCGAGTCTGCTAATTTTCTCTCTTGTGTGTGTTTGTTGCTTCCAAGGGATCCCTTTTTTAATATTCATTGACATTCACGCGAGTTAACGTTTGTTTAGTGGTATGTGGCGGCTGTAAAATGTCGCCCCGACTATAGTCTCTGTCACCAAGAAACAAACAACAGCTACAAAGATGAATAAAAGGCAAGATATGACATCACAAAAATAAAAGGGTTGTCAATAGGTCTACCTCCTTGGAGCTGTCAGTGGCAAAAAGGCCACTGGGGTTTAAACCAGGTTCTGGGGTGCACCAAATATCACAGTTACCCTATTGTCATCCCAATAAACTGGACAGTGTAAATAAAGATATCCCCGCCAGGTTATAATCTCTTAGTTTAAACATATTTTATTCATTGTATTTACAAGTTAAGCATATATACAATAACAACAAATAAAGGATTGGAACGGAAGCGTAATGCTTATTAAGTTCCTTTCCTTACCATATTTATATGTAACACTAGAATGGCAGACTTATTATACATTACTCAAGAAGAGAAAATAGAAACAAAATATTTCTTATACAATGGAAAATGTTATCAAGATTTAGAAGGAAAAGTACGTTTGAAAGCTAAGAAAAAAATAAATAATAAAATTTATATATTGAATAATACTAATACTATATAAGAAAAATGGTGTAAGGGAAATCTGAGCGGCGACATTGGGTAGGGGCGAATCATCCGTACTAGCAGCATCTACTGATGTTGATAAGTTATGTCAGTTTAAAATCGTTTGCTTTTTAATATAAAATTTTGCACATTTTCGAAGATCACTTCATTTGTTTCGTAACTGAGATTGGGTTCACCACATAGGAGAATATTATTTGAGATAGTACATATATTTGAAAGAGAGTTGATAAGTTCTAAGAAAATAATGTGATAGGTTGGACACGTGAAGAAGAAATGCTCAGTGTTCTCGATACTACCACAGTGACACAGAGGAGAGTCAGTTATATTTTTGATAAACAAGTGATGGTTTAATGAACTACAGTTGTTCTGAGACGTGTGTGTAGGATTTGTGCTTTCCTGTCACCTGTGTAGTAATACTTCGGGGGACGTGTTTCATGGGTAAGATATCGTTTGAAAGAGTAGACAGATTCTAAGGATCTGGCGTCCTGCGGGAGTAAATTCCATTCACGAACAACAGAAGGTAAAAATGAATCGGAGTAATTTTGTGTTCGAGAATGAATTGTTTGAAGATTATTTGCATTTCGTAAGCTGTATCGAGACTCTTCTCCTACTAGAGGAGGAACTAATGTAGTAAGATACGGTGGTGCTAAGTTATGATTCATTTTATAAAATAGAACAAGCTTATGTTTACGCCTTCGAGCGTCAAGCGTTTCCCAGCCTACTTCCGTGTGTAAATTATTTAAGGATACAAGTTTGGTAGCTCCTGTTACAATTCTAGCTGCGTCATTTTGGATTTTATCTAGTTCCAGTTTTTCATAAAGTGTGCAGTTATCCCAGATAACATCCGCATATTCTAACAGGGGCCTTATAAAACTAATATATATTATTTCTAAGGATTTACGATCCAGCTGGAATTTAAGTTTTCTCATTTTATTTATTCTGGTCCATGCTTTAGCTGTCATATATTCGATGTGGGAATGCCAACTGCAGTCGTTTGAAAGGTCCACGCCCACATGTTTATGAGTTGTAACTTCTGGTATTTGTTGATTAAGCATATTTAAAGGTGGATGTATAGGTTTGTTTCTTTTACGAGATATCAATAAAGATTCAGTCTTTGTAGGGTTAAAAGTGACAAGCCATTTATTCGCCCAGTCAGTTATTTTTACTATATCGGAATTTAGGATATCGGCTGAGATATTGACGTGGTCAACAATAATATATAGACTTGTGTCATCAGCGAACAGACGAATGTTGGAATCTGTATCCGTAACAATGTCATTGATATATATTAAAAATAGAAGAGGCCCTAAGATAGAGCCTTGTGGTACCCCTGCGTTTATAGAAACCCACTCTGATTTAGCACCAGGAAGTATAACGCAGTGGCGTCTATTTTCGAGATAATTGGAAAACCAGTTTATAAGTGCATCCGACATACCAGCAGATTTAAGTTTCGCTAAAAGAGCTTTGTGCCACACGCGATCGAAAGCTTTGCTTATATCAAAGAAGATAACTCTTACTTATTTACCAACATCCAGTGCTTGATAGAAAGTATTATAAAGATAAGTAAGTTGATTTACGGTCGAAACGCCCGGCATGAAGCCAGACTGCAGAGCCGATAGAAAGCTATTGACGCGAAGAAAATTAAATATATGTTTAAAGACTAATCTTTCCAAAACTTTGTTAATGTTACTTAAAAGAGAGATAGGACGGTAGTTATTAACAGATAATGGGTCACCGTTCTTGAAAGCGGCACACACAAATAATCTCTTAACAAATACGGTTGCACCAATAGGCAATATAAGAAAAACACATAAATGATCATGTATATATAATATAAAAAAATAAAAGTCTAGAAAACCACAAAGTAAGTACTCAGTGACTTGGCAGAATCCAGAGCAACAAGAGAACAAACCGTTAAGAGTACGACAAGACAAGATTTAAGACAAACATCAAATGCTGCCGTCCTATAAGGATTTAGGTAGACGTCGTCATATGGTCCACTATATGTCCGGTCATCGCACAATCAAAGAGGAAAGCATAGTGGCGAACTTTAAATGGGTCAACCGTACTCCAACCGCACTTGCATCTTGCGTCAGATATCTTGTAAAATAGCACATCTGCCTGTTTGTGTTGTTAACAACTATAATTTATTAAATGTCTTTTTCTAACAAGTTTCAAAGTTTAAGCAAGATTTATACCTCTTACGGTTGATTTTAAAACAAAAGTCACTGAAAAGTGGAAGTTTTTATGCCTAATTTAAAATCCGTATTAAACGAAAACTAAATCTCTGAGAATTGACGGAAATGGTATACAGTATGATTAAATTGCATGGATACCACTTTATTTGGGTAAAAACGGTTTAGCAAAATTGACATTAAATTTGAATATTTAAAAGATTATTTGGTGACATTGGCAGGAAAGATTTAAATTGTACCATAATAACTGAAGTGTAGAACATGTTCTTTGGGGTCGGTGGTCGTGTCTTGGAAATGAACATCTGCGTTTTGTTTCTTTGTGTGGTTTTGTTTCTATGGCTGGTTTTATAATAATAGTTACATGAGTTTACAGTCAAAGGATGATGCATGTTTACAAGTAGATTTGAACGAAGACGACAGTTATTTGTGCCTGTGTTTGAGATACCACGATGTTTAGATTAATGCCAGTAAGCGTATTTGAATTTGGTATTATATTCTCTAGATCTTCAGGTTTGTCGTATAAATATGTGTCTTACTCTTAACTGTTCAAAAAACACTCTAAAGGTTTGCGTCTATGTTTATATTTCACAAAAGGACATTGATCATACATGTCATGGTTCACTAATTACCTTTCAGTTTGTCTGCATTTATACATTATGTTTACTATTGTTTTAGCCAATTCTTAAAAGTAGAAGGTTAGTTTAAACGATAGTAAAGAACCTCTCTGAACTTATTTTAATCACTCTCGATGTCTTCCTGGGTAGAATCAGTAATAAGCAAATGCAGATAAAGTAACTAGGTCAGGAACACAACACATATGTCATGGCTTGGATCGAACCCATGACTTTTTTATCCTGGGTCCGACGCTCTACCACCAGACCACAGCGCTGTAGAAGGATATCCTTTGCTAATATGAATTCATTCTTTCTCGCTTTTTATAAGTGCTGGCTACCAAATATATTAATCCAATCTCTAACGCTTATAAAAAAAGTATACTTCCATGGACTTGAATAGGAAATGAGACATTTTTGGCAGGCATGCAATTTGGAAATCAATAGAGCGATGTATATTAAAAACGTATATACACAGTAGATTAAGCCTGGGTTAGATATTACGTATGTCGTATTCGAAATTAACCTCTTTCTTTTTGGAAAATGCATGTAAGTTGTTTTAGGAGACGATATTTGCGAAGAACTAAGGACAGAAACCTCAAGGTGAAGTATGGCGGGGCGACTACTTATAAAAGAGACACACAAATCATACGTATACATCCCAGTCCAGACTCTATTGTACATATACCTTTAGAACTTCCTATTGGTTATAGGACGGAGGGACTATAATCCTTAAAAGCACGCACGCACTCCCGCCCGCCCGCACTCCCGCACACACGCACACACACACATGTACACGCGCGCGCGCACACACACACACACATACACGCACACATATAGGTGCATCCCGACATCATAACACGTCTCTCTGTGTTACTATAATTATAACATCTGTGTTACTATAATTATAACATCTGTGTTACTATAATTATAATGTTACTATAATTATAACATCTGTGTTACTATAATTATAACATCTGTGGTACTATAATTATAATGTTAGTATAATTATAACTTCTGTGTTACTATAATTATAACATATGTGGTACTATAATTATGACATCTGTGGTACTATAATTATAATGTTAGTATAATTATAACTTCTGTGTTACTATAATTATAACATCTGTGTTACTCTAATTATAATGTTACTATAATTATAATGTTACTATAATTATAACATCTGTGGTACTATAATTATAACATCTGTGGTACTATAATTATAATGTTAGTATGATTATAACTTCTGTGTTACTATAATTATAACATCTGTGTTACTGTAATTATAACATCTGTGTTACTTTAGCATTACTGCAGTGAATGTGTTTATATATACTCAGTTGCAAAAGAAAGGGTACACTTTGAACATTTTACTTTACACCCTATCCTCTTTATCAAGCGACAGCCCCTTAATGATTCAACCTATTGAAAAACAAATGGCAACATGATATTGGCAATGGAATGATAAAAATATTGGTACCAAACATGGCATATTCATTTTGGAATTTGTAAATTTAATTCTAAAAAAACTTTGTACAATTAAATCTAAACAAAACTCGGTGTACACATTCATTTGCAACTGAGTATATTTAGACCCACAGCAATGTAAATGTCACGTGTTTAAAATCGAGGGTATGCAAGGATAAATAGCATATCAAAATATTGCATCTGAAACTGTCGGAAAACATTTGCGTCAGAGCAAATGTTTGTAGCGCAGAAACTGTCCAAAACATTTGCGTCAGAGAAAACGTTTGCATCGCAGATTGACACGTGTCTTGAACAATAAAAATAGTATGATACACAAAGTGTTACTTCTACTTCTTTCTCTGCGCTCCTAGTATTATTATTAAGGTTAATGTTTTTTTTCTTAACGATTCGGTATAAGATAAATGTATATGATATTGTTAATTTCCCATGGCTTTCACTTAAAGTACGCCTTACTGTGTTCTTATTCAGTATTTGTTTGCGTCGTCTAATGTTGTAATTTTCTTGCTATCTGTTTAGCTGCAGTGTTGCAAAAGAAAGTGGACACTGAGTTTAGTTTAGATTTAATTGTATAAAGTGTTTTTAGAATTAAATTGACAAATTCCAAAATAAATATGCCATGTTTAATACCAATGTTTTTATCATTCCATTGCTAATATCATGTTGTCATTTGTTTCTCAATAGGTCGAATCATTAAGGGACTGTCGCTTGATAAAGAGGATAGGGTGTAAAGTAAAATTTTCAAAGTGTCCAACTGAGTGTTTGCAACTGAATATATATTTTAATTATAATATAATTTAATCGTCGAATGAATGAATGCATTGAATGAATCGAAGGAATGTTGTTTTAACGGCTCATCAACACAGTATAGGCTATTTAGAGCAGCCCCAGAGAGAGGGGAAGGATACATAGGAATCCGGGAACCTGCCCTACCCTTATTAATGAATAGATTCCTATGGTTCTTTTACGTGCTCGGAGGATATACCGATACACGGGACCGCCCGGTTCACGTCCCCATCCGACGGACGAGGAAAGTGTCTTGCCCAAGAACACACCGACGGAACTCAGTGGCACCACGTAGGATTGAACCCGGGGCCTCCGGTTACAAATCAGCCTCGCTACCGACTGCGCCACGCCACCCCTCTCTGTATAATCGTCATTAACTTGGAGGAATTCAATAAGGCATATATATATATACTAAATATAGTAATGATAATAGTAATAATGAAATGATAAATTATACCATTTGTATATATTTCACCATGGAAATCACATGACAAGAAATAATAAAACTTCCGTTATATGTTAAAGAATCAATTGTATTAAGAATCGCTTTATTAACTATTGAAAGGTAGTTACTTAGTTCAACCTCCTACTCTTATTTACTATACTACATAATAATAATAATAATAATAATAATAATAATGAAATGATTAATTATACCATTTGTATATATTTCACCATTTACTTGTATATATACGATGACATCATATATGCTAATATGTATGTATTGTAGACGATGTACTTTGTACAAGTCTGAATAAAAAGTATGTCTGTCTGTCTGTCTATACTTCTGCTTCATGCCCTGCGCTACTAGTATAATCAACTTGAAGGTTAAGTTTTAGTCTTATCGGTGTCCTTGTATTTTTTATTATACATATTAAATGTAACTGTTATATTTAATGTAACTGTTATATTTAATGTAAATGTTATGTAATTGTTCTGATTGTTTTGAATGCGCGACGTGTTTTCTTTCATTTTATTTTTTTGTTGTTTTTTTGAGAACATCATACTGTGAAAGTCCCTTCTGTATTTAATTTTAATATAGTATTTATATAAACAAACTTTTCGTGCAGAATATTGCTTTATTGAAGCGCGCTGATTATTACGGGATATGTGGTGTCATTGAAAGGTTAACGTTAGTACGATTGTAATATTTATATATCTAAAAACAAAAAGCGATCATCCAATTAAACATGTTTCAATTACGATGACAGCAAACTTATTTAAACGCAAGCAAGTTGAAACATTTCCCTGAACTAAATATGACAGTTTTAATTTATTCATATAGTAATAGAGGATTTTATATTACTGTTTGTTTCATATTTTACTTAATAATAATAATAATTATAATTATAATAATAATATACATATACATATTTAATAATAAAAATAACAATAACAATAACAAAAATAATAATAATAATAATATTTCATTTATTCATTTATATTCATTAGACTAACGGGTGACACGAGTCATTAATTACGCACATCCGCCCAATACATCTCTTCTGCTGGCCCTGCTTGTACCACACTGGGTACCGTGGTGTGTAGGCTGAATAACCACTGTCCAGCCGGTGTTATACAGAACAGAACAGAACAGAATTGTATTCAACTTGTGCATAGTACATCGTCGGTCAATATGATTTTAGACAATGCATGATTTTAAGTGAACAATATAACAACACAAATAACAAGAAACAGAATGCGTTATAACATGTTGAAAAGTGATTATACAATACATATACTTTATAGTATAGAATGAACTTAAACTGGAATGCTTAATAAAATAGTTCTTTGGTCAAATGCTCTTTTCATGTATTTAGCCAAATGTATTAGTTCTTTTTTATTTTCAGATTTCATTAATTCACAGAATTTCATAAAGCTCGGATGTTTATAATCATTTGTTTCAATAAAAAACTGCTTCTTATATCATGAAAAGCAGGGCAAAGTGTATTGAAATGATATTCATCTTCTATATCGTTTTTTTTACCAAAAGTACAGTATCTTCATCATCATCATCATCATCATCATATGACACAAACTCGAAAATAAGAGAGTCGTTTTATCCTATTACGACATCATTTGTCAGAGTTATTCACTAAAATAAGGAGTAATTACTGATAGTTTCAGTAAACAAATTCGACCGAGTATTTTATAAACTCATGTAAGAATCGTTAAATTTAATTTAATGTTGTCGTATTATTAAAGCAGTGTAACAATATCTAACTTCATTAAAACGTCCAAAATTAAATGTACATGTATATGCCAAAACGCACCAGAGACGTCCTACGTTTTCAAAATTTTCCGGGAAAGCATGCCCGGACCCCACTAGAAAAAATCGGGCATGCACATCATAAAAGGTCTAGCTACGCCCCTGCTTGTACACAAAATCCTTTACAGCATCACAGATGTTCAATGCAAATATTCCGAGTTCGATTCACGCAGCAATTTGGGAGACAGTCTAAGGGAAATAACCCAACGTTTGAAATAGAATGTAATGGTCAGAGAGCATCTCCTTTGCGATATCTCAACGTTCAGCTTACAAAAGGTACATCACTCTGGGAACAACACCTTAATGATCAATGTCACGTATAACCCTATTAAAGTCTGGTTGAAATTACCTTGTTAACTTCTAAACAGTCAAAACTTTAGAAATAGATATTGATGACATTTTGGGATTAAAAAATGAATACTAGTATGCTTAAAGGGAATGTAGTGACACAGCCAAACATGTTTATTATTGAGGGTTTTGAAAATCTTGAATAAGGGTGAAAGAATTTTCAAAATCAGATGATAAACAAAGAAGATATGATCCTTTGAAGGTTCTGTTGAAACGAATATGGAAGCCGCCATTTTGAGAGCTATGACATCACACTTCTATATAATCATATAATTTTTCATATTATATGGAATATTTATAAATATGAACATTTACTGATTAATTGGAAACAAATGACAGCAACTGTATGAAATATGTATACTTAATGGCAATAATGCTTTATATGACCATTAACAAATTTTGCATTCATTTGCATTGATTTTCTTTGATTTAAATGATATTTATCAATTTTCCATATAATAGTATGGTAATGCTCCAATATCCGTGTTAGAACAACAACCTTTAAATGGTCATACCTTTTTTTGTTGATCGTCTGATTTTCACCGTAATTCTTTCACCTGTTTAAAAGTTTTTCGGAACTCTCAATACAAGAGCTAGTTTGGCTGTGTCGCTACATTCCCTTTAAATGCCTTAAGTACATTATTTTCTTTTTTTTCTTTTTGGATTTATAAACGTATTACGATAAGATATTATATTGCCTATCAATACTGCCTTGTTCTTTAGAGAATATAACCTAGCGAGGATATCTTTATTTACACTGTCCCGTTTTTTCTGGGATGACAATAGGGAAAGAATTAGGTTTGGTGCACCATAGAACCTGGTTTAAACCCCCAGCGGCCTTTTTGTGCCACTGATAAGTTCAAGGCGGTATCCCTGTTGCCAACCCTTTTTAAAGTTTGGGATGTCATATCTTGCCTCCTGTTATTCGTGTTTGTAGAGGGCTGGCGTGGCGCAGTCGGTAGCGCGGCGGATTCAATCCTCCGTGGTGCCACTGAGTTTCGTCGGTGTGTTCTTGGGCAAGACACTTTCCCTTAGCCTCGTCCGTCGGATGGGGACGTAAACCAGGTCCCGTGCATAGGTCTATCCTCCGAGCACGTTAAAGAGCCATAGGAATATATTCGATAATAAGAGTAAGGCACGATTCCCGGATTCCTATGTATCCTTCCCCTCTCTCTGGGGCGGCTCTAAATAACCTATACTGTGTTGATGAGCCGTTAAACAACATTCAATTATTAAATTAATTGTGTGTGTGGTTAGTGTGTGTGTGTGTGTGTGTGTGTGTGTGTGATCCTTGAATGCTACATTTCCTGATTGACTTATATAACTGCTTACTTGAATTAGTGTCTTATATTGTGTATACAGATCCTTAATCAATAGTAAGGTGATTTTATCTGATAGGAAATACACTACTGTTGTATTGTTTTAATGAAAATGAGAACTTTTTATTTTTAAATTTGCTTTAATAAATGTCATTTAATTCGTAAATCTATAATTGGTTATTTCATTTACGCTTTGTTGGACCTCGTTTTTCACAGAACGCATTCTTCACACATCGTGTGACGCATTCTTCACACGTGTGACGCATTCTTCACACATCGTGTGACGCATTCTTCACAAGTGTGACGCATTCTTCACACGTGTGACGCATTCTTCACACATCGTGTGACGCATTCTTCAAACTTGTAAGGAAAGTTTTTGACCGTTGGTCTGTAATCACTTTCCCATCACAACCATGAGTTTGAGCCCCGCTGTGGTCAAAACTGTTCACGTCTGGAAACTGTCTGGGTTGAAATTGTATTTGCATGCAAGCAAGTTTAAAGTCAAAATGGTACTGAATAAATTAATCGAAACGCTAATTTAAATGTTTGATAAACACTTCAAGATTGTCATGTGTCCCTTTAACCAAGATATCATATCATTAGCAGCAGCATTTGTGTAATTCTCCTTAAAATAACAATAACAATAACTGTAATAAATACAATATAACCAAGCAGCGTGTTACATTTTGCAATATGTTTCACGTGTTGTGTGTGTGCGTGTGTGCGTGTGTGCGTGCGTTTTAACGTGTGTGTGTGTGTGTGTGTGTGTGTGTGTGTGTGTTTACTTTTTTCAGTGATGGTGTCGTTTTCAAATTGGGGGGAACAAACTGTGATGGGAGAAAAAGCTTACTTTGTGGGATATTATTAATATAGACATAGACAAGCCGAATTTATAGCACATATCTGATAAACGGCATCATCAGACGAAATTAGAGAACGTTAGCGTGCTATCCTGGGAGTCCCAAAATCATCAGAGTACGCTAATTGCCGTTTACAGGCTGTCAGTCCGTATTTACCAACATGGTTAGTTTGGCAGCATAAAATTGTAACCGCTAATTGCTCAGACGGACGGCGATGTTGGATGTAATTAGAAACACAAAATAACGCTCGCTATCAGTGAACAATCTATCAGTTGAATCGTGTATTGTCTTAAGTTTTATTCTCGTCTAATATTTGAATAGATAAATTACCGCTTTTTTGTTTATTTTCGTCTTGTTTATTGGGCATCAAAATATTTCTAACATCCCACTTTAAATAGACTAGTAGTATCAGACATTTTACTTTCAATCTTTTTTTATTTTACACTCGTTTTTTTAATGCTTTAGGTACCACACATGGGATTCCCTAACCACGCACACTTAGCTTGCATATAACATTTACACTATCGTAAAATAATATAAAATTAGCAAAAACTCGGAAGTCACACTATTACTCATTGAAAACTCATAGATCTATTAATATATATTTTAAGGTGAGAAATCGTGAAATGGCAGCCACATAATGTTAACCCGCTAAGCACGACTATAATAGCCTTTGTTTGCGTTCATTGCAAACACAGATCAGCCTGCAAGTAACAGATCTGGGTTTACAATGTTCGGCTGCTGATCAGTTATTTTCCACCAAACACCCCTTTGTCACATGAATGAAATGGTCTTAATTCAAAGAAAGAACAATCCATTATATATGTGTAGCGGGTTAAGAATCAAATTTAATTAGAATAAAAGGTTCTCAAGAAATATAATTGAAACAGACGGGATATATAAAAATGCATCGTCAAGAGACCAATACAAGGGAGCATATTTTTTATTCCAAGTTCAGGTTATGGCATTACTTTTTAAAATATATCTTGAAATTTAATAATCTCTTTTGACAATACCACATCAAAGCTTTATACATTTTTAGTTGAAAGTGGGTGGTGCAAGATAATCAAAGCTTCATTCCAACATCGGTGACAGTTTAGGCTTGCTACCACCAATTGCAAAATACATATAATCGAATATAGTTCATATTATAAAAATGAATTCCTTTTTTTTGTTTGTATCAGATGTGTAATCATAGGTTTTAATGGCTTATTGGTGAATATTTTCCGACTTTCAAATGTGTGAGCAACTATCAGTGAAAGCAGCTGTATCCTCGCATTGTTTAATAAACAAACAAAAGCTTTCTTACATGGCTCATGGCCCCATATTTTCCGGTGATTTTTCAAGTTGGGAGCTATATTTCTATACGAAAAATACACTTCTGCATTACCCATATTTGATTTGAAGTGAATGCAAATCATTAATATATGCCATTTTTACATTTATGTCAATGGGGAAAGTTGTTGGTGGTTTCATACCTTTAAAAATCTTCACCATAGAATATATATTAGCAGTCTTACATATTAATTATTCTTAATTGTCATCATACTGCAAAATGAAGATTGCATGCGCTTTAAATAAATGTAAATAACTACGGGTAAATTTAACACATTGTGTATGTATTTACTATATACATTTTAATTGCGCAAAACAATGGTAAAATGAAACACTTTAATTGTTTTAATATAAATAGCACACACGAAAGCGCTGAATATATCTCTAGATCTCTAAATAACAATAGTGATGACGCATTCGCACAATGTGGAAGTTGCCATTGGAAATTGTGGCACGTATATTACCCATTACAGTCTCTATCCCTCCATCAACAGGCACATTTTACAACAGAAGCACACCGTTTCTAAACCGTAATATTCATTTGGAGAATCCAAACTCTATAGACACGAACTAAACGGCTTTAGCCACCCAGACCAAACCGCACAATTGGAGCGTCGAATTAAACGTTACCAACTAATTCATTTTACGCATATTCAACCATGGATAGGTTAAGAACCCGTGAAAAAACTATAGTTTTAATTGGCAAATATACATTATTGTATGACCTGAACACCTGGATAGAGTTTTGATAAACAGTTTTGTAGTGTAATTTTGCAGTTATTTCGCGGGTTAGTTTCTTTAAATTATCTAACTTTGCAGTTATTGAATGTGCAAACTACTGTTCAGGGCGTTTGTTTCAGCCGAAGGTTTATTGGACTTTTCAGGCAAAATTCAACTTTAAACTTAAACAGTTGTGAAACAGATATTTTTAGTGGTAAATAAAAATACCTTAATTTTCACAATCGGTTGAGAATTAAAAATTTCACATGTGAAAGGTTTTTTTCATAGGGCATTCTAAATGCAAAATTCTGCTGCATCAAACATTAGAAAACATGTTGTTTTCAGAATTGTTATCCAAAAACGGTTTTAATGGTTTAGGGACACTTAAATTACGACATCCGGACAGTTTAATAGAAAATAATTGAGGTTAACTGAAATTAATTGAGATTTTTAAATTTCTACTTCACCACAAGGAGTTTTCAGAGGAAAAGTTCCACCGTGCCAAAAGTGCATTTTGGCCGTAAAATATTTATCTTTCAAAACCGATTTTCGAATCTAAGATGTTTGTATTTACCACTACAAATACCAGTTCAAATTATGTATAATTTATGTAGGTATTTTAAATTTACTCATGTTGTTGCTGAAAAAATGCGCACCGAACAATAATCAGACATTGAGAGATGGGCGTAGTTCACTAACTGAAGGAATATTGGTCGGCCATCTTTTAAAAAAAAAAAGATTCAAAATGGATGGGATATGGTCAAGTGAATTTTTCAACCAAATACAATTGTACGTATTTTAGGCACGAGCAATGTCAACCATATGATACACAGTCATTCAACACTATTGATATGAACATAATATTAGAAAGAATACTTATTTGGCAGAACTTGTGTGCCTTATATTCTCCAAGTTTGGTATACTTTTACTCAAATATGTGAAATAAATTGCAGACGAGACATCATTTCTGAATAAAATAAGACATTTTATTTAGTATTTTGGTTGAAAAATTCACTTGGCCATATCCTATCGATTTTGGTTCTTTTTTCAAAGATGGCGGACCAATAGTCCTTATTTTACCATTACACTATTGAAGCTTTTATATTTTATAATACGAGTACAAATGAGTAAAAACTTATCCGAGACTTGACAACAATACAATAAAGCCTGTGCAAGTATAAGATATCGCTCACATGCCAAGTTATCGGAACCAGCCAGATTGCAGATCGTGGCATTTGTTATATACTATTTAATACAGCAACAATCCAACTGCGCCTTTGCGCAGTCGGTTCGAGCGTCGTGTACTATGTGTCTACGAGCCTTACATAAGGCAACATTTTTTAAACCATACAATGTTAAGAAATTTCAAAAAAATATTACGAAACTACTACGGAATAAATCTGAGTGGTTCCGACAATTTGGCATTTGAGTACTCTGATACATATACTTCCTTAGGATGTTGATAGTAATAATTAAAGACAGTGGCAATGTGTTTTGTATTCCTCAGTCAGTCAGTATTTACTCGCGTGGACTGCTACTTTTTGTGGTATGGTACCGAGCCATCAAGTACTGTTGGTTTAGAGTCACCCCCATCCCCCCACCACACCACTCACCCTCCACCCCCCCACACACAAAAGCAAGCAGTTAAGGTTTGAAGCGATATTACCAAGAGTTGAACTGAAACAAACCATTTAAAACAAATCTTAAAATAAAAGCACTTTTTTTATATATAAATTATAAATTATTATTTTTTCTATGACTCAGATTTTCAAACTTTCAACATGTATCATGTCATTTTGATACAATGACGGTCAATCTATATATTAGTTTTACTTTTTCGTGACCTCTCTTTTTATTTTTTTCTCATTGTTCCTTGTTAACCGCACAACACGTATTTCGATTGTTCTAACTAGAAAAACACCGTAACAGATATATCTATGAACCGGATATTATTGCTCAATGGAGAGTTCTTGCAACTTCTGTGTAAACCTATAATATTATATACGCTGTACGTTACAAAGGGCGTTACAATACTGGGCGTGGATCAAATATGATTATCTGAAAAATATACGACATTATATTACTTTTTGAGTGCTAACCATTTTTTCCTTCAAATTATTGGGGGGTGGGGATGTGGGGGGGAGGGGGACCAAAGCATACTCTACCCCTACCACCCACTGAATATTGGCGGCCACCGGCTCCTACGCCTATGAGTGTTCTATTTCAAGTTTAATAAACCTGATTAAGGTACACAGATTGGACCGTTTACAACGTTGTCCTTGAATTCGTAAAACATTGGATTCGCGAATATTAGTGAAATTAAAACCCTATCGATTAAACCGGATCTACAATATATGGCCAGTTATAGCCGTCATCATAAATGGAACCGAAACAACACATGCAAGGTTTTTCGTTCCATGTACTGATACTAGATTTCAGTCCGATGTAGCTTTCTGGACACGTTGTTTTAGTTTTCATTGGAAAGGTAACAAACAAAAAACACTTTTACGAAATAAGTATGTCCTTATGGTAAACAATTCGACACCGAGACATCGCTAATTGAATATAAAGCCTCATAGTCATTGTTTACTGTTTGGTGACAAACTTCGTTCAACGATTGGTTACAAGAAGTCATGTGAACGGAATTTGACTGATGTCTTTCATCAACGTTATTGTCTGAACGAAACATAGGCACACGTGAACCATCTGTCGGTGCTGGGCTGTTTGACGGCAGAGAATCCTTCTTCGGTCGCCCCTTTGGTTTCGTCGGTGATTCTTTGCTGCCATCTTGTAGAACCTGAATTGTAAGATATTTATATTGTTGATGGTGTTTCAGTTCTTACTTAACATTTACCGTTAAATTTGATTAGGTCAAATAACCTCATTATGAAGTAGTTATTATTAATATGAAAGTAGGTCTATAGTCGAACAGGAAATGTAGCATTCCATAACACAGTCAACCAAAAATATGCAGTCAAAACAAACAACAGATACAACGATAAATATAAGCGAAGTATGAGTTATCACAAACATAAAAGGGTTGATAATAGTGTCACCGCCTTGGAACAGTCAGTGGCAAAAAGGCCCCTGGAGGGTATAAAAGGGGTTTAAACCAGGTTCTAGGGTGCACCAAATCTCACACTTACCGTAATGTCATCGCAGATAAAGGATCACGTGTAAATAAAGAATTCACCGCCAGTATATATCCTCTAACATAATAGGCAGCATTAATAGGTAATATCAGTATACCACAAAGAGGATCATGCATATACTAAGGCTTTAATATAAACTAGCAATGAAAGTCGCAAAGCAAGTACTCAAAGACTTGACAAACGCCAAAGCAACGTGTTTTTAAAGGCTTCGGTGACATCTGCCTGAGTATCTAGTGAAAGACTCCACATGATACCGAGAGGTGTTTTTAAAGCCTTCGGTAACATCTGCCTGAGTATCTAGTGAAAGACTCCACATGATACCGAGAGGTGTTTTAAAGGCTTCGACGACATCTGCCTGAGTATCTAGTGAAAGACTCCACATGATACCGAGAGGTGTTTTTAAAATACTTCGATGACATCTGCCTGAGTATCTAGTGAAAGACTCCACATGATACCGAGAGGTGTTTTTAAAATACTTCGATGACATCTGCCTGAGTATCTAGTGAAAGACTCCACATGATACCGAGAGGTGTTTTTAAAATACTTCGACGACATCTGTCTGAATATCTAGTGAAAGACTACACATGATACCGAGAGGTGTTTTAAAGGCTTCGACGACATCTGTCTGAGTATCTACTGAAAGACTCAACATTGTATCCTTCAAAACAATATAAAATCAAATCTGAAAAACAACATACTAGTACATGTTTTTCTCTAGCAAAACTCGCCTGAAAAAGAGCAATAAGCATATACAGGAAATTTGGTTGTAATTATATTCGTACTTCTTAACTTACTGGTGTACTTTTCACCAAATTTTACTGCATGCAAATAACACGTTCGAACTTGACCTTGATGCAGCCAATATAAAAATGTATATCAAACATCTCCGTCAATGTTATCGTATAATAGAACTTCCCATAAAGTATCAATATGTCCTTGAACCTGAAGTCTAAAATCAATATTTTTTTCCTTCAGAAGTTCTTAGTTTTTCGCACTTTGCTTAGGCCGGGTAGAAAAATACCTGTGTTTCTGGTTACCCGACCATCCCTATTTTTTGGCGCCGACCCTACAGTTTTTTATCATAAAAAAAAAAAGGAAAAAAAAAAGAAAAAAAAAGAAAAAGAAAAAAAAAGAAAAGATTTCCGTGTTATTTGTTGAAAACAAACATGTTTTAAGTATTCTTGAATTAAAACTTTATTAAGACCCTAGCAAAGATGCTATATATATTAAAATAGAATCCGATAAGTTTTGACATCCATGAAAAAAAAAAAAAGAAAAAAAAAGAAAAATATATATATATCTACCTACCTACCCTAATTTTTTCAACCGAGTAACCAGAAACACAGGTATTTTTCTATCTGGCCTTAGCGGGGAAAATAGTCCACATTATGAATCATCACTAACCGGAAGTGTGGGCAGAAATTGGAAATAACATTTGTCTGTACCTAGTCTCTATGGAAATTGTGTCCTTTTCGGGTATTCATAAAGGAAGGTTAATTAAACGTACTTAAGTATTGCGCTGAATGTATTCTCTATCATCTGCATTTGTATAAAAATGAATTTAAAATCATTCTGCCCGTTCTCACTTTTGTTTTCAGGCCGTACGCGCGCTCTGATCTTTGGTTGCGAAAAGCTCTGTTTTGAGTGGTAAGTGTTTTGTGAGAAACTCACAAGTCCTCTGTTTCAATCATATTGACATTGGAAGCAGATTTTATGAATTCCTTGCTTTACATTCGCTTGTTTGTGACAATCCCATACTTGAAGCCTATGGGAATTGATTAAGATGTATATTTCCCAGAAGTTGCCAATATCAACCCCAGTATATGAAAAAGGGTGTTGGTAGAACTAGTAAAACAAGGACATTAACTCCGGCAATTACCACGATGAACTGCGTTTGACTTTCGTGAAATGTGTCAGTAAATATTTAGCTATAATGTTTAATGTGTTTGAGAAATTGAGAAAACACCAAAGGTTTATCACAGTTAAATGCAATCCTGAAGCTGAATTACTGTGTATAAAGAAAGGACACTCATGAGTTACAATGGTACATACAGTACGCGCACTTTGCATGTGAATATAGTTCCAATGGGCCGTGTGCATTTGGATACCATATCATTTGTAGTAAGTATGTTATTAATTGTATGCATATGCCATAAGAAAAGATTTACGTACGTACGTACGTACATAAGTGCTCACTCACTCACTCACTCACTCACTCACTCACTCACTCACTCACTCACTCACTCACTCACTCACTCACTCACTCACTCACTCACTCACTCACTCACTCACTCACTCACTCACTCACTCACTCACTCACTCACTCACTCACTCACTCACTCGCTCGCTCGCTCGCTCGCTCGCTCGCTCGCTCGCTCGCTCGCTCACTCATTCATTCAAACTCACTTTTACTATAAATGTCACTAAATCCTGAGGAACAAATCAATTTTGAAATTAAATTGTAAAACATTTCGTGTTAAACACATTACACTTTAGGAATGGGACATGACTATTAATGCGTCCCTTTTAACAACTTACTTGCTTTTTCCACTTCATGCGTCTATTTTGATACCACGTCTTGACTTGTAACTGTGTGAGGCCAAGGGTGTCTGCCACGTCCATTCTATCGGGGGTTGACAGGTACTTCTGAGTTTCAAATCTCTTTTCTAACCCCATCAGCTGCAGGTCGGTAAACACCGTGCGGCTCCGGCGACACTTCCTGGGCTTTCCGTAAATGTCCGATCCTGTGGGCGATCGCGTCCGAATGTAAACCGGAAGTGGAACGGCAATAGACAGAGCATTGTTATTCGAGCTTCCCGTTTCCAGTATATTGTCGATGGAATAACCTATAAAATAATAAACACGTTTAACGCATTGCCCTTGTTGTCAATACAATTACGGAACTCATTGTGTCGCCTGCGAAGCATAGCAAGAACTTAGCGATCACTTTGTCCGTCGTCTGTCGTCCGTCGTCTGTGTTCCGTCGTCTGTCGTCCGTCCTCTGTGATCCGTGGTCTGTCGTCCGTCGTCTGTGATCCGTCGTCTGTCGTTTAAGTCGTCCGTCGTCCGTCACACTTTAACCTGCAACCTAACCTTGGCCATAACTTGAAAAAATGACCTATGCTCAAAAAACTTCACATGCAGATCTTCATCTAACTTCAAGGAATGTTGTTACACATATCAAATAACTCTGACGTGCATATTGGCAGAGTTATGCCCCCTAGTTAATAAAACTTTAACCCGCAATACAACCAACCTGATATCTGACTGAAATAAGCACACGGTAGGCGACACAAATGTTCCACCATTCTAGTTTTTAAAAGTTATTTAAATTCAACTTAAAATTATATTGATTTGATTTGAAATGGTAAGTTTCATCAAGCACTATTTGAAAAAACAAATTAAAACGCGTGAGGCTTGATTTGAAGGGACACACAGCAATTTTGAGTGTGTTTAACATATGATCTCCAGTTAGATTTTTTCTACATGGTTATTTCAAATCATTATAAATAAGTATTTGAATATTTAAAAGCAAATTACTTTGGCTTGTTACTAATTGTTGACTATACTGGACCAATAATGTATTTCAGCCTATGGTAGAATAACAAAGATCAATGATATATTAGATATATTTATATTGAAGAATCCGAAATTGTTGATATTATCAATATGTTGGACTTAAATAAAGCATGTGGCGAGGATGAAATAATTCATAAGTTGTTAATGAAAACCCTAGATACAACTTCAAAATCTCTACGTATACTTTTTAAAGATCATCAAATGAATGCATTTTTCCCGACTTGTGGAAATGTGCAATCTATCGACATGACACTTTTCAAAAAGTCAGATACTAGTATTCTTATAAACTATCGACCAATAACTAAGTTGTGTTGGTAAAGCAATAGAAAGAATATTATTTAAACATGTGTATAATTTTCTACTTATATTCGATCATATCTTTAGGAATCAATCAGGTTTTCTCTCTGGTCATTCTGCTACATATCAACTTGTCGATATGTATCATCATATATGTCAGGTATTAGATTCAATTTACGTATATTGTCTTCAATGATATGTATATAGCTTTTGATCTTGTTTGGCATAAAGGTATTTTGTTTAAAGCAATATGGTACTGATAAAAAGCTTTTATTCTGGATATCTGATTATCTCTCAACCCAATCTCAAAGAGTCCGTGTCGGATCTGCAATCTCCGAGTCAAAAACTGTAACTGCCGGAGTTCCTCAAGGCTCTGCCTTGGACACTCTTTTATTTTTGATATATGTAAACGATATTGCCGAACATAAACTCGTTTATTTTCTGATGACAGTTCACTATGTCTCAACATCTAGTATAAACGACATGGAAGGAATCCTTAATCATGATGATTCATGATTACGGAATGATCAAAACAATGACTTGTACAATTTAATCATGCCAATACAGAAGTAATGTTCTTTTCTTTAATTAATAATGATCGTTGTCCAACGTTATATTTAGACAATGTCCCGCTAACTTCTGTTGACAACCACAGCCATCTAGGAGTAACACTAAGTAATAACGGAAAATGGCAGGAACACATTAACAATAGTGTTGCTCTGCTTCAAAGGTGCTTGGATTAATGCGAATGCTTAAGTGTAAAGTACATGTAGTTCGTAAAACAATCAGATATATTTGTCGTATATATGTCCAATATTGGAATATGCTTCATTTCAGACAAGACTATTATGTTAAAAACGGAACCGTTCCAAATTATATTTCAAACATGTTTCCGCAATTTGTATAATATGTCAGTGCATATAACACAGAAATATGTAAAAAAAAAAAAAAAAAAAAAGAGTGTTTCAAGTGTGTGTGGGGGAGGCGGGGGTAAAGGCGGGGTGTGGGGGATATACTCTCTCAGAAATAACGATAACTACGCCACTATTGCTAGGAAAACTAAAATATGCAATAAATCGTTCGTTCCGTCCTCTCTCCGTATACGATACTCGGAAACTATATCAATCTTCAAGACAAGACTAATAACATCTGTATTTTCGAGTACAAAGGTACCAACATCTGTATCAGTCTACTTACTATTACACCCATTGCAATACAGGAAGTGTCGGCCTGGGGTATCGCATAATGGCGTCAATAAATAATTCTCATTTCTTTTTGTAAAAAAAAGGCATTTTCACTAATTTAAAGTGCTATTTTTGGTTTATATCACATTGTTGATCTATTTGTTACATTTTTCAAGCATTGTCATGTTAAAATTGTGAGTTTTTAATTTATTTTGCTTATATGGAAATGAGTGTATGAATACAATATTATGGCATCTCAGTGTTTATGTTTTTAAAGGGACCATTCATTCATGAGACGAGTTCTTTCTTAGAAGATACATGACCCCATTTTTCTGTGGATTTTTTGGCAGCATATGTGTCATTTGCGATGAGAATGTAAGTTATTCATTTTTAATTTGGGCCTAGATATGAATGACAACATGGCATTTAAATTTTAATTCACACACAACTCAATGCAACAATCAATGGGCGTGTTACACCTTAAGGACTCACACCACTGTTATCTCCCTTGAATACTCGTGCCCTGCAGATGAAGGAGGTAGATAAAAAACAAGTTCGCTTTTCTACATTTTACAGGATACGTTGATTTATCTTTACCAGGTTCTAAATCTACAGCATTTTAGGAAGAGATCACAGAAAAATGCATGTTGATATAAGATTTCTAGCTAATTCTGCCTAATTTTACACATCATGGGTATATTCACCACGGGGTTGTATTTTTGTCTCAATTTTGATAGGTGTCACGCAAACATGAAATTAAAAAAAGTTCAATCTGGTAAATATTTGTTAAATGTATTTTAAATTGCAGATATTGGACCAATGAAGAATTTAAGCATAAATACATGTTGTAAAATCTGTTTATCTCTATGCCACAAACAAAAACATTACAATGGGACCCTATGGAAAATTAATTGTGGTGTGAGACGTTTACACCCGTTAAGTAAAATCCTTTATGGTCGCGAACAGTTAGACTGACAGAAAATGAATTGAATTGAATTGAATGTTGTTTAACGGCTCATCAACACAGTACATGTTATTTAGAGCCGCCACAGAGAGAGAAGAAGGATACATAGGAATCCGTGAACCTGCCCTACTCTTATTATCGAATAGATTCCTATGGTTCTTTAACGTGCTCGGAGGATAGACCGATACACGGGACCGCCCGGTTTACGTCCCCATCCGACGGACGAGGCTAATGGAGCACTCTAAGAATATTGTTATTAAGTCAGCTAAATATATTAGTACAGCTTTAGCTGTAAGGAATACAATCTTGATTAATTCAACAATGATTAGCTCTTTTGTATTTTCATTCTCATATATCAGTTATTTAATATCAATATTGCTCATAGCAAATGTACTTTTGTCTCGACTTATTATGCATGAAAATGTATGTATGTATATATATAAACGATGTACGTATGTACAAGTTAAATAAAATATATGCTCTGTTCTGTTCTGTTCTGTTCGAAGCAGTTAAACAATTATATACGAGAAACACATATGTTTACATAGGTGTCTGACTCTCTGTCGACACTCTCTACACACATACTGGTTTTAATTTTATTTCAACCGTCATTGATGCAATCAACCATAGTTAATATTACTTGTCTGAAATGTTGTGTATACTATATTTTTGAAGATGTTTCCTTGAGAGCGTTCACGCGTTTTTACTGACTGGAATTTAAATTGGGGATAACAACTTTTTCTCATGACTCTATCGCCTTCTTTCTCTATCATTTTTCTATATGAAGTTTGTTTACTTTATTCAACTATTTTCTCTCCCAATGTAATTTCAAATGTTAACTGGGAAGGGTTTAGTCTTATGTTGGTAGAACTTGTTACCCAACCCATTTTGTCATCATGATATTTCTGTATCTATGTTGATACTACTCGGTATGTAAAATACTGGCAATGAAATATGTTTCAATAAAATAAAATCAACAAAGATTGCCACGTTTCCGGAAGCCTCAGTTCATGTTCACTCTTGTTATAATATACTCAGTTGCAAAATAAAGTGGACACTGACTTTTGTTTAGATTTAATTGTATAAAGTTTCTTTAGAATTAAATTGACAAATTCCAAAAGAGAATATGCCATGTTTGGTACCAAAGTTTTTATCATTCCATTGCCAATATCATGTTGTCATTTGTTTTTCAATAGGTCGAATCATTAAGGAACTGTCGCTTGATAAAGAGGATAGGGTGTAAAGTAACATTTTCAAAGTGTCCAGTTTATTTTGCAACTGAGTATAGTTTTCTTGTAAATACATACGCATTATCGTCTGCTTCATGTTCAAGTATAGTCTAGATCAACTCCGACGCTTGCTTTCTTTTAAGAGAAACGACTAGAAGCTTTCTTCTAAAAACGTTTTAAAGCGGCAGCCGAAATACTGGTATTGTTTCTGATTGGCTATCATCGACAGATCAGTCAAAACGACAGAAAGACAATGCACTATTTAATAAATTAAGAGTTAAACGAAGATGAAAATTGCATCATTATATCGATGAATTCCATGTGGATGGTCAAACAGAAGAAGAAGAAGAAGAAGAAGAAGAAGAAGAAGAACAAACTTTTATTCAGACTTAAACTATACAGTTTCTCCTCTACAACATGTTTACAATATATAATTCTAGTCAGAAAAATAATAATAAACAATGCAAATATACAATTTACACATATAGATAAATAAGTGTACACAGAGGAAGGTCCTTCTTTAATTTTGGACCGTGTTACTTCTTAATTTAAAAGCATTAAATAAGGAAAATACGGACATATGGTTCCATTTCTATGTGTTTTCTTCTCTTCACAACGGGCCAAGACGTTTGTATTTGAAATCAAGCGTCGAATATGATCAAGACTAATTCAAGTACATTGCGCATCATTTATTACAAAAGTAAATAGTTTAAGGGCAAGCGGGTAAAATAAACGCACGTTATGTAAATACATTCCCATCCTACATAATTGACAGCAGGTCTGTGCGATTAAGTATCTGCGAAAGATAAAGCTTCCAGCCGATAGATTTGATCAGATGGGATAGGCATCAGATAATTAATTAATTGATCAATTAATCCAAGATCCTATACCAATCAACAAATCATTAAGCAGTGATTATGTTGTTATTGTCAGAGATCTCTGAGATATATATATTGCTCACACAGCTACTGATAGTATTATCCGGGACGCTGCTTAATCTAAATATTATTTTCTTTTATTAGCATCTAAATATTATATTATTTTATTAGGAGAATTTACGGGATTCCCTTAGAACTTCATATTGTAATGGAAAATTTCAAAGAATAAAATATTGTTTGTTTTTTTCCACGTAGGAGATTCAAACAACATGTAAATATACTCCAAAAACTAATTTAAGGATCATGGTTTGATTTGGGTCATTTTTGAAAATGCTGTTATTAATGGATTTAATTCTTTCTTTCTTTCTTTTTTGCAATGTTTAAGTTTAGCTGTATTATTTTACAATTGTTACGTGACACCATTACGTGGTCGAGTAATTAACTTTCATACCCCATCCAACCCCTTCTCCAAGAACTGAAAACGGGGTTGGCTGGGTATGAAATAAAACCTTCATTTCGGCTTAAAAAGTTTGCATATTGTAAAATCAAACATTTAATAGGTAATTTGAAACAGGTTATCGCATTTTTTTTTAGCAAAAAAAAAATTTCAGTAAAAAATGGTTTTAAACATGTTTCATTGTCGAAATATCCGTTATAAAATCCTGCTAATATAAGCTTTCATATAGCTTAATGAAATTAAGGCGGGACCACGTAATGCAAATTTACATATATATATTACTATGCAATCCAGATTAAGTACTTTTTACAGTTCTTTTGAATGCGGTCCTTAAATTGTTTGAGTATATATCAATGTGAAACACACAAAACATAAAAAGCAGGTATAAATAAACCTGTACTCGTAAATATAAACTCTATTAGACAAGGTAGAAAAGAGGCGTGATGATAGTTTCAATTATTTTACAGTTCATTTGCATTTTTCCATCACATTTTGCTCGGAAATTGAAATGTTATCATTTAGAACAAATTGAAAATAAAAATGATGTTTAACGGCTCATCAACAGTATAGGTTATTTAGAGCCGCCCCGAGAGAGGGGATGGATACATATGAATCCGGGAACCTGCCTTACTCTTATTATCGAATAGATTCCTATGGTTCTTTAACGTGCTCGAAAGATAGACTGATACACGGGACCGCCCGGTTTACGTCCCCATCCGACGGACGAGGGTAAGAAGGGAAAGTGTCTTGCCCAAGAACACACCGACAAAGGTCAATGGCACCACGGAGGATTGGGCCTCCAGTTACAAATCCGTCGCGCTACCGACTGCGCCACGCCAGCCCTCATTTAGAACAAGCAGAAGGACATAAATGTATATATTTAAAGACCGTGTAAATATATGGAAACAACTTATTAACGAACAGTTTTATGTAAATACGTCTAATCCGCTTTGTTGCACATTTTCTGAATGGCATCAACACTTAGTATCTCAGATTCATTTGGTGAGCTATTACGTGAACTAAGTACAACATCAGTTCTTGTTCTACTATGTGATATTTGCGTATTTTTTTTGTTTGTTTACAATTCTGATTTATATATATATATCTACTCTTGGTTGAGAGAATTTTACAACCAAAAAGCGGTTGTGATAAGACTTCCTCGTGTAACACAACTTTGCTGAGGTAGAGGGTCATTTTCTAAACTTAAAATATCTCTTACGTACGTCTACAACCTGGTCACACATGCAGTTGGTATCAAACATTAAAATTAGTACATCGATTTATTTAACTTCAATTCACTTCAAATTCTTTTATTCCAAGATTTTACATGTGTAAAACAGCAATGGATATAATATATAATGCAAGTTCAACTGCATTATTCAACTTTACTTCAAATCTGCTGGCATATTACATAGCGACAATTAGTGAGTTCCTTTCACCTATTCTTATACATAAACATAATTACTTTTAAATATGCTAATTATTCAAAATTTGTCAATTTTTTTTTAATAAATGCAGCCTTTTTCTTATTTCGCACTCGACAAGGTAAGGTAGCTGAATCAACATATCCAAAACTCCTATTGAATGACAGAGGCAGAAATAAACAGACTAGACGGCACTTTTTGAAGACGTCCGATGCAATCCGATTTTTAGGTGGGACCACGATGTAATGGTTAGTACCCCGGTTTAGTTGACAAAGGATCGTGCATTCTGTCCCAGTCAGATACGAATTATAAATAAGTAACTGTGGATAATCTACATTATAAATAAGAAAGTATGGAAAATCTACATTATGGATAATCTGTATTACAAATGAGAAAATGTGGAAAATCTACATTATAATTAAGAAAATGTTGATAATCTACGTTATAAATAAGAAAATAAGGAAAATCTACCTTATAAATAAGAAAATTTGGATAACCTACATTATAAATAAGTAAATAAGGAAAATCTACATTACAAATAAGCAAATAAGGAAAATGTACATTATCAATAAGAAAACGTGGAAAATCTACATTATAACTAAGAAAACGCGGATAATCTACTTTATATACATAAGAAAATATGGAAAATCTACATTTTCGTGGATAGTCTGCATTATAAATAAGAAAATGTAGATAACCTACATTATAAATAAGTAAATAAGGAAAATCTATATTATAAATAAGAAAACGCGGAAAATTACATTATAGATAAGAAAATCTACATTATAGATAAGAACTTAATGTGGAGCATCTACATTTTAAAAAGAAAAATGGATAATCTACATTATAATGAATCATGCATCTTTATTATAGATATGAAAATGTGAAAAATCTAAATTATCAATAAGAAAATGTTGATAATCTACATAATGATGGATAATCTACATTACAAAAAGGAAAATGTGAATAATATCGCATTATAAATGAGAAAATGCGGATAATCTAAATTGTAATGGATAATCTGAATTATTATTAAGCAAATGTGGATAATCTCACATTAAGGTAAATAAAAATAAAAATATGTGGAAAATCTACATTATAAATGAGAAAACGTGAAAAATCTACATAATGAAGGATAATCTACATCGTAATGGATAATCTGAATTATTATTAAGCAAATGTGGATTGTCTCACATTATATATAAGAAAATGTGGATAAACCAGATTATAATGGATAATCTGCATTATAAATAAGAAATTGTTGATAATCAATCTCACATTATAAATAAGAAAATGTGGATAATCTAGATTATAATGGAATAAGAAAATGTGGATAATCTAGATTATAATGGATAATCTACATTATAATTAAGAAAATGTGGATAATCTAGATTATAATGCATAATCTACATTATAAAATAAGAAAAGGTGGATAATCTACATTATAATGGATATTATAATGGATAATCTACATTATAATGGATAATCTACATTATAAATAAGAAAAGGTGGATAATCCAGATTATAATGCATAATCTACATTATAAAATAAGAAAATGTGGATAATCTACATTATAATTAAGAAAATGTGGATAACCTAGATTATAATGGATAATCTACATTATAAAATAAGAAAATGTGGATAATCTAGATTATAAATAAGAAAATGTGGATAATCTAGATTATAATGGATAATCTGCATTATAAATAAGAAAATGTGGATAATGTCACATGATAAATAATAAAATGTGTATATTCTAGATTATAAATAGGAAAATGTAGATAATATAGACTATAATGGATAATCTACATCCTAAATAAAAATTGTGTGATAATCTCACATTATAAATAAGAACATGCGGATAATCTAGATATAATGGATAATCTACATTATAAATAGGAAATGCAGATAATCTACATCATAAATAAGAAAATGTGGATAATGTCACATTATAAATAATTAACTGTGGATAATCTACATTATAATTAAGAAAATGTGATAATGTAACATTATAAATAAGAAAATGTGGATAGTCTAGCCTATAAATAGGAAAATGTAGATAACTCTGCTTTATTATTAAGAAATGTGGCAAATCTACAGTTATAAATTCAAAAAATGTGGATATTCTAGATTATAACGGATAATCTACATTATAAATAAGAAAATGTGGTTATTCTAGATTATAATGGATAATCTACATTATAAATAAAAAATGTGAATATTCTAGATTATAATGGATAATCCTACATTATAATTAGGAAATGTGGATAATCTAGATTATAATCGGATAATTTACATTATAATTAAGAAAATGTGGATAACCTAGATAATAATGGATAATCTACATTATTAAAATAAGAAAATGTGGATAATCTAGATTATAATGGATAATCTACATTATACATGAAGAAAAATGTGGAATAACCTAGATTATAATGGATAATCTACATTATAAAATAAGAAACTGTAGATAATCTAGATTATAATGGATAATCTACATTATAATTTAAAAAAATGTGGATAACCTAGATTATAATGGATAATCTACACTATAAAATAAGAAAATGTAGATAATCTAAATTATAAATAAGAAAATGTGGATAATCTAGATTATAATGGATAATCTACATTATAATTAAGAAAATGAGGATAAACTACATCATAAATAAGAAAATGTGGATAATGTCACCTTATAAATAAGAAAATGTGGATATTCTACATTATAATGGATAATCTACATTATAAAAATACGAAAATGTGGATATTCTAGATTATAATGGATAATCTACATTATAAATACGAAAATGTGGATATTCTAGATTATAATGGATATTCTACATTATAAATAAGAAAATGTGGATATTCTACATTATAATGTATAATCTACATTATAAATACGGCAATGTGGATATTCTACATTATAATGGAATAATCTACATTATAAATAGAGAAAATGTGGATATTCTAGATTATAATGGATAATCTACATTATAAATAAGAAAATGTGGATAATCTAGATTATAATGGATAATCTACGTTATAATTAAGAAAATGAGAATAATCTACATCATAAATAGGGAAATGTGGATAATGTCACGTTATAAATAAGAAAATGTGGATATTCTACATTATAATGGATAATTTACATTAAAAATACGAAAATGTGGATATTCTAGATTATAATGGATAATCTACATTATAAATACGAAAATGTGGATATTCTAGATTATAATGGATAATAAGAAAATGTGGATATTCTACATTATAATGTATAATCTACATTATAAATACGACAATGTGGATATTCTAGATTATAATGGATAATCTACATTATAATAAGCAAATGTGGAAATTCTACATTAACATTAAGAAAATGTGGATATTCTACATTGTGAAAAAGAAACTATGCGGGATAATCTACATTATAAATACGAAATGTGGATATTCTACATTATAATGTATAATCTACATATAATAAATAAGAAAATGTGGATATTCTAGATTATAATGGATAATCTACATTATAAATAAGAAAATGTGGATAATCTAGATTATAATGTATAATCTACATTATAAATACGACAATGTGGATATTCTAGATTATAATGGATAATCTCATTATAATTAAGAAAATGAGAATAATCTACATCATAAATAGGAAAATGTGGATAATGTCACGTTATAAATAAGAGAATGTGGATATTCTACATTATAATGGATAATTTACATTAAAAATACGAAAATGTGGATATTCTAGATAATAATGGATAATCTACATTATAAATACGAAAATGTGGATATTCTAGATTATAATGGATAATTAGAAAATGTGGATATTCTACATATTAATGTATAATCTACATTATAAATACGACAATGTGGATATTCTAGATTATAATGGATAATCTACATTATAAATAAGCAAATGTGGATATTCTACATTAACATTAAGAAAATGTGGATATTCTACATTGTGAAAAAGAAACTCTGGTGCGGATAATCTACATTATAAATACGAAAATGTGGATATTCTAGATTATAATGTTATAATCTACGTTATAAGTAAGAAAAGTGTGGATATTCTAGATTATAATGGATAATCTGATCATTATAAATAAGCAAATGTGGATATTCTACATTAAAATTAAGAAAATGTGGATATTCTACATTGAGAATAAGAAACTCTGCGGGATAATCTACATTATAATACGAAAATGTGGATTATTCTACATTATAATGTATAATCTACATTATAAATAAGAAATGTGGATATTCTAGATATAATGAATAATCTACATTATAAATAAGCAAATGTGGATATTCTACATTAAAATTAAGAAAATGTGGATAATAAGAAACTCTGCGGGATAATCTACATTATAATTAAGAAAATGTGAATATTCTAGATTATAATGGATAATCTACATTATAAATAAGCGAATGTGGATATTCTACATTATAATGAATAATCTACATTATAATTAAGAAAATTTTGATATTCTACATTATAATGGATAATCTACATTATAAATAAAAAAAAATGTAGAAATCTACATTATAATAGAAAACCGTTTATCAGATGCCTTTTGCTATAAAATATAACTAATTGTTGATTATATTACAGCTATAATATATTTAAACATATGGTGAACAATAACAAAAAAAAATGAAACTCCAGATATTATTAGCTTTTATTTAATGACATGCACACGGGTTTAAACCTTAAAGGCACTAACCCGCCAAAAAACTGCAAAATTACACTACAAATTGTTTATTGAAACTCTATCCAGGTGTTCAGTCTCATTAAATAATGTATACGTGCCGATTAAAAGTATAGTTTTATTTACGGGTTTTTAAATATTCGTTTTGGGGTTTGGCCTGGCTAGTATTATAATGCCGTTTATATGGAATCTATAGAGTTTAGATTCTCAAAATGTGTAAGTTATATTTATACCTTGTCGTCAGTAGGTTTATAAAACGTTGTACATCTGTTGTAAAACGTGGCTGTTGTTGACGGGATAGGGACATTAAATAAATAATACTGTGATTTTGTTTTGATTTGTCCTGTATATTGTTAAATATAAGAAGAAAAATACATTAGAAAAGTACTATTATAAACGTCCAAGTGTTTTAAAATTCATAGAGCTAATGAAGAACAAGTAATAATAAATGGTTGTTTAATTTATCTTGGTTTTATAAAAGAAGCATTTGATTCTCGTTAATGATTTTTTGTTTTATCAAAACTAGGTTTATCCTCGAATGAAAAACTATTATCAATTAATTTATTTATGTTACTGCTTTTTGTGATAATGAGAACAAAATTGTTTTTTTTTTGTTTTTTTAATTTAATATTTAATTTAATTTGCGTAAGTTAAAGTTCTTTGCGTAAGTTAAAGTTCAGTGTCATTTCCACATTTTTATTCAATTATTTAATATTTCAAATTATTCAATAATACAATTTATTTGAAACTAGTGTGCAAAATTATGTTTTTGTTGTTTGTTTGTTTTGTTTATTCTGTCACGTATAAATGTTTGCATATTGTATATGATGATAAACTTGTATAGTTTAAATCAATAAAAAATATCTGTCTGTCTGTCTGTAATATTAATGTTTGCCAACTAGTTCTAGATGACCGCGTGTCCTTTTCTGTAAAAAGTCTACGTAGTTTTACTGAACATATTGTAACAAAACAGCCATATGTTATTCTAAGAACCATATACATTATAAATAAGTAAAGAAAAAACTGCTGATGATGATGATGACAGACGTGACATTGTCAAATATTTATTAAAGGGGTTACATCAGGCTTTTTTTAGAAGAATCTAAAAAGTTATAGAAATTACAATCCATTATAAAAATGTCGTATCACTCAAAATATCGTGATAGATATCGTTATAAATATCGTGATAGATATCGGGATAAATATCGTGATAAATATCGGGATAAATGTCGTGATAAATATCGTGATAAATATCGGGATAAATATCGGGATAAATATCGTGATAAATATCGTGACAGCACTGTGTTGTTCGGGTCTTATTTGAAGGCACAATACATTTTATTATGAGCGTCTCTGTGGCCGAGTGGTTCACGACGTTGCGTTGTAAACCTTCTCGTCGCCTCTCACCGCTGCGGGTTCGAATCCCACTTGGAGCTCGACTTGTAAGTGAGGAAGTGTCGATTCTTACAGATGGCGGAAGGTGTACAGGTTCTGAGTGGTCTACCTCCACCACAAAAAAAATCGATCGTCATATATAACCGGTCATGTGTTAAAAATGACGTAAAACACCAAACAAACAAACATTTTAATATAATCGGGCGTACAGTGTTTAATTGTTCGGGCGCTTGTTTCAGTCAAACGTTTTTTTAACAATAACACGAGTAGTTTTAACAAGACGTATATACATAATATATCATTGAAACTGGAAATGTTAGTGGTTAATAAAAAATACCTTAGTTTTGAAAACCTGTTTAGTAATAAAGATTTTACAGACAAAATGATTTGTTGATGGGGCTTTTCCCATGCAAACTCCTTGTTTCTGGGACGGCAGAACATTAACAAATCTCAAATAACTTCAGTTAGCCTCAGTAGTTTGCTATAAAACTTACAGTAATATTATTTTGTTCAAAGACGTTTAAAATTTACTGAACACATTATATTCTCAGTTTTCGTGTAACTATTTATCGTTTATTTCAAGACTCGCAACACTTGAAATTACAATATAAGAGTGTTTCTCTTATTCAAATGGTTTTCATGTCAGATCCTATTTGTTCTTAACGATACACATTATTTTTTATTTGTATAACTAGCTCTTAACTAGATACTATCTTAGAAAGTTGAAATAAGGTACCACTATTGAAATGTCCATGTTCATAAAACGTATATTATATAACATAAATATATATAATAATAATATTATTCTAGTATATTACAAAGGGATTTGATTATGCTAAGCATTTTACTTAATACACGTATATTGAATTTCAAAAACTGAAATTCGGTATTTAACATTATGTTCACAAACAGCTACTTTGCAGGCATTTCGTGTTGCAGGCTATTGCTAAATATATAACAGCTACTTTGCAGGCATTTCGTGTTGCAGTCTTTTGATATATGTCTCTTTTTAGGCCGAACATTTGAAAGAACAATTTATGTAAAATGTAGAATGTTCGAAATAAAATAAGAACTGGGAAAGTATTAAGTATTAGTTATCACACAATCTCAATCACATGCATTTTATAAAGTAATAAATAACAAAGCACGTGTTACCTCTCCGCATATCCTGATATCCGATCGACGACTGGTAATATCCCAGCCCCTGGGCCCCTGTGTATAGATGAGAGTGACCTCCGCCTAGAGTCTGCTCAAAAGCCGCATATTTGTCAGCCGTGGTTAGCGCAGCTTCGGATCCAAGAATATCTCGGATTAAAAACGAAGACGATCGGGGATTTTGGAGATATTGACTAACAGAAAACATTGTTTTGTCAAATGTTTGAAAATTTCCGGAATATCGTTTTGTTTGTCAATATGAAATATCAATATGCACAGTTAACATTTGATTAAAATATATGACGAAAACTTCACTGCCAAGATATGTATACTTGTTTCTCTTGTCTAACTTCTTTTTATTCTTCCAGTTTTATTTCAAATGTAATGGTAGTGAGTTCACGTCATGTAATCCTGTTCACACAATATATTTCCATATCCCACCGCCTTATATAACGCATATGTCACACATTTATTTGGATCACTGTTAATGTTCCTCGTTGTTTAAAATGTAATCAAATCCGTTCTGTTAAGATATTATATTCCTAAATGTAAAAAACATGAATATATTTCAATACTGCAGTATTTTCTATTTTCAAAAATAAATTTATAAATATCTTAATTAGTGTTCTATGTTAGTTTCCACAACAATTAGCGAGTAATTGTATTTCCTCACCATTTACAATTTGTGTTTGTTTTAAAAGACTTTAACGTTTATATTTTCAATATTATTATTTCCATTTTCAAAAAACATAAAATCGCATAAAAGTGCTTATTCCCAAGCTACTGAGTACCAAGCAATGCTCTAAAAGTGAAAATGTTTCTTTCTTTCTCATATCACCACCGGAATATGCAAATTATCTTCTAATCTCATAATTGATTCCAAATTACAATATAGATCGCATTAACCCTGCCGCTGGGTTAAATAAACATGTTAACTCCGGGGGTCCGGACTCGCTGTAAAACATACGCCGCCGCGGTGTTCATATCAAAACACATATCATATCAAGTTTGCTTACTTGCGGTAGGCAATGTCTTGAAGTTGTTTTGACATAGTCTTTTGTTTGATAATAGTGCTAGGGTGGATTAGCGGTTATACTGTCAATCACGTGCATCGTGATTGGGCGATACATTACGAAATTTCAATGGACCAGTAAAACAACAGCTTCCTTACGAAACTTTTAAATGCAGCCAATGATATAGTCTTTGACAACGCATGTGTTGTTTATTTAACATCGTTCAAGAAAAAGTCAAACAGATAAAAACAAAATAAATGTTTTCATTTTACTATTCTTATATATCTATTCAAGAATTATAAAAATAGTGTTTACTTTTTTTTTAAATCTGTTTTAGCAAGAGGTATTGTCTATTTGTATTGCAATACAGATCCGTAAATGTAGATTCATGTTTATGTGTAAAATGTTGTTTGTTTGTTTGTTTGTTATTTTATCTCCAAAATCTTTGCTGATATTTATTTGTACGTATGTGTAAATGTGTATATAATAAAGGGCCACATGGAAGATTAATACTGCTAAACTAGTCACCCTCTGTTCACAACAACTCTCATAATTAGCATTATTATTATTTTTGTGAAATGATGCAAGATAAAACGATACATGTATAACAAATCAAATACATGTTTTAATTATACATGAATGTGCATGATTGTGGATCTTGATCGAAAACTAGAAACATTAATCTTGAACAAAAATGAATTTATTCTCGTATGGGAACAGCATGTAAGTCATATTGTCGTCATTCGATTTTGTGCTTGGTTAGTTTTCTCGTGCTAATCGGGTATTCCGTTGTGGCGCGTTTGTTGGGTATATATTCTGGTGCGGGCTATTGTTCTGGTCACTTGAGGTTTTGTATTCAGGCAGAGTACTTGTGTGTGCCCTCCCATCCACCATTTACTATGTTGTTTTATCACATAACATGTGGTGTGGGAGTGTAATAACACCATTCAGTATTTTCGATATTCTACTATTGGTATAACATAACGTTAGTGATGTCATAGACGTCACGTTTATGTACGTTTTCTGACGTAATGTGACGTTATAAGTTATGTAATAAATAGAATCTAACATTCGTTCTCATTCCTTATTGAATTTATTAAACTCGTTAGCAAAAATGATATAATGCTCGGCTTTATTAAACTCGTTAGCAAAACTGATATAATGCTCGGCTCTATATCGAGCATTATATCATGTTTACTAAAGAGTTTAATTCAATAATGAATGAGTACTCATGTAAGATCCTCTATATATATATATATTTGTACATATGTATGCTATATAAGTTATTTATATTTTTCGTAACTGTCGAGAACAGGTTTACATGTTTATAATTATCCTTTTTAAGAAATAGGGTATATTTGTCTCATTTCACCTGTGTATGTACACTGGTCAAAATTGCTAACCGGTCATTTTATTATTTGGAATATTATATCAAATATTGTATATTTTGAGTTGATATTTCATACAAATAAATATGAGCAGCAAACAAAACAATCAATACACTTTGTAACTTCAAAATCCGCACTTCCGGTCTCGTGGCTTATTTTGGCGCGAAATCGCATTATTCTCCCGTGCTGCACGAGGTAAGATTTGAACATGTGTTTGTGTTCTCGGAATTGTTTATCGTTTCAATCCCAAACAAAAACTTACTAAAAATTAAATAAAAAATGCGTCGCATAACAACGGAAGAGCGTGGACGGGCCGTCGGTATGATTATTGCTGGTACTTCGATTCGGCAGGTAAAGAACATTGCGTAATTTGTTCATTTTTATTAATTTATTTAATCGATTTTCTACGTTTTATTTTCTCTTTTTCAAGTCCAGTATTGTGTATTATAATATTCCTCATCCTTCCGGCAGGTTAGTTTATTCATAAGTTTACTTGTCTGTCCGTCCGTCCGTCCGTCTCTTCGTTTGTTCGTTCGTACATGATTCTGTCTGACCATGTTCATTATTTCTGAAAAAGTCGCAAGCATGAATTGTTTTATATGTATAGGTAGCCAGAACAGTCAACAGGAGTTTTTCAACAATTCACGACCTTTGGCTCAAGTACAATCGCACCGGAAGTGTTGATGACCTTCACCGAAGGCCAAAAAGACGTGTGACAACGCAGCGTCAAGATCGCTACATCCTTGTAACACACCTTCGTAATAGAAGACTAACAGCGACTGATACTGCCAGACGTTTAATAGGCGTCCATAATAGAAACTTGAGTGATCAAACAGTACGAAATCGACTACGGATCATGGGATTGAGAGCGAGAAGACCTTTTGTGGGATTAGTATTGACTGGAAGACACCGGCGAATTCGTCTTCAGTGGGCCAGAAGGCATTTGAGGTTCACCAGAGCAGACTGGGCAAATGTCGCCTTTACAGATGAGTCCAGATTTAATCTTCAGAAGTCCGACGGTAGAGAGCGAATTTATCGACGACTTGGGGAACGATATTCGGATAATTGCGTCAACGAAAGATCTCATTTTGGAGGAGGGTCAGTGATGGTTTGGGGAGGTATTAGTTTGCACACTAAAACTGATATGGTGGTTGTTCGAGGAAACCTGAACGCAGACCAATACCAGCAACAAATACTTCGACCAACGCTTATTCCCCATATTCGCGCTAACCGTGGGATGACATTCATGCAAGACAATGCACCTTGCCATACTGCTTGAACTACCCGTCAGCTACTTCAGGGCAACAACATTCGAACAATGGAGTGGCCGCCATGTAGTCCGGATTTAAATCCAATCGAACATGTGTGGGACGAAATCGACCGTCGTGTGCGACAGTTACCAAGGCAACAACATATTGCTGACCTCACAAGGGACATAGTCAATGTTTGGAATAACATACCTCAGCGTTTTCTACATAACTACATAAATTCCATGCGACAACGCTGTTTAGCTGTTGTACGCGCAAACGGCGGTCATACGCGATATTGATTTTTGTAAATTTTGAAATTACTGGTATCTATGAACTTCGATAAAATAAACTTCTTTGAAATTCATAAAATACTTTGCTTTACTGATGTGATTACTTATAGAACATTTTTCAATACATTTATTTCCAATTTCACATATATTATTTTTTTCTGAGACAAATAAATAAGAAAATACCAAGTGATCGGTTAGCAATTTTGACTAGTGTATATTGTATAGTTTATCTAATTGACTGTATGCATATCTCCTGGTTGTGCAATATTTGTTCTTACATTTGTTTTAAAGAAAGTTGTTAGGCTTTTGAGAAGTTTTCCTTCCTTCACTGGTTCCTATACATGGAGGATCTTTCTCTTCGCACGAGTGGCCTTGGATAAGACCTAAACGATGTTCCTTTTGAAATTCTATGTTTATTATCTGCCTGAGTACATATGCCTATTACCTAAGATTGTTTTTGTTGTTTGTACATGCTTGAAGATAAAATAATAATTGATTTACTCACGACATTAAGAGTGAGTAAATGCTAAATAAAAATGGTTGAACCGTGGTCATTTAAGGTCATTATGACAATTTGTACTAGAAGTGTCATAATGGGATATACGGACATAATGTATTTGTGTGTGTATTTATAAGGTTTATAGTCCCGCAGGCCGGTATGGCACAGAATGGTCAAAACAGTTAGGAAAATATAAATAGATAAATAGATATTTTATTGATTTAACTTTTGACAGTTTCGCATCATTACATACATAAGTTGTAATACATAATTATAATCACATGACAGATTACACATATGTGTACACTCTCACAGGTAGCTGTATCAGTGTTTGGAACTAAACGAAAATATAAAATTTAAAAAAAAATAATAATAATAATGGAAAAAAAAATGAACATGTTATTTGTTGAAAACAAACATATTTAAAGTTTTCCTGAAAAATTATCGCAGAGAATTGCAGTTATAGACACACTTTAAATATGTTTGTTTCAAAAAATAACATGTTCATTTTTTTTTCATTTTTTATGTATTTTTGTTTAGTTCCAACACTGATACAGCTACCTGTGCACACACTTGCAGTTCAATTCCCAATGCATATAATCATTATTTAATCATAGGTCATATCAATCACACATTTCAATCAATAATCCAAGGAAATAAAACAAAAACAGAAAGTATATATAAAATACCTTTAACTAGGATATACATGAAAATCTTTTAAGAAAGAATATTTGGATATATAAACGTATTTCAAACTAAATGAGGAAGAAAGAATAAATTATGATTTGAAAAAAATAAAACATAGCGTAATGCTTACGTTTTTTAAAAACAAAAATATTTCCTTGTGACTTTTTATTATCTAAACATGGATAGTTGACAAAATTGTAATCTTAAAACAAGATAAAATCGAACAGACAAGAGATGTATATTTGGCAAAACAGGTCACTGGACTATCAGTATAGTTGCCTATGTATAACACGTCGTATGTTGTATGATGATGTCGTATGTTGATTAGGTCTTTTCCACACGACATTGAAAGACGGAACTATCTCGTTGATTTTCGAAATCCGCTATTTTAACTGTTACGTAAATCGCCGAGAACATTCTGATGAATTCCGCTGATCGAAATCGTTGCCTATTATTCGAGAAGTAAATACATTCTAGTAGGAAGTGTTGTTCATTTCCTATACTATTTGCGTTACATAAGTGACATGTTCTTTCATTCTCCGCTGTTCCATTCCATCTACCGTAGTGTGATAGTCAAGTGTGACTGAAACGACGTACTATATATAAATGCAGATCTACCAGTTTCTATGAGGAAACTATGATTCGCCGTTCTAAGTTTATAAATCTGGATACATTTGATATATAGGGAGAAGCTTAAAGTATTTTTCAAAAATGTTTATTTTAAATGAATTGTAAAATGTTCCTTTGTTGGGCTGAGTCATTTGAGAATTCCAGTTCTGTATATTTTGATTAAAGTAGTACGAAGACAAACTGTAAAGCTATCCCGCCAACAACAGCCAAATTGTACAAGATATGTACACCGTTTCTAAACCTACTGAAGATGAGGTGTAGATATATAACTTACATATGTTGAGAATCCAAACTCTATAGACACAATATAAACTGGCCAGACCAAACCCCAAAACTATAGCGTCAAATTAAGAGTTACCTACTCATAATTCATTTTACGCGTATTCAAGCACGAGTATTCAAGAACCCGTGAAAATCCTATAGTTTTAACCGGCACATATACATTATTATATGACGTGAACACCTGGATAGAGTTTTAATAGTGTAATTTTGCCGTTATTTGGCGGGTTAGTTTCTTTAAACGCCAAATGTTAATAACTCGATTTTTAATAATATGCAAGCAGGTCACGGATATTGGGTTAATATTAAAACTAAAGATGCTTATTTCAATGCTTGACAAAGACCTGTGTGTTCCTTTAAAGTAAATTTGTCATAAACACGACTAGTTTAAAGGGGGTACATCAGGCTTTGGGGCTAAATTTGTTTAAAAAAATAAAAAGCTATGGAATGATAATTTAAAAAGTGAAATGGTTCAAAGATAAAGATGAAACTTTAACAGTGAAGATTACACTACAAAAGTCTTATCAGGCCATAGGGGAATCCCCAAGTTATAAATAGAAGTCACGTGGAGCAAATCATCTACACGTGCCGCTTATTTTACAATACATTGCGAGTTATTTTACCGCCAAGTTTAAAATAGCTATCCATGGCGCGTAACCATAGTTAGGAAACACCTTCATTGATCGTGAATTGTATATGTTCAGTGTATTTTGTTTTTGGTGTATTGCTCATTAGTTATTATTATTGTTTTATCAATTAAATACAGAAAATAATATGTTTGAACAAAAACATATATCAATCAGGATTTACCCCCTTTAAAGGTTGTGTTTGAGTGTATATTGCCCATCAATTTTTGTTCAAAGATCGGTTAACTTAATCAATGTTTAGTGTAAACAGTAGTTTTTCTCATAAAAATATATTTTGTACTACTAAACGTTTTTAATTTGCATTTCTTCTTAACATAATGCTTTCACGTGCTGAATTTCTGGTAGAAATATTCATTTATCGGAAATTCAGAGAGATTTGAAATGTTGACTTAACGGTCGGTCAAGTTAACCGATCTTTGAACAACTGGGTCATAAGGTGTCCTTGAGGATACAGTTATCATTGCTCAGGGCAACTGTGTTAGATTACTACGGGTAAATGATAGCTTTAATTTGGACTCAATCTGGATAGTAAACAATTATTTGCAAAATGACAAACCTTTCAGCTGTGCTACTTGGAAAAGAGAATATTCAAATTGTAAGTATAGCAACAGTTCTTTGTTTCTTTGTTTCTCTTTTTCTACTTAACGCCCTTTCGGGTAAAATGAGCAACCTCGCTTACGGGTATGTATCGTCTGCAATGGCGATAACTCGCCTATCATATCATAGTATAAACTAAATAATTGTATTGACACGAGTATAGTTGTTAATCATTGCAAACATATGAAAATGTGCACGTATATACTCGTATATGTAATTCATTACAAAAGGTAAATACAAATAATGTATATTGAAGTTTGTATTATAGCTCTAATGGTTATCCTTCGTTCCTGCTTTTGAACATGAAAGCCTGGTCTGAAGCCGTGCAATACTTGCCGGTATATCAATTATATCAGCCGTGCTATAACTGACATAATTAGCAGTTATATTACGGTGCACCCGAGGACATTTTGTTAAAACAACAACATTGGATCTATGGTACAAAACAGGCCCGTAGCCTGAAATTTAACCGAGGCAAATCCCTTTCTATGGAGGTCCAGTGGCACGCACCCAACCCATCCCATACCCAAAGCTCAGGATTTGTTTTTTTATTTCTACATGCCATTTTTTGCGTTTTAGTGCATGTCCCAGACAAGCTTTTCACTTTTATTACTGTTTTTAAGGACGACATTTTTTGTCAATAATCGATTATTTATCGATATTGAAGTTGCTTATAAGTGAAGTATGTACATCCCGAAACTTTTACCGAGGCAGTTCCCTCGGTGTGGCAGTTGCCTCGGTGTGCCTCAGCGTAGCTACGGGCCTGCAAAAAATGTATATATAACATGCATTTCCCCTTACTGCACTCTCGGGCCTACGGCACTTAGAACCATTATAAATCGCATATACTCGAAAAATAATGTTATAAACTATATTGAAAATGATGTAAAACTTCATACAAACAAACTAACAAATATAAAATATGGTGGCAAATATGTGTCATCTCGTCGTTACATCATTTCGCCGCGAAATACCGCTCCGACGAAACTCAGTGGCGACGGAGAGGCTTGTATCAAGGTCCTCCAGAATGTAAGCCCGTCATGTTATCCACAGGGCCATGCTGTCAGCTCCTAGTATTTAATGACAAATAATATTGTTTTATATGAGAAATTTGTTCAAACCAATGCACGGCCTCGGTAAACTCAGTAGAAAGATTGCGCTTTAGAGTCGTAGACCTCTATCTCACGTGGTGTTGAGCCCTGACGGTAACATTTACGATGGGTTCCTCATTCTTCATTTCTTCTCCTTCTGAGATCGCTGTCTTCATTTCTTCTCCTTCTGAGATCGCTGTCTCAATAATAACATTCACATGTGTTACGCGGAGTAAACAAAAACATTTGTATACCGGCATTTCAAATCTATCAAATTAACCTACGATATGACACTGTTGTACTTAAGAACATCGAGCGATATGTTTAAACTTAACAATCCGTTATCAAACAGTCCAAAACCAAATCAAGTTTACTGAGCGTAGCATGGTGACTTTTTTTGTGCGATTTTTCGGGCACCCTTTACCCCTGTGTCAGTCTGTTGTACAAATGTATATATGTTCACATTTCAGGAAGATAAGCCTATTCAGGAGCCTCGAAATGACGGTAGGTGAAGCATTACTATATTACATATTTCTATCTTTCTATCGAATAATCTTCATTTTCAATAAGGCGGAGCTTCTGCGCAAGCATCTAAGGTGGCTCAATAGAACAAAGATAAACAAATTCAATAAAATTCGATAAACGCTATATGAAATTAAACTGAAGTTCTGCTTTATTAACTCAGGGACGAATCGATGCAAATATCGTTAGTTATATTAAATACTGTATTTTTTTTATTCCCAGTGGTCATTATTTGTGATATGTAACATAAATGTCGAAGGTTTATTCTCACTTTGCCAACTTTCTTAATTTCACAATGGAAATTGGTATGTAAATTGTGCTTAAAACAAGAAGAATGTCGTACGCAGAGGTTAAAAATTACATCCTCATAAGTTGTCATTGGTGCTATCTCAATAGCATTGGAACTATCTCTCTGGCATTGGAGCTATCTCTTTTAGGTACGTTCTCCGTGTTATTATACCCACGTTTTTGGAGGAAAAAAACAGGACATATTAAAATCGCCTCCGTTTGTCCGTCCGTCCGTCTGTCCGTCCGTCCGTTACCATATCTCCTCCTAAACCGCTGAACGGAATTCAACCAAACTTAAGGTATGACTTCACCATTTGATGACGGCGCGCAAGAGCAGCATTATTTTTGGCTCCACACCAAGGGACCCTCAGGGGAGTCAAAAGGTCAAATACACTAAACATTCAATTACACTGTCATTTTTTCCATATTTTTGCTCATAACTTGGTATATGTAATCTTCTATGAAAGATAAACAACACGATTTTATTATTTCGAACTCGGACGTCTGTCTGGGGGCCCAGGGTGAATGGGGCGGGGGGATTTGTTTTTTTTCTTCTGTTTTTTTTGTAATTATGTCTTAAATGAAACGTTATGATGATGGGATTACACTGTATACATTTGTTTACTCCTATGTCATCGGTGGGGCCTGTGGAAGGGGAATCGAATACACTGTGTGTGAACTTGGCAAATATGCAAGTATACTTCTCTGAAAATATAAAGAAGCATATCAAACACCTCTTGATCAAGCACACAAAGAGGTGTACCGAGGTGGGGTGGGGGCGTGGTGAGGTTGGGCGTGGGGGCGGGGGCGGGGGGAGAGAGATAAATTCGGTCAATATCTATTTTTCTTTCTCAATAAAATGTAACTACTTTGGGAATATCAGTATAATTTGCTCCAGGGTCACCATGGGACTCTGGGATAGGGGTCAAAAGTTCAAAACATAAATATCCTTAAAGGGATTTACGGCAATCTTGATTTTTGAAAAACTGACGGCGTCCCGTTAGTTTTTCTACATAACATAACATCATTAATATTAATTATAAGATTAGTATAAAGCAAAGAGTTGTTGCATATTATTAACTGTTGATTATAGTGCACCAATAATATATTCAAACATATGGTAGAATACGATGAAAACAATGAACTTAACTTTTTTATTTAATTATATGCCAGCAGGTTTAAAGAGACACACGGCAATCTTGAAGTGTTTCAAATGAGTGTCTCGATTTATATATCCGGTATCATTTTTACTTTTACCCTGGTTATATTTAAATAAATCCAGTTTTAAGTATTCACTATTTCGTCTTATTATACTTTAAGTTTTAATATATTATTGGTGCAATAATATCAAAAATAGTAATATGCAAAAACAAATTGCTTAATACTATTCTTATAATTAATATTAATGATTGAACAAATGCAAGTGAAAAACTAGCGGGACGCCGTGAGTTTTTAAAAAAAATAAAGATTGCCGTATGTTCCTTTAAAGTCAAAATAAATACTGGATACATGAATAGAGACGCTAATTTCAGTGCTTGATAAACTCTTCAAGATTGCTATGTGTCCATTTAACATTTTTTATTCATTTACAGTGTCATACATGTATATAGAAAAGCATAACTAGTACTATTTCTGACCTGAGTATCAAAGAACGATCAAAACAATTACATGTAAAATGGATGCAGGGTTAAAGAGAAAGACCTATGTGAAGAAAACGTGGGTATTTGCGATGGCGCGCCGTCGAATTCGTTCTAGTTTACTTCGTCAACATGCAATATGCGGACATCAACTGGTTGATATATTATGTGTCCATGTCGATATATAGCAAAATAGGCAAACAAATCGGGAAAAAGTTGAAAAATAACTGCAAAGTTAGAACGGGCTAAAAGTTCCTGGCGTCAAATTAGGCATCTTTTGAGAATTGTTTGTGTTGTGTGCGAAGCTCAAACATAACCACACGGAACTGCATTCCCCGATTTTTCATATCAAGGTAAATAAAGAGAAAAACTAGCAAAGCATACCCACCTTGTCTACCTTTATTTTTGGCGTTGAAGTGACGATGTAGCACTTTTGCATATAACTCCAAACAGCTCCACTGATTACCAGCCGTGTTTTAGAGGTACTGAGATCGAACAGTGTTGATTACAAAAGCCTGCGTTACTCGTTTAACATAGGAAATACATATTTTAGTTTAAAAATGATTATAAAGTGTTTGTATTTACGATCTTGCGTGTGCGTGTGTGAACTGCCTGTAATCTGGCACAATAAAGAAATAAATTACATGTTCATCCACAATTTACATTAATATAAAAAAGATCAGAAATGCAACTTATCACTTATTACCAACAGAACGGCCGAGTTGCCTCATTCTGATTGTTAATGTTCACTTACTCACCTTTAACACACAGGAGACACGTTGATCCTGTTCTACCACACATTTGTGTTACCACCCAAACATGGTTCCTGAAGGAACTCACGGGCGATTCAGTACACGTTGTATGGGAAGCTCGTTAAAGTACATTATTTTAATATGAAACATTGTTTAAAGTGTGGTTTTGACATTATGATGTTTCCCTCAATGTACATATTAGATTTGCAAAGACGTGCATCATAAATTTTATGACATAATCCATATCACATCTAATATACTTTTAGCATATTTTAGAAGCAAATTAATATATTTTGTCCATTAAGTATCATCATTTTATTTGTGGGAGATTTCCATTACATACCATTTACAGTTGTATTAGCACTTAAAAGCGGATATGACGATTTTTATTCAGGCACAATATCAGCAATGAAAGTATATGCTCATGAAATAACACACTATTTCGAAGTGGCATTTAAATGTTTACGTAGCAATTATATAAAGCATACGCTTCTAGTACATTCTCCAGGTTCGGGTAAAAAACACTAAACGAAAATTTATTATAATCAGTCTCCCTGTATCACTTGCAACCTTGCACTATAATACAAATTCCGCGTTTAATGTATTTTTTATCTACGTTCATTGGAAAAGAACTCGAATTGCCTGTGTGATTAGGCAATTAGAGTTATTTTCTAATGAACGCCGACACAAATGCATTCAATCCGTATAAATGCAATTATACTTATAAAACGCATTATTTGTTTAACTATAATTATTACAAAACATAAGTTGTTTTCAACTATTTTTGCTGTCGTTTTCTTCAAAAACGGTGAATGAATACACACGATGTGGAACCTTCCATTTATAAAAGAATAAACTTCCCGAAAATAGTTCTTCGTACAGTTCACCCAAGAATGAATTTAGCTTAAATTGATCATGTGTTTGTTCATTAACCAATACAATTGTTTGTTTTATCTAAATGTTCCAGTTACTGCAATTATATGAATGTTAAATTGTAGAGGTTCTTTTATCCATTCGTAACGTCGGTATATGTGGCTCCGACGTGCACATGTATACCCACGGAACCCATGGCACGCACGAACTGCACGGGCCATGTTATATGGGACACGAGGCCAGTGCCGTTGTAGTTAAAGTCGGGAACGGCATGACGTCATTGAAAATTGGTGAGTATAAACTATGTGTCCTTTATTATATATATATATAATTGAATTGAATTGAATGTTGTTTAACGGCTCATCAACACAGTAAAGGTTATTTAGAGCCGCCCCAGAGAGAGGGGAAGGATACATAGGAATCCGGGGACCTGCCCTACTCTTATTATCGAATATATATATATATATATATATATGAGCCGCAACACACGAAAACGTCCCTTCGGACGTTTAAATGACAACGTCATAAACATACATGTGATACTTTCAGGATCTCAATCTGGGAGTTTAGTGATTTTTTTAAGGGAGATTCATGCAAAAATCTGGGAGGTTTTTTCGCTGACTATTTTTAGCGCGCGAGCAGTAATTTATACCCAAATACCATAAACGAATACCTAAAAATACACTTTTAAACAAGTTTCTTCATTGATGTCAGGGGAGATAACAAGAATGAATAAAAACCGTTTTTAAACAATATTTTATTTAATAACAATTGATAAATCGCTGTTATTTGGTTATGCTCAATAATGTGCTTTAATACTTACAGACACTGTCCTTTTAAAGTTTGTTGTTATATTTTTGTACTTACAAAACATAAAAATATTGAGAAAGTAAGAGTTTAAAAAATTTTTTTTTTTTTTTTACCCCACCCACACCACCAAATATTGGCCGCGATTTTTCAAAAACGGCCGTGCAAAAGACGGCTGCACGGTTGGCTGCCTAATAACTTCCCCTCTGGAAAATAACCGATAGTATGAATCAAATTCAGTACAATGTAAAATAGTACAAATCTGAGTACGAAGTACGAAATTTCGTAGGAGTTGTCGTTCTTGAATTCATTCTATTTTTAGAAGCAACATCTGCTAACATACAAAAATCTATTTTAGCAATTTTACGGGAGTTTTTCACACAATTCCGTGGGGCCGGGAGGAGGGTTAGAATTCCGTGAGATTTCATCTCACGCCGTGAGGTATCACATGTATGCATAAAGTAACAATTTATGACGTCGGCCGGTAATCAATTAATTACTAATCATTTCTCGTCACTTCCGTGTTTTATCTAATAATTATATCATAGGGAATATGTTTTCTTAATATAAATAGAAAATGATAATTGTGTATGTTTTTTGTTGTTATTTAATCAACGACATCGTTCAAGACGCCGACGTCAACGTCGAAATTAATGGCTAATATAATCTTTGGTTTTCAAATGGAGATACAATTATTTTTAATTAAGATATTAACATAAATTAAAGAGATTTTTAAAGAGAAAATCAACGTGTTTCATAAACATGAAAAAACATAAAATGTCAAAATTGTGTCTGAAGGGTCGTTTTCGCGTGTTTCGGCTCATATATATATTAAATACATATACTATATTTAAATATATTGTTAATTATATTTTTCAGATCAAATGTATGCCCATAAATCTGAAATGTATCCACATTTGTCTGATAAGATTTTTTATTAACAAGTTACCTATACATACGTATGGGGTCAAAATAGTGCGCAATGATTAACTAGTTTATTTTCATTCTTTCCCCTGGCGTTTATGTCCAATGCAATCTCCCATACCCAATTTCCCAGGAACTTTTATCATCGTCTCGGAGCTAAATTGAACAAAACAAACACATACTACATTGTATTGTTAATTTATAAAAAAATTATTTAGAGGCTTATCAACGTATTAAAGGTTGTTTCGAGAAGCCCCTCTCCCTCCCACCACCCACAACCCGACAGGGTGGTGGAATGATACCTACAAGCATGCTAGTCCAGCAACATTGCTTCGGTAGTCGGTTTCCAATTTATTTTTCAGGTACCAAGTAGCCTGGCACCTGGTCCACAGTATAGTTTAATTGTCCTCGAAATCACACTCATTGCAGGGTTAAAATAATGCATGTATTTATAACAATATGATCAAACGGCATGAATTAGTGTTATATTGATATGTCAACAGGTGACCGTGTGGCGCTGGAGCCGGGAAATGCGTGTAACAATTGTAAGAACTGTCTGAAGGGTCTCCACAACATGTGCCTGGTAGAAAAGGCATACCTTGGAGAAGGCGAAACGGGATACATCACACACAGTCTAATAATGAAGGCGTCCTATTGTCACAAGTAAGTAAGACCGGATATCATACATCACACACAGTCTAAAAATGAAGGTGTCCAATTGTCACAAGTAAGTAAGACAGAATACATCATGCACAGTCTAATAATGAAGGTGTAAAATAATCTAATAATGAAGGATCCATTACACACAGTCTAATAATGAAGGCGTCTTAGTGTCACAAGTAAGTAAAACGGGATACATCATAAACAATCTAATAATGAAGGATCCATTACACACAGGCTAATAATGAAGGCGTCTTAGTGCCACAAGTAAGTAAAACGGACGGGATACATCATAAACAATCTAATAATAAAGGAGCCATTACACACAGTCTAATAATGAAGGCGTCTTAGTGTCACAAGTAAGTAAAACGGGATACATCATAAATAATCTAATAATGAAGGATCCATTACACACAGTCTAATAATGAAGGCGTCTTAGTGTTACAAGTAAGTAAAACGGGATACATCATAAATAATCTAATAATGAAGGATCCATTACACACAGTCTAATAATGAAGGCGTCTTAGTGCCACAAGTAAGTAAAACGGACGGGATACATCATAAACAATCTAATAATAAAGGAGCCATTACACACAGTCTAATAATGAAGGCGTCTTAGTGCCACAAGTAAGTAAAACGGGATACATCATAAACAATCTAAAAATGAAGGATCCATTACACACAGTCTAATAATGAAGGCGTCTTAGTGTCACAAGTAAGTAAAACGGGATACATCATAAGCAATCTAATAATTAAGGATCCATTACACACAGTCTAATAATGAAGGCGTCTTATTGTCACAAGAAAGTAAAACGGGATACATAAAACACAGTCTAATAATGAAGGCGTCTTATTGTCACGGGATACATCAAACACAGTCTAATAATGAAGGCATCTTATTGTCACAAGTAAGTAAAACGGGATACATCACACACTTATAATAATGAAAGATACATCACACACAGTCTAATAATGAAGGCGTCTTATTGCCACAAGTAAGTAAAACGGGATACATCAAACACAGTCTAATAATGAAGGCGTCATATTATCACAAGTAAGTAAAACGGGATAAATCACACACAGTCTAATAATGAAGGCGTATTATTGTCACAAGCAAGTAAAACGGGATACATTCCACACAATATAAAAATGAAGGATACGTACATATGTAACACACAGTCTAACACTGAAGGCGTCTTATTGTCACAAGTAAAACGGGATAAATCACACACAGTCTAATAATGAAGGCGTCATTCACAAGTAAGTAAAACGGGATACATCACGCACACTATAATAATGAAGGATACATAAATATGTAACACACAGTCTAACACTGAAGGCGTCTTATTGTCACACGTAAAACGGGATACATCACGCACAGTCTAATAATGAAGAAGTCATATTGCCACAAGTAAGTAAAACGTGATACATCACACACAGTCTAATAATGAAGGCGTATTATTGTCACAAGCAAGTAAAACGGGATACATTCCACACAATATAAAAATGAAGGATACGTACATATGTAACACACAGTCTAACACTGAAGGCGTCTTATTGTCACAAGTAAAACGGGATACATCACACACAGTCTAATAATGAAGGCGTCATTCACAAGTAAGTAAAACGGGATACATCACGCACACTATAATAATGAAGGATACATACATATGTAACACACAGTCTAACACTGAAGGCGTCTTATTGTCACACGTAAAACGGGATACATCACGCACAGTCTAATAATGAAGACGTCTTTTTGTCACAAGTAAGTAAAAGAAATCCGTGGATTCGCATGTCTCGCCTAACATTTTAATAACTTAAAACAATGGAGTTGACCGTTTGCTTAGATGACATTTAAGTGCATTTGTTTAAAAACAAAATGCAATTCTATAAAAAAAAAACAAAAAAAAACAAAAAAAAAAAAAACATCAGCTCCAAAAAGTAGGTCAAGGTCATAGATGAATTCCATGCGTCCAAAAAGATGCACTACCCAAGACACAACTATGTCAAAATAGAATGTTTTGTCTTCCAAAGATTAAGCTATAAACTAGGTTTAAAGCATCTAGTGCATAATTATAGTTCATGAGAAAGTGATGTAAATGTAACTATTAAAGTTATCTGCCCTTTGCTTGGATGGTGAAGGTCACATCCACATTTGTTTTTGACACGTTGTGATGTACTCTACCTAAGAAACAACTTTAAGCCAAGTTTGAAAGGTCTAATGCTTAAAGTTTGTGAGAAAATAACCTAAACGCAAATGTTGAAGGTAAATAATATTAAGTTATCCACCCTTTGCTTGAAGGGTCAAGGTCACATCCACATTTGCTTTGTCACGTTGCAATATACCACTCAAGATACAACTATAACAAGTTTGAAAGGTCTTAGTGCTTACAGTTTGTGAAAAAGTGACCTAAACGTAAAAGTTGAAGGTACGAATTATAAGTTATCTGCACTTTGCATGGAGGGTCAAGGTCACATTTGCTTTGTCACGTTGTGATGTACCACACAAGATACAACTATATGTATAGTTTGAAAGGTCTAGTGCATACAGTTTGTGAAAAAGTGACCTAAACGCAAAAGTTGAAGGTACAAATTATTAAGTTATCTGCCCTTTGCTTGGAGGGTCAAGGTCACTTCCACATTTGCTTTGTACCACCAAAGATACAACTATAAGCAACATTTGAAAGGTCTAGTGCATACAGTTTGTGAGCAAATAACCTAAACGCTAAACTTGAATGTTGACGCCTTCGCCGCCGCCGCCGATGCCGCCGCCGCCCCCACAAAAGCAACACCTATGTCTCTTTTTTTTCTTCCAAAAGGCGACACAAAAACGGAATACACCATGCACAGTCTAATATTGAATATTTCTTTTGTTTATTTTGTTTAATTTGTGTAACTAAAAGTATATTCATGTTTCTTGCACACCGGATAAGGCTATCCACGTTTAACATGGGGGATGAAAAGTCATCTTTATGGGTAAAGATAAAAGTCACGCGCGCACCAACATCCGGTATGCAGGAAAACATGCAAAACGTTAGTAGCTTGCGGCGTCAACGCACAAAATGTCTCTGATATACAAGAAAAAGAATCTATCATGGGTCTTCGGTTCAGATAGGGAATTGCAAACCTCGGTATCAGTGTTTTAATCGGAAACTCGGCAGAGCCTCGGTTCCGATAAAAAGACTTATACCTCGGTTTGGAATTCCCTATCTTTACCGGATATCCATAACATATTCGTATAATCTAATTTATTCTATTATATGTATGCGTTGAGCACACATTATTTTTATGCACGTGTGTTTTACCAGAAACATCTTTCCACAAACCCAGTAGTTTTATTGAAACATGTTCTCTCTTCTTTATTTTACATCTCTCTTTTTTGTGATACCGGTATTTGGAATTTCTAATTATGAGAATGAAATGTTATGTTAGAAGATGTTATCGCATATGATGTTTATAAACTCAAATCAAATAAAACAACAAAAGTAAATAAATTAAATAAAAACTATACTGATTTTATATTAAAACTGTTGACAGATTACCTGACAACGTTTCGGACGAAGAAGGTGCCTTCATTGAACCCTTAGCTGTGGCAGTACACGATTGCCGACGGGGAGATGTTCAGGCCGGTAAATCCGTATTGGTGCTTGGTGCAGGTAAGTTGTATTAATGGAGATTAGCGTCGAGGAGATGTTCAGGCATGTAAATCCGTATTGGTGCTTGGTGCAGGTAAGTTGTATTAATGAAGATTGCCGTCGAGGAGATGTTCAGACCGGTAAATCCGTATTGGTGCTTGGTGCAGGTAAGTTGTATTAATGGAGATTAGCGTCGAGGAGATGTTCAGACCGGTAAATCCGTACTGGTGCTTGGTGCAAGTAAGTTGTATTAATGGAGATTAGCGTCGAGGAGATGTTCAGGCCGGTACATCCGTATTAGTGCTTGGTGCAGGTAAGTTGTATTAATGGAGATTAGCGTCGAGGAGATGTTCAGGCCGGTACATCCGTATTGGTGCTTGGTGCAGGTAAGTTGTATTAATGGAGATTAGCGTCGGGGAGATGTTCAGACCGGTAAATCCGTATTGGTGCTTGGTGCAGGTAAGTTGTATTAATGGAGATTAGCGTCGAGGAGATGTTCAGACCGGTACATCCGTACTGGTGCTTGGTGCAAGTAAGTTGTATTAATGAAGATTGACGTCGAGGAGATGTTCAGGCCGGTAAATCCGTATTGGTGCTTGGTGCAGGTAAGTTGTATAAATGAAGATTGTCGTCGAGGAGATGTTCAGGCCGGTACATCCGTATTGGTGCTTGATGCAGGTAAGTTGTATTAATAGTGATTAGCGTCGGGGAGATGTTCAGGCCGGTAAATCCGTATTGGTGTTTGGTGCAGGTAAGTTGTATTAATAGAGATTATCGTCGAGGAGATGTTCAGGCCGGTAAATCCGTATTTATTTAGTGCTTGGTGCAGGTAAGTTGTATTAATGAAGATTGCCGTCGAGGAGATGTTCAGACCGGTAAATCGTATTGGTGCTTGGTGCAGGTAAGTTGTATTAATGGAGATTAACGTCGGGGAGATGTTCAGACCGGTAAATCCGTATTGCTGCTTGGTGCAGGTAAGTTGTATTAATGGAGATTAGCGTCGGGGAGATGTTCAGACCGGTAAATCCATATTGGTGCTTGGTGCAGGTAAGTTGTATTAATGGAGATTAGCGTCGGGGAGATGTTCAGACCGGTAAATCCGTATTGTTGCTTGGTGCAGGTAAGTTGTATTAATGAAGATTAGCGTCGAGGAGATGTTCAGACCGGTAACTCCGTATTGGTGCTTGGTGCAGGTAAGTTGTATTAATGGAGATTAGCGTCGGGGAGATGTTCAGACCGGTAAATCCGTATTGGTGCTTGGTGCAGGTAAGTTGTATTAATGGAGATTGTCGTCGAGGAGATGTTGAGGCCGGTAAATCCGTATTGGAGCTTGGTGAAGGTATGTTGTATTAATGGAGATTAACGTCGGGAAGATGTTCAGGCCGGTAAATCTGTAGTTGTGCTTGGTGCAGGTAAGTTGTATTAATGGAGATTAGCGTCGGGGAGATGTTCAGGCCGGTAAATCTGTATTTGTGCTTGGTGCAGGTAAGTTGTATTAATGGAGATTAGCGTCGGGTATATGTTCAGGCCGGTAAATCCGTATTGGTGCTTGGTGCAGGTAAATTGTATTAATGGAGATTAGCGTCGGGGAGATGTTCAGGCCGGTAAATCTGTATTTGTGCTTGGTGCAGGTAAGTTGTATTAATGGAGATTAGCGTCGGGGAGATGTTCAGGCCGGTAAATCTGTATTTGTGCTTGGTGCAGGTAAGTTGTATTAATGGAGATTAGCGTCAGGGAGATGTTCAGGCCGGTAAATCCGTATTGGTGCTTGGTGCAGGTAAGTTGTATTAATGGAGATTAGCGTCGAGGAGAAGTTAAGACCGGTAAATCCGTATTGGTGCTTGGTGCAGGTAAGTTGTATTAATGAAGATTGCCGTCGGGGAGATGTTCACGCCGGTAAATCCGTATTGGTGCTTGGTGCAGGTAAGTTGTATTAATGGAGATTGTCGTCGAGGAGATGTTCAGGCCGTTAAATCCGTATTAGTGCTTGGTGCAGGTAAGTTGTATTAATGGAGAGTGTCATCGAGGAGATGTTCACGCCGGTAAATCCGTATTGGTGCTTGGTGCAGGTAAGTTGTATTAATGGAGATTAGCGTCGAAGAGATGTTCAGGCCGGTAAATCCGTATTGGTGATTGGTTCAGGAAAGTTGTATTAATGGAAAGTGTCATCGAGGAGATGTTCACGTGGGTAAATCCGTATTGGTGCTTGGTGCAGGTAAGTTGTATTAATGGAGATTGTCGTCGAGGAGATGTTCAGGCCGGTAAATCCGTATTAGTGCTTGGTGCAGGTAAGTTGTAATAATGGAGATTGTCGTCGAGGAGATGTTCAGGCCGTTAAATCCGTATTAGTGCTTGGTGCAGGTAAGTTGTATTAATGGAGAGTGTCATCGAGGAGATGTTGAGGCCGTTAAATCCGTATTAGTGCATGGTGCAGGTAAGTTGTATTAATGGAGAGTGTCATCGAGGAGATGTTCACGCCGGTAAATCCGTATTGGTGCTTGGTGCAGGTAAGTTGTATTAATGGAGATTAGCGTCGAAGAGATGTTCAGGCCGGTAAATCCGTATTAGTGATTGGTTCAGGAAAGTTGTATTAATGGAGATTAGCGTCTGGGAGATGTTCAGGCCGGTAAATCCGTATTGGTGCTTGGTGCAGGTAAGTTGTATTAATGGAGATTGTCGTCGGGGAGATGTTCAGACCATCCGTATTGGTGCTTGGTGCAGGTAAGTTGTATAAATGGACATTGTCGTCGAGGAGATGTTCAGACCGGTAAATCCGTATTGGTGCTTGGTGCAGGTAAGTTGTATTAATGGAGATTGTCGTCGAGGAGATGTTCAGACCTGTAAATCCGTATTGGTGCTTGGTGCAGGTAAGTTGTATTAATGAAGATTGCCGTCGAGGAGATGTTCAGGCCGGTAAATCAGTATTGGTACTTGGTGCAGGTAAGTTGTATTAATGGAGATTAGCGTCGGTGAGATGTTCAGGCCGGTAAATCCGTATTGGTGCTTGGTGCAGGTAAGTTGTATTAATGGAGATTAGCGTCGGCGAGATGATCAGGCCGGTAAATCCGTATTAGTGCTTGGTGCAGGTAAGTTGTATTAATGGAGATTAGCGTCGAGGAGATGTTCAGGCCGGTAAATCCGTATTGGTGCTTGGTGCAGGTAAGTTGTATTAATGTACATTAGCGTCGGGGAGATGTTCATGCCGGTAAATCCGTATTAGTGCTTGGTGCAGGTAAGTTGTATTAATGTACATTAGCGTCGGGGAGATGTTCATGCCGGTAAATCCGTATTAGTGCTTGGTGCAGGTAAGTTGTATTAATGGAGATTAGCGTCGAGGAGATGTTCAGGCCGGTAAATCCGTATTGGTGCTTGGTGCAGGTAAGTTGTATTAATGGAGATTAGCGTCGTCGAGATGATCAGGCCGGTAAATCCGTATTAGTACTTGGTGCAGGTAAGTTGTATTAATTGAGATTAGCGTCGAGGAGATGTTCAGGCCGGTAAATCCGTATTGGTGCTTGGTGCAGGTAAGTTGTATTAATGTACATTAGCGTCGGGGAGATGTTCATGCCGGTAAATCCGTATTAGTGCTTGGTGCAGGTAAGTTGTATTAATGTACATTAGCGTCGGGGAGATGTTCATGCCGGTAAATCCGTATTAGTGCTTGGTGCAGGTAAGTTGTATTAATTGAGATTGTCGTCGGGGAGATGTTCATGCCGGTAAATCCGTATTAGTGCTTGGTGCAGGTAAGTTGTATTAATGTACATTAGCGTCGGGGAGATGTTCATGCCGGTAAATCCGTATTAGTGCTTGGTGCAGGTAAGTTGTATTAATGGAGATTAGAGTCGGGGAGATGTTCAGGCCGGTAAATCCGTATTGGTGCTTGGTGCAGGTAAGTTGTATTAATTGAGATTGTCGTCGGGGAGATGTTCAGACCGGTAAATCCGTATTGGTGCTTGGTGCAGGTAAGTTGTATTAATGAAGATTGCCGTCGAGGAGATGTTCAGACCGGTAAATCCGTATTGGTGCTTGGTGCAGGTAAGTTGTATTAATGGAGATTGTCGTCGAGGAGATGTTCAGACCGGTAAATCCGTATTAGTGCTTGGTGCAGGTAAGTTGTATTAATGGAGAGTGTAGTCGGGGAGATGTTCAGACCGGTAAATCCGTATTGGTGCTTGGTGCAAGTAAGTTGTATTAATGAAGATTGCCGTCGAGGAGATGTTCAGGCCGGTAAATCCGTATTGGTGCTTGGTGCAGGTAAGTTGTATTAATGGAGATTGTCGTCGAAGAGATGTTCAGGCCGGTAAATCCGTATTGGTGCTTGATGCAGGTAAGTTGTATTAATGAAGATTAGCGTCGAGGAGAAGTTAAGACCGGTAAATCCGTATTGGTGCTTGGTTCAGGTAAGTTGTATTAATGGAGATTAGCGTCGAGGAGATGTTCAGGCCGGTAAATCCGTATTGGTTCTTGGTGCAGGTAAGTTGTATTAATGGAGATTGCCGTCGAGGAGATGTTCAGGCCGGTAAATCCGTATTGGTGCTTGGTGCTGGTAAGTTGTATCAATGGAGATTGTCGTCGAGGAGATGTTCAGACCTGTAAATCCGTATTGGTGCTTGGTGGAGGTAAGTTGTATTAATGAAGATTGCCGTCGAGGAGATGTTCAGGCCGGTAAATCCGTATTAGTGCTTGGTGCAGGTAAGTTGTATTAATGGCGATTGTCATCGGGGAGATGTTCAGACCGATAAATCCGTATTGGTGCTTGGTGCAGGAAAGTTGTATTAATGGAGATTGTTGTCGAGGAGATGTTCAGACCGGTAAATCCGTATTGGTGCTTGGTGCAGGTAAATTGTATTAATGGAGATTGTCGTCGAGGAGATGTTCAGACCGGTAAATCCGTATTGGTGCTTGGTGCAAGTTAGTTGTATTAATGAAGATTGCCGTCGAGGAGATGTTCAGGCCGGTAAATCCGTATTAGTGCTTGATGCAGGTAACTTGTATTAATGAAGATTGCCGTCGGGGAGATGTTCAGGCCGGTAAATCCGTATTAGTGCTTGGTGCAGGTAAGTTGTATTAATGAAGATTGTCGTCGAGGAGATGTTCAGACCGGTAAATCCGTATTGGTGCTTGGTGCAGGTAAGTTGTATTAATGGTGATTAGCGTCGAGGTGATGTTCAGACCGGTAAATCCGTATTGGTACTTGGTGCAGGTAAGTTGTATTAATGAAGATTGTGGTCGAGAAGATGTTCAGACCTGTAAATCCGTATTGGTGCTTGGTGCAGGTAAGTTGTATTAATGGAGATTAGCATCGAGGAGATGTTCAGACCGGTAAATCCGTATTGGTGATTGATGCAGGTAAGTTGTATTAATGGAGATTAGCGTCGGGGAGATGTTCAGACCGGTAAATCATATTTGTGCTTGGTGCAGGTAAGTTGTATTAATGAAGATTGCCGTCGAGGAGATGTTCAGGCCGGTAAATCCGTATTGGTGCTTGGTGCAGGTAAGTTGTATTAATGGAGATTGTCGTCGAGGAGATGTTCAGACCTGTAAATCCGTATTGGTGCTTGGTGCAGGTAAGTTGTATTAATGAAGATTGCCGTCGAGGAGATGTTCAGGCCGGTAAATCAGTATTGGTACTTGGTGCAGGTAAGTTGTATTAATGGAGATTAGCGTCGGGGAGATGTTCAGGCCGGTAAATCCGTATTGGTGCTTGGTGCAGGTAAGTTGTATTAATGGAGATTAGCGTCGGCGAGATGATCAGGCCGGTAAATCCGTTTTAGTGCTTGGTGCAGGTAAGTTGTATTAATGGAGATTAGCGTCGAGGAGATGTTCAGGCCGGTAAATCCGTATTGGTGCTTGGTGCAGGTAAGTTGTATTAATGTACATTAGCGTCGGGGAGATGTTCATGCCGGTAAATCCGTATTAGTGCTTGGTGCAGGTAAGTTGTATTAATGTACATTAGCGTCGGGGAGACGTTCATGCCGGTAAATCCGTATTAGTGCTTGGTGCAGGTAAGTTGTATTAATTGAGATTGTCGTCGGGGAGATGTTCAGACCGGTAAATCCGTATTGGTGCTTGGTGCAGGTAAGTTGTATTAATGAAGATTGCCGTCGAGGAGATGTTCAGACCGGTAAATCCGTATTGGTGCTTGGTGCAGGTAAGTTGTATTAATGGAGATTGTCGTCGAGGAGATGTTCAGACCGGTAAATCCGTATTGGTGCTTGGTGCAGGTAAGTTGTATTAATGGAGAGTGTAGTCGGGGAGATGTTCAGACCGGTAAATCCGTATTGGTGCTTGGTGCAAGTAAGTTGTATTAATGAAGATTGCCGTCGAGGAGATGTTCAGGCCGGTAAATCCGAATTGATGCTTGGTGCAGGTAAGTTGTATTAATGGAGATTGTCGTCGAAGAGATGTTCAGGCCGGTAAATCCGTATTGGTGCTTGATGCAGGTAAGTTGTATTAATGAAGATTAGCGTCGAGGAGAAGTTAAGACCGGTAAATCCGTATTGGTGCTTGGTGCAGGTAAGTTGTATTAATGGAGATTAGCGTCGAGGAGATGTTCAGGCCGGTAAATCCGTATTGGTTCTTGGTGCAGGTAAGTTGTATTAATGGAGATTGCCGTCGAGGAGATGTTCAGGCCGGTAAATCCGTATTGGTGCTTGGTGCTGGTAAGTTTTATCAATGGAGATTGTCGTCGAGGAGATGTTCAGACCTGTAAATCCGTATTGGTGCTTGGTGGAGGTAAGTTGTATTAATGAAGATTGCCGTCGAGGAGATGTTCAGGCCGGTAAATCCGTATTAGTGCTTGGTGCAGGTAAGTTGTATTAATGGAGATTGTCATCGGGGAGATGTTCAGACCGATAAATCCGTATTGGTGCTTGGTGCAGGTAAGTTGTATTAATGGAGATTGTTGTCGAGGAGATGTTCAGACCGGTAAATCCGTATTGGTGCTTGGTGCAGGTAAATTGTATTAATGGAGATTGTCGTCGAGGAGATGTTCAGACCGGTAAATCCGTATTGGTGCTTGGTGCAAGTTAGTTGTATTAATGAAGATTGCCGTCGAGGAGATGTTCAGGCCGGTAAATCCGTATTGGTGCTTGGTGCAGGTAAGTTGTATTAATGGAGATTGTCGTCGGGGAGATGTTCAGACCGGTAAATCCGGTTTGGTGCTTGGTGCAGCTTAGTTGTATTAATGGAGGTTGTCGTCGGGGAGATGTTCAGACCGGTAAATCCGAATTTGTGCTTGGTGCAGGTAAGTTGTATGAATGGAAATTAGCGTCGAGGAGATGATCAGGCCGGTAAATCCGTATTAGTGCTTGATGCAGGTAACTTGTATTAATGAAGATTGCCGTCGGGGAGATGTTCAGGCCGGTAAATCCGTATTAGTGCTTGGTGCAGGTAAGTTGTATTAATGAAGATTGTCGTCGAGGAGATGTTCAGACCGGTAAATCCGTATTGGTGCTTGGTGCAGGTAAGTTGTATTAATGGTGATTAGCGTCGAGGAGATGTTCAGACCGGTAAATCCGTATTGGTACTTGGTGCAGGTAAGTTGTATTAATGAAGATTGTGGTCGAGAAGATGTTCAGACCTGTAAATCCGTATTGGTGCTTGGTGCAGGTAAGTTGTATTAATGGAGATTAGCATCGAGGAGATGTTCAGACCGGTAAATCCGTATTGGTGCTTGATGCAGGTAAGTTGTATTAATGGAGATTGTCGTCGGGGAGATGTTCAGACCGGTAAATCCGGTTTGGTGCTTGGTGCAGCTTAGTTGTATTAATGGAGGTTGTCGTCGGGGAGATGTTCAGACCGGTAAATCCGAATTGGTGCTTGGTGCAGGTAAGTTGTATGAATGGAAATTAGCGTCGAGGAGATGATCAGGCCGGTAAATCCGTATTAGTGCTTGATGCAGGTAACTTGTATTAATGAAGATTGCCGTCGGGGAGATGTTCAGGCCGGTAAATCCGTATTAGTGCTTGGTGCAGGTAAGTTGTATTAATGAAGATTGTCGTCGAGGAGATGTTCAGACCGGTAAATCCGTATTGGTGCTTGGTGCAGGTAAGTTGTATTAATGGTGATTAGCGTCGAGGAGATGTTCAGACCGGTAAATCCGTATTGGTACTTGGTGCAGGTAAGTTGTATTAATGAAGATTGTGGTCGAGAAGATGTTCAGACCTGTAAATCCGTATTGGTGCTTGGTGCAGGTAAGTTGTATTAATGGAGATTAGCATCGAGGAGATGTTCAGACCGGTAAATCCGTATTGGTGCTTGATGCAGGTAAGTTGTATTAATGGAGATTAGCGTCGGGGAGATGTTCAGACCGGTAAATCCTATTTGTGCTTGGTGCAGGTAAGTTGTATTAATGAAGATTGCCGTCGAGGAGATGTTCAGGCCGGTAAATCCGTATTGGTGCTTGGTGCTGGTAAGTTTTATCAATGGAGATTATCGTCGAGGAGATGTTCAGACCTGTAAATCCGTATTGGTGCTTGGTGGAGGTAAGTTGTATTAATGAAGATTGCCGTCGAGGAGATGTTCAGGCCGGTAAATCCGTATTAGTGCTTGGTGCAGGTAAGTTGTATTAATGGAGATTGTCATCGGGGAGATGTTCAGACCGATAAATCCGTATTGGTGCTTGGTGCAGGTAAGTTGTATTAATGGAGATTGTTGTCGAGGAGATGTTCAGACCGGTAAATCCGTATTGGTGCTTGGTGCAGGTAAATTGTATTAATGGAGATTGTCGTCGAGGAGATGTTCAGACCGGTAAATCCGTATTGGTGCTTGGTGCAAGTTAGTTGTATTAATGAAGATTGCCGTCGAGGAGATGTTCAGGCCGGTAAATCCGTATTGGTGCTTGGTGCAGGTAAGTTGTATTAATGGAGATTGTCGTCGGGGAGATGTTCAGACCGGTAAATCCGGTTTGGTGCTTGGTGCAGCTTAGTTGTATTAATGGAGGTTGTCGTCGGGGAGATGTTCAGACCGGTAAATCCGAATTGGTGCTTGGTGCAGGTAAGTTGTATGAATGGAAATTAGCGTCGAGGAGATGATCAGGCCGGTAAATCCGTATTAGTGCTTGATGCAGGTAACTTGTATTAATGAAGATTGCCGTCGGGGAGATGTTCAGGCCGGTAAATCCGTATTAGTGCTTGGTGCAGGTAAGTTGTATTAATGAAGATTGTCGTCGAGGAGATGTTCAGACCGGTAAATCCGTATTGGTGCTTGGTGCAGGTAAGTTGTATTAATGGTGATTAGCGTCGAGGAGATGTTCAGACCGGTAAATCCGTATTGGTACTTGGTGCAGGTAAGTTGTATTAATGAAGATTGTGGTCGAGAAGATGTTCAGACCTGTAAATCCGTATTGGTGCTTGGTGCAGGTAAGTTGTATTAATGGAGATTAGCATCGAGGAGATGTTCAGACCGGTAAATCCGTATTGGTGCTTGATGCAGGTAAGTTGTATTAATGGAGATTAGCGTCGGGGAGATGTTCAGACCGGTAAATCCTATTTGTGCTTGGTGCAGGTAAGTTGTATTAATGAAGATTGCCGTCGAGGAGATGTTCAGGCCGGTAAATCCGTATTGGTGCTTGGTGCAGGTAAGTTGTATTAATGGAGATTAGCGTCGGGGAGATGTTCAGACCGGTAAATCCGTATTAGTGCTTGATGCAGGTAAGTTGTATTAATGAAGATTGCCGTCGAGGAGATGTTCAGGCCGGTAAATCCGTATTGGTGCTTGGTGCAGGTAAGTTGTATTAATGGAGATTAGCGTCGAGGAGATGTTCAGGCCGGTAAATCCGTATTGTTGCTTGGTGCAGGTAAGTTGTATTAATGGAGATTAGCGTCGGGGAGATGTTCAGGCCGGTAAATCCGTATTGGTACTTGGTGCAGGTAAGTTGTATTAATGGAGATTGCCGACGGGGGAGATGTTCAGGCCGGTAAATCCGTATTAGTGCTTGATGCAGGTAAGTTGTATTAATGAAGATTGCCGGCTGCATAGACAAGTTGTGATGTTGGTCGGTAAAGCCGCAATGATGCTTGCAATTGGGCTATTGCGTAAAGTGTATTGTTTGCTTTTCAGGGAATTATTAGGCTAATGTGTATGGTGTGAATTAAATAACAGTTTATGTATACATAATACTCTAGGCCCAGTTGTTCAAAGATCGGTCAACTTAACCGAGCGTTAAGTCAAAATTTCAAATCTCTCTGAATCTCCTATAAATGAATATTTCTGCTAAAAAATGAGCATGTGAAAGCATTATGTTAAGACAAAATACAAATAAAAACGTTTAGTAGTACAAAATATTTTTTATGAGAAAACGTACTTTGAAAGTTTACATTAACCAAGCATTAAGCTAACCGATCTTTGAACAACTGGGACGTATAGATTGTTAAATTGAAGTATATAACGTATAATATTAATGTGTATGGTGTGAATTAATAGTATTACTATTACATATACCATTGTAACCAACTATATGCTGTACGTAATAATTAAAATGTTTCGCCCATTTAAATAATTGAACTATATAACGTACAATATAATTTATACTTGGTACACTATGTCTGTCTACGGTACTGTATTGGACTATAAGGTACAATGTAATGTATAATCAGTACAATGTTTGCCTACACAGTTCCTATTGGACTATAACGTACAGTGCAATGTATAATCAGTACAATGTTTGTCTACACAGGTACTATTAGACTATATCGTACAGTACAATGTATAATCAGTACAATGTTTGTCTACACAGGTACTATTGAACTATAACGTACAGAGTAATTATTGTATAATCAGTACAATGTTTGCCTACACAGGTACTATCGGACTATAACGTCCAATGTAATGTATAATCAGTACAATGTTTGCACACACAGGTACTATTGTACTATAACGTACAGTGTTATGTATAATCAGTACAATGTTTGTCTACACAGGTACTATTGTACTATAACGTACAGTGCAATGTATAATCAGTACAATGTTTGCCTACACAGGTACTATCGGACTATAACGTACAGTGCAATGTATAATCAGTACAATGTTTGTCTACACAGGTACTATTGTACTATAACGTACAGTGTAATGTATAATCAGTACAATGTTTGCCTACACAGGTACTATTAGACTATATCGTACAGTACAATGTATAATCAGTACAATGTTTGCCTACACAGTTACTATCGGACTATAACGTACAGTGTAATGTATAATCAGTACAATGTTTGCACACACAGGTACTATTGTACTATAACGTACAGTGTAATGTATAATCAGTACAATGTTTGTCTACACAGGTACTATTGTACTATAACGTACAGTGCAATGTATAATCAGTTCAATGTTTGCCTACACAGGTACTATCGGACTACAACGTACAGTGCAATGTATAATCAGTACAATGTTTGCACACACAGTTACTATTGGACTATAACGTACAGTGCAATGTATAATCAGTACAATGTTTGCCTACACAGGTACTATTGGACTATAACGTACAGTGTAATGTATAATCAGTACAATGTTTGTCTACACAGGTACTATTGTACTATAACGTACAGTGCAATGTATACTCAGTACAATAGTTGCCTACACAGGTACTATTGGACTGTAACGTACAGTGTAATGTATAATCAGTACAATATTTGTCTACACAGGTACTATTGGACTATAACGTACTGTGTAATGTATAATCAGTACAATGTTTGCCTACACAGGTACTATTGGACTATAACGTACAGTGTAATGTATAATCAATACAATGTTTGCCTACACAGGTACTATTAGACTATATCGTACAGTGCAATGTATAATCAGTACAATGTTTGCATACACAGGTACTATAGGACTATAACGTACAGTGTAATGTATAATCAGTACAATGTTTGCCTACACAGGTACTATTAGACTATATCGTACAGTGCAATGTATAATCAGTACAATGTTTGCATACACAATTACTATTGGACTATAACGTACAGTGTAATGTATAATCAGTGCAATGTTTGCCTACACAGGTACTATAGGAATACTGTGTATGCTGACGGCCAAGGCCATGGGCGCGACCAATGTGTGCATAACAGGTAAGCCCAGTACTTGAGAGAAATATATCCCATGCAGTATGAAATACATACTTGTCATCAGAACTTCTCGGAATAACGTAGATCTAAATTAAAACAAATTAAACATGAAAAACGCATATATAGTCAGTACATTCGACAACGCAACACTTGATATTTTTTGGAATTTCTAGAGATAGAATTGAAGTCCTCGTGCAAGATGTGTTTTAACTAGAAGAAGTAGAGCAAATCTTATGCAACTGTTTATCCCCATATGTTAACCTTTGGGACAAAGGAACGTGTGTACTGACATAAAATACAATCTTGATTTGATAAAAAAAAAGCCACTTTCCCTTAGCCTCGTCCGTCGGATGGGGACGTAAACCGGGCGGTCCCGTATATCGGTCTATCCTCCGAGCACATTAAAGAACCATTGGAATATAGTCTATAATAAGAGTAGGGCACGGTTCCCGTATTCCTGTGTATCCTTCCCCTCTCTCTGGGGCGGCTCTAAATAACCTATACTGTGTTGATGTTTGATGTTAAACAACATTCTATTCAATTCAATTCAATCAAAAATGCAAAAACAAAAAAGAACTAATAAAAAACAGTGGACGAAATCGAAAATTCGACAGTAATCGAAAATCAAAATTGTTGCGTTTTTAAATGTACTGAGCATATTAACGATAAGCCAATTGAAAAATACTTGTTCAAAAATGAACTATAGTTTTACATAATCAAAGAGAAACAACTAAAACTGAAACTCAGTGTGATTTTCGTATCAGCTATTTTACTTGGATGATTGTTACTTTCTGCATTAGTATAATGTTATGGTCCTCTACCAAGTTTGTTCAAATGGTAGTCTTGTTGTTGGTTGTGGGTGGTTGTTGGGTGTGGTTGATTGTTATTGTTGTTGTGGTGGGCGGCAGTGCCCGCTTCGTCAATGTCGTTGTCGTAAAATTGTCGTTGTTGTCGGCACTGCCGTCCCCATCATCATCGGTGACATGGTTGTCGTGGGCGTCGTTCGTTGTCGGCGGCATCTGCATTGGCGTCGTGGGCATTGGCATTGTGGGCGTTGAAGAGAAATCTGGGTTACTTGTCGTAAAGGTCAATCAAACTTTAAATCATGGCAATAGGCCCATCGACTAATTGTTTGCTTGTCAGCGCTCTAGCACCTTCATTCGATCTTTACCGACTGTGGCCATGAAAGCTCTGATCCAATCGAAACACTTTTTTTTCGGGTTGGTAAAAGTAGAGTTATGTTTCCTCGACTTATTTGAAAATTTACCATAGCTCCTTCAAATTTTCATCTTATCAGTGTTGTTGCTGTTACTGTCCTGTTAGCCAGGAGAGCGATACCCTAGCCCTCTTTATCCGTAATCCACAGACCTATTAATAATGTGTTATTAGGCCTGTGTCTAATATGACTCGATGAGTTTACTTACATCAGTATCCTCTTTCTGCAGATGTTATCGAACGCAGATTAAAGCTCGCGAAAGAGCTTGGCGCTACCCATACTCTCCTAACAACATCGCGCGACATAGCAACAGTAACCAATGAGATACACGAGCTGATGGGGGAAGCACCAGACGTCATTATGGAATGTTCCGGCATCAACTGGTGTCAACAACTTGCAATCATGGTAGATATCTGGAATGTTGTTGTTGTTGTGTAGACAAATAATTGTTTTTATACCGACATGCATATAACATATTATTATAAGAAAAAAAAGAAAGAATTAATGAATAAATGAATGAATGAAAGAATACGAATGGTATTCAACTTAGGTCATAGCAGGTTGGAAGGTGGAATAGTGATGCAATGGCAATGAAGCTGAAGATGAATGGGTTGTTCTCGCAACTTCCGTGCAGTGATATTGTAGCTAATAATCCCTGCCACCACACAAATCACGTGACGATAGCTGAGGCCATATGATTACAAAATGGCGATACACTAGGTAATGCTTGGTACAGCAAACTCTTGCCGTAACCAACAGGCAACCAATTGGCAATAACATCATCACCTTCGAGAAGATGTGGAAAACATTCAACCTGTTTTGGCTTGGGTGTAATCTCTTGATTTAATTTACGCACAGTTTCTGTAATGTTCTCAACGAAATACATGTTTGTTTACAAGTAACCGGTGTGCATATACAATAAATATTCGCTAAAAAAAAATTGTTATTATGAACAAAGCAAGTTGAAATATTGACCTCAAAAATATTTAACCAAAAATTAAACTTAGCTGGATTTCTGTGGTAGCAGTGGTTACTGTAAAACAAAGGGGAAGTAACCACTGCGGGGAGTTTGTTGTTCTCGATCCCCATTCAATTCAAAACTATTCAGCCAATACAGTTTCGATTGGGGGTTGGAAACCATAGTTGACTATTTGTTTGGCCCCCACCAATTAAGGCCCCCACCAATTAAGGCCAGATATAGTAACCAAACAGAAGTATATACAAATTAAATTAAAACTCAAATCAACATGTGTGAAACTGTAAAGTTTGTAGACCCTTAGGCGGAAAGCTTAACAACATATGTTATAAGCCACGTGCTGTCATTATCATTTGTGTATAAGCCACGTGCTGTGTATGAGCCACGTGCCATGGTCGATGTTTTCTAAAGTTACGAGTTTACCATTTCATTAGGATTTGTAGATTGTCCATTGTGAAATACAGATCGAGGGGTGAACGCGAAACTGTGGTAGATATATAGGAGTAAAAAAAAAATAGCACATAAAAATGCATCTCATTTCCATAGACGAGATACAAAGCCGCATATGTCCGGGGGCATCGATAAAGTAACAAATGACCAGTAATAATGCTACAAAGTCATTTGTTAACAAAGTCGGTGATACAAATAAAGCAAATATGATGGGAACATATTTTTATAGTTATCGAAAATCGTTCTCATTTCAATGAAAAGGGAGGTAAATTTAAAATTAAGAAATTTGGAATGTGTTTGTTTGCGGATAACATTGTTTATTTAACACATTTTAGCAGATTGTAAACAATGACAGAATGGGCAATTCTTGTCTGGAAATTTGGAATGTTTTTGTTTGAGAATGACGTTGTTGTTGTTTTTAACACAGTTTAGCGGATTTTAAACAATGACAAAAGGGCAATTATTGCCAATATCAACATTAATTAAACGATGCTTTTATTAAATGGGAGGTAATTCGGATATTTCGCTTAGAAAATAATAAAATAACACATTTGTTTTTAAAGAACATCATTTCCTAGCATTTCTAAAAGCTTCAAATAATTATACTTGTATATCAATGTTCATATTTTTAATCTATGTGCCTAAAAAGTCATTCTAAACTTGTTTTGTTCAGTATATCAATAATGAACAATAAACAATATTTTCGCTTGAAATGTTGACATGCATCTAAAGGAAGACCGATTTTTCGTTTATCCCCTTCCTCCATTTGTAGACGGCTGTTCCTGGAGGGTGTATCGTATTTGTGGGATATGGTGCACCGGAAGCCACGCTACCACTCGCCATAGCCTGTCAGAGACAGATTGATTTACGACCGTCGTGGCGTTATGATAAGTTCTGGTATGTATTTTTGTTAAACACTTTTTGAATTCCTAGAGATGTTGAAGGTGTAAATTAAATGTGTTTTAACTGAAAGTAGAGCAAATCGTATGCACCTGTTTATCGCCATAGGTTACCCTTTGGGACAAAGAGACTTATGTTATAACATAAAATACAATCTTGATCTGAACAAAACAAAAAGTGGACTGAAAAATAATCGAAAACCAAAAATGTTGCGTTTTTAAATGTACTGTTTATATGAGTCCTGATAGAGTAATTATCAGCCACAGATGATAATTGTTAAGTGCACTTGTTTTCATCCATCATGTATTCATCAATACATTTGTATATGCGTAAAAAGCTTAACAGGAATGAACATTCCAGGCCAACCCCTTTATTTATATCGATATAAAATATGCAGAATGGGCCTAGAACCTTCTCACCTGAAAACTTGCAGATTTATGCAGATTTGCTGCAAAATCTGTTGTGTGGTGTTTTTTTTTTTATCATAAACCTATCAATCAAATCTACCTATTAATTTCATTTTCTGACAATGGAATACAAAAACTATACTGCTAGTATCGTCTTCTAATTGCAAATCACTATCCCAATTTAATAACAAACAAAGAGACGTCGTGTAATGTAGTCCTTCTTATGGAGATGTATAATAAAGGGACCATTACTCGAGTATTTTGTGATATTGTGGATATGCCAGGTCTCTCGGAAGATGCTGCAGTTATGGCATGTCCACTTGGGCCAATACAAGCTTCCAGAACACGTATCTCTAGTAAATCAATTCATACAAATGATCAGCACATAGTGTCAGTCACCTTATTATGCCTCCACCACCGAATAGAGCATATAGCATTAGCCATGTCCGAGAGTCCATACGTCCGGAAAAGTTTGTGAGTCTTATCTCCTCACAGTCTTCATCAAATTTTACCTTAAAATAGATTCTGTGTTTATCTCCTCCCACAGTTTTCAACAGATTGTTTGGAAACTTTACAGGATTCCTACCAATGATGTCAAGATATGCATATCGATTCCGCGTCAAAATCGACCTTGTATTACCAGAGTTACGGCCCTTTTTTCGTCAAATTGGATGTTTAAATAGTTTATGTGTCCATCTCCTCCCACAGATGCTTACATATGATGTCAAGATGTGCATTTTGATTCTACGTCAAAATCGACTGTATTACCCGAGTTGTGGCCTTTTTTCATCAAACTTTACATTTTCGACTGATTGGTTCAGTCGGGACATCCGTGTCCCGTGAACACATTTCTAGTTTCTATTTGTCCATTATAGGTATCAAGGAGAATATATATACATTTCTTGTTTTTTCTGTTTAAATACGTTTAGCTATGGTATTGCAATTGACCTGGTGTCGTCTGGTCGAGTGAAGGTGGCGCCACTAGTAACACACAGGTATCCGTTAGAGAAGACCGAGGATGCAATCAAGATGGCGGCCAGCAGAAACCCAGGCGTGCTTAAAGTGATGATTAAGTGCAATGATGACTAAATGAACTTTACTTAAAGGCCGGGGTCACACTATAAAAGCTGGGTACACTGAAAAATGGCTACTATCACTGAACACTCTAAGCTGTCTACAAGCAAAGCACCAGTGGGGATTTTTTCAAAATTTTAACAGACCTACCCCACACATTTTGTTGAAACTTGGCATAAATGTTCTTGAATGATTGATGAATATTCCTTGTGAATTTGAAAGCACTGTGACATTTGTGAGTGTTATATCCCAAAAATATTTTTTGAAAACTGTTGTAAAATTCAAATGTTCCACCACTGGTGATTGACAGTTGATGAAAGGTCATGACCTCTCTACCAGCCAACTAGAGTTGAGATGCTGGAGAATTTCATTCAGCTGACATATGGCGGGAATAAAATACTACTACAAATACTACAGTGTTTAGATGTACAATACACTGACATCTTATGAAGTAACTTACAGAGACATGACATTAGATATTATGAAAGTTATTATTTTTTCATAAATATTATGTGTACAGAGATTGTAAAATCGCATGTGCATGTGTCCTGACTCAATTATTCCCATAAATGACCCATTGGGAACACTTGGTAAATTTGGGAACCATTGCCTGACCCTTTCTAAAACATACGTTTTCATTATATATCCCTTCTATGTCACTCCAGTGCCATTTTTCTGTTTTTAATCCAAGTGTGTTTTTTTGTTCCTCAACAACGCAAAACAATGCTTACATATTAACAAAAATTAAAACAGATACCATTTTTTTTTTTTGAAACTTAATTAATTGTTTATTGCCTGAACAAACCCTGGTGAACACTTTATAAATGTATACAAAAGAAATTCTATAAAAGTTTAGTTATTTGTGGGAAAAAAGTTGTGATTATTTGTTTTATTGGAGTTAAATAGGGACACACTCCCAAGTTTATAATTCCACTTATCGATAGGTAATAGATAATTGCCTAGAATGATTATCTCTTCATCTTTATCTCTGATATACAGACTTCACCACACTGAAGTTTATTGCTCTACCATACCACATGTGTTTATGTTTACAAACAGCACAAACTGACCAGTGGATAAGCCACTCCTACTGTGCCTAATTTGCTTAATGGCCTACTGTACGGTTATTGAAGATTTTGAGACCCGGTCTTTAAGCTAAATTAAGCAGACACATCAGAATTCCATATTTCCTTTAACCCGCTACATATATATATATATATATATATATATAATAGACCGTTCTTCCTTTGAATTAAGACCGTTCCATTGCTGTGACAAAGGGGTTTTGGGGGAAATGACTGATCAACAGCCGGACATTGTAAACCCTGATCACTCTTAGGCTGATCTGGGTTTACAATGAACGCAAAGGCTATTATAGTCGTGCTTAGCGGGTTAAGAGTTACATGTATAAACGTGTCAATGAATACCATATTGAAATAAATCTAAGTAAACCTAATCAGGACTTTATTAATATATATCTAGTCCCTGACCAGCGATTAAAGAAGTTATTTAGAGGTTTATTACGTCTCTGCCCTGACCTAATCAATTCATAATTTTGATAAAAGTATCATAAAATTACTGACCAATCAGTGATCGGGAATTTGACAAACCTCTAGATTTTGGTATGTGATAGACTCGGTCTTTATGGTAGATGTTCAACAAAGTTTTTACAGTATGGTTATTCAAAAACCCTGAATATGTTCATGTACATTTGTATAAACTGATTCACTATATGTACCTTTCAAAATCGAATCTTGAACATTATCATCTATTAACACTGCCAAAGATTTTTATTTAACTATAGAGCCTAAGGATAACTAAAAGGGTGTTCCACGGAACACTTGTGTCGCCTGCCATGTGCTTAATTCTGCAAGTACAACCTAACTATACAGTTTGAAGACAGGGCTTGCAATACTTCATGACATATGGAGCAGGTGTTTTTTGAAGTGTTAAAGTTTACGAAAAGGGGCATACATCTGCACTGGATTATTAATAAGGAAGAACTGTACAAAGTTTCGTGACAATAGGTCAATATTTGCCAAGTTATGTTGCAGTTTAAAGTTTTATGAAAAGGGGCATAACTCTGCCAAAATGAAAGTCCGAGTTATTGGACATGTGTAATGACATTCCTTTGGTGAAGATGTGAGTGCAGTTTCATAAACATAGGTTGGAGGTTCAAGATTTATGAAAAGGGGCACAACTGAAATGAGTCGAGACTTATTGGTCATGGTCACCAATAATCCGTGTGATAAGATCAATATATAATCAGCAAAAATAGAAACGTCCCTCTTTTGAGCTGTGATTTGCACAGGGTTGACTTTGTTACACTTTGTACACCAAGCTAGATACAATTTCATCATTTTATACTTATCACTCAATCATTCTGATCAATATTAATAATCATCAAAAACCAAAGTTTGTCTGTTGCTGCTAAAACATCGTTTATTCAAATTGCAAAATCACTATTTTTATTATAAAGGGAGGTAATCCGAAAATATTCGTTCTTGAAAGCTGTATGGCGCAAAAATGAGTGAAAAGATCAGCGTCTTTTCTCTGTTTTTGTGGTGATGAGGTCATTCTGTTTATTTCAATATAACAAAACTGTGTTAACTCTTAACCACAAGACCCGGAAATGCTGTTTAAACCAAATCAAGGGGAATAAGTTTGCCCACAAGTTTGATTCAAAGAAAATTGTTTTCATGACAGTGCTGGCCTTTAACCAAGGTATTGGCATATAAGATTAAATAAAATATAATTTCACTGTGTCTAAATCTATGGGTAAAGTTGGGGACGTTTCTATTTTTGCTCAGTATATGTGTGAAGTTTCATGAACATAGGTCAAATGCTTTTTCAAGTTACGACCAGTTATGAGATTGGTTAGGTCAAGGATTTGTCCATGGACAAATCCTTGGTTAGGTTGCAGGTTAAAGTTTTATGAAAGGGGGCATAACTCTGTCAAAATGAAAGTCAGAGTTATTTTTGTAACAACATTCTTTAGGTTAAGATGAAGATGTTTGTGAAGTTTAATGAACATAGGTCAAATACTTTTCAAGTTATGGCCATGGTTAAGGTGCAGGTTAAAGGGTGACGGATGGACGGCCAACGACAATTGAATTGAATTGGGTTTTTAAGGCATAACACATGAAAGGTTATATGGCGCCTAACAGAAATGAACATCCTCTATTACATAGAGATAAAATATGGAGAATGAGCCTAGAACCTTTTTACCTGCAGAACTGCTGCAAATTCTATAGTAGACACTTCATTTACGATGGAGCCACGTTCGCAGTGTCATGACAGACGTTGAATGAACATGATAAATAATGAATATGAATGTGTGTGTGTGTGTGAATGGGGGAGGGGGGGGGGGGGGTCCTACCCCTCTGCATGTGATGATGTGTTTGTGAGATTGCAATGTCTGTATTCTACCACAGCAACCACACGGGGCAGATGATGACAAGCAACGCAGGCGACACAAAAAACGAGTAACAAAAGTTGTATCACCTACTGAAAATAAGGTAAAATCTCAACATCTCGACAATGGAAAATAAAATTAAAAATAAGGACCAAGGGAGACAAACACTAGTTAATATTCTCTAATTTTATTTAAATATATAATCAACATGGAATAAATCTTCAACAATCTGATCTATAACTTGAAAAGTAGATTAAACAAGTAAAATACACACGACCTCATCATGATACAGAAGGTAACATATTTAGCCCAGTACTGAAATTCACAACCCATTCTTCAGACTTGAGCTCAAGTACTCAAATTTCGTTCATAAATATTCCCATGACCTTCATAGATAAACAATCGTATGACATTGCTATTTATTTAGTATGTATCATATTTATACATGAAAGTTTATACTTTAAACTTACAGAAATATTTGTGATTGAAATTTGCATACTTTGACTCAAGTCTAAGAATATTTCAAGAATGGTTGGTGAATTCAAGTCCCGGTCTCTCTTATAGAGGGCTGCGACACATGCACAACAGTGTCTATAACAAGTCTGTATCAGTTTGTTCCTAAAGAGACACATGGCGATCCTGCTTACCTTTTCATGCTGCTCAAGTGGAAGCGAGCATGATCGAGGTTCTGTAATTTTATATATGTGTTATTAAAATTTACACATTCTATTCTTATTTAACATTTTCGTAAGAGCTATTTTAGCCTATACTATATATTAATGACCAGGATGTTTTACTTTTAAGTGAAAAGATTAATGTGAAATTTAAATGAGTTTGTTGCATTTTATCAAATTCAGATTGTACAAACTACGAAATACTTTTAAAAATATAATTAAAATGTTCATACATTTTTCGACGTTTAGTTTTATCAGATTACCGTGTGTCCCTTTAATAGAATCTTAACTTGGCTATGTTTATTTTACCATCTAATCTTGCTTCATTTCTAATCCAACTCCATATTCCTCAAACTAAAATGCACCAAACTTTGTCATCACCTCTGAAATTCATTAAATGTCAAAATAAGGACTGTCCTTAATTTAAAGCTTAAAGCCAAAATATACAAGATATATATGAAACAAGAACATGTTTAATAAAGGGAATGTTGACATATTTTCAAACAACCCTCATTATATATTATTTTCTAAACGGATATGGAAGCCGTCATTTAGACAACTATGACATCATAGACTAACCCGCCAAATAATGGAAAAATTTATACAACAACATTGTTTAACAAACCCTATCCTGTATTCAGGTCATAAAATAATGTATATGTGCCAATTAGAAGTTTTGGTTTATTCGTGGGTACTTAAAACATCAGAGTTGGTAACTCTTAAAATTCGCCGCTCCAGTTTTGGGGTTTGGCCTGTCTGGTTAAAGCCATTACATTGTATTGAGTTTCTCAAAATATGTAAGTTTTATATATAACTATACAATATATACATCTGTTGTAATAAACTTTGTCTATTGATGGCGGGATAGGGACTTTAATATCCTATACCTTCCACTGGTCATAATCATCTCCTTTATCATCCAATTTTGATCATTTTTCCCTACGTTTTTCGTAATTCTCAATAATAATTGAATTGAATTGGATTTTATAGTCGCACCAACAGCTAAGGTCATATGGCGACTTTCCAGCTTCCATTGGTGGAGGAAGACCCCAGGTGCCCCTCCGGGCAATTTTCGTGCACGGGCGGGCACCTGGGTAGAACCACCGATGTTCCGCAAGCCAGCTGGATAGCTTCCTCACATAAAGATTCCTAGGCCCCTGAGGGGTCGAACCTACAGCGGTGAGGGGCAAGTGATTTCAAGTCAGAGACGTTAACCACTCGGCCACGGACGCCCCCTCTCAATAATAACTAAACCTTGTTAAAAAGTTTTAAGTTTTAAGTTTCTTTCAACCCTTGACAAATAGTAATGGTTTCGATAACAGGAGCTTTCAACCTGGCCATGAATTCACCAACCATTCTTGAGAATATTCTTAGACTTGAGCTCAAGTATGCAAATTTCAATCACAAATATTTCTATAAGTTTACAGAATAAACGTTCATAACAAGCTGCTATGTATAAATATGATGCATACTAATAAATAGCAACTTCTTATGATTTTTTTATCTTTGAAGGTCATGGAAATATTTGTGAACGAAATTTCAGTAATTGGGCTCGTCTAAGAATAGTCGGAAGAATGGTTGGTGAATTCCAGGCTAGAACATCTTAATACCTCTTAAGTTTCAAGAATATGGAGCCATTTCTACATACAGACAAATAAACCTTCAAAATCATAAATGTCTACAAAACAAATAATTATACCAATTGCCCTCTCATAATTAACATGTATTCTTAGCTTGCAGCTGCAGAAATCAAAGTGTTTTAATAACAGACTAGTCCTACAGCACTTTTACATTTATAGATTGAACTGAGTTTTACAGCATACCAACACAAAAGGTTATATGGCGCCAACCGGAATGAACATTCCAGGCCCACTCCCAATTTACATCAAAATAAAAATGTGCAGAATGGGCCTAGAACCACTGCAAATTCTGTGCTGACATACTCCGTTTTTGCTGAAGCCACCACTCGTGTGACCCCTGAAACCACAAAGGGGTCATAATGATGTTAACAAAATTATTTGCGCATCAAAAAATGGAGAGAGAAAATGAACATGAATTTGGAGAAATTGTACCCCTAAGCCAAGGATTGGCAGTTTGCTGACTCGTGATCACATCCGAAACATGTTTATAATAATTAAGATTCTCATGTTCTCATTATTTTTAAACACATTTTTTCACATATAATTCTCTGATAAACTTTTATTCTACTAGGTTAAATCATGGGTATTTCAAAGGAATGCACAAACAGAACTAAATATTACATTTTCTTGCTATTAAAAGCAAGAATTTCGGAATAAACAACATTTAAGAAATAATATGATATTAAAATCTAATATTCTTTGAACACAACATAAAAAATCTGATACATCTTGAACGTCAAAATGAATGGATGGTGTTTTACAACCTTTTAACAATTTGGGAAATATTGGGTTGGAATTAGGAATGGAGATGAGCAGAACATGACAATAATGGACATGGTTGGTTGCAGGGTGTTTTACGTCATTTTAGCATATTTTAGGCTATACTGATGGTCGAATTTTTAGTGGGGGAGGCAGATCACCCACCTTTTCTCGGGTAGAACCAGTACTGTATACTTCCCGCCATAAGTAAGATTCAACACTTTCTCACTTATAAGTCGAGCTCCTTTTAACAATCTGGGTAACATTGGGTTGGAATTGGGAATGGGAAATGGAGATGAGCATGGAGATGGTTGGTTGGTTGAATAGTGTTTTACGTAATTTTAGCACATTTTAGACTATGACGGTCTATTTCTAGTGGTGAAGACAGGCCATCTTTTTCCTGGGTAGAACCCAGTTGAGAAATAAATATTTTACAGCCCAAATGATTTTTTGATGGTTCTTTTCCCATGTAAATTCTTTGTTGGAGTGACAGCAGAAAATTAAGAAAGTTCAAATAACTTCAGATAGCCTTCATATTTTGCCATATTTCGTCCAGGGTGTCTTAATTTACGAATATCCAATTTTGGATAAAAAATCATTTTTTATTTTTTATTAATTACTTAACACTAAAAATGTCTGTTTCACTGACATACAACTTATTTAGGTACTAGATGGATTTTGTCTGAAAAGTCCAAAAAAACTTCGGCTGAAACAAGCGCCCCAAACAATAGAACCTTCTCACCCCGAACTGGAAATAAATATCATGGTTTTGATCCCCATTCAACTCCAAACCATGGTATTCAGTTTCCAGTTCCCATCAGGAGAATTCTACTTACAAAGCATATGACATTTAACGTTTTCTTTAGCCCAGTTAGGAATAGCAACTCTTGGGAATTAACCCTCAACCCGCTAGATATATATAATGGACTGTTCTTTCTTTGAATTAAGACCATTCCATTTATGTGACAAAGGGGTGTCTTGGGGAAAATGACTTATTAGCAACCGGACATTGTAAACCCTGACCAGCCTGTGAGTTACTCGCAGGCTGATTTTGAGTTAAGGGTGAATGTACAGGATAACTATTTCTGTGAAATACATTTAAAGGTTATGATGACATCATAGTTTTAAACATAGTTGACCATAGAAGTGTTTTCAGGCATATAAACTTGCAGGAGTTATTACTAAATGTATTTCCCAGAAATAGTTATCATGTACATTAACCCTTGACAGAGCTTGTTTGGCTGTGTCGATACATTCCCTTTAAATTCCTTTTGAGGAATAAATGACTCATTTATACTGAGAGAGAGAGGAAGAGCAGTTCAAACCTGAACACAATGAATCAAATAAATAAGTCAAACAATAGAGATAAATAAATTTGACAAGACTGAAAGAAACATTTTCTTTCATAATTCATATTAAACTCATACCATTTTATGTACAACAAAGAATACAATAACATTTAAATCTTAAAATAAATGCACAACATTTCTAACAGGACACCAAATTTACATTCGATAAATATTAATATCATAAAACAGATAGATCACTCGTACAGATTTAAAGCTTTGAGCTTGAATATACTGATCAAAAAACAGAAACGCCCGCAACATTTGGTGTAAATAATTTTAACAGAAACTATTAAAAGGAATAGTGCCTGTTATTCATAATGTATTTTTAATAAACGTTTTTCAAGAAGGTCACTATTATGCAAAAAGTCACAGTTTCTATTAAAATAATTTACACCCAAACATGATTGGCGTTACTTTCTTTTTTTATCAGTATATTTCAAGAATGACACCAGGCCTTGAATTCACCAACCATTCTTGAGAATATTCTTAGACTTAAGCCAAAGTATGAATATTTCAGTCACACATATTTCTATAATTTTAAAGGATAAACGTTCATAAGAAGCTGCATAAATATGATAAATTATAATAAATAGCAACTTCATACGATTGTTTATCCATGAAAGTCATGGGAATATTTGTGAATGAAATTTTAGTACTTGAGCTCAAGTCTAAGAATAGTCTGAAGAATGGTTGGTGAATTCCAGGGCAGGTCATCAAAATAAATCAGCCTGCATATGTCACATTGACATATTTGTTTTATTAACAAGATGATAGGCTAAACATTAAAGCGACACACGGCATCGTCTCATTAGTTGTTCTACATAACTTGCATATTTGCAATACTTCAAAGCAAATTGTTTTGGCATATTATCAATGCATTCTACTCAACACCTTAGAACATGTCAAAACATTTTTGTTTTTAACTAGTTAAGATATTATTCAGTATAATTTGCATACATTCAAAAAGTTTACAAAAATTATTGTTACATCCTGAGGTTTTGAACTATCAAGATTGCCGCGAGCCCCTTTAAATTACTGTCTGTCTTCCAAGACGGGCTACAATGCGGTATCTGTTTTTAATTTTTAACTCAACATAACATAATTCAAGCCGAATAATTTTTTTAGGCATTAATTGAATGTCTGTTTAATCCTGTATTAGTTTTTGGTGTTGCATTGTATGTCATACGCCCAAAGGAATGGTTAGTCAGACTATGACGGCCTTTAATTTAACATAACCAAAGGTAAACCAAGTAAGAAGTAAATCATCATAAGATACCCACATGTGACATTACACTACACTCAAAGGATGTAATCATAATGTCTCCCATGGGCATCCAACAAATAGAATATAATGTAATGTCTCCCTTGGGTATCCAACTAATAGAATATAATGTTACGTCACCCAGGAATAGCCAACTAATACAGTATAATCTAACGTCTCCCGTGAGTATCTAACGAATACAGTATCATGGGTATCCAATGAATAGAATATAGTGTAATGTCACCCATGAGTATCCAACAAATACAGTATAATGTAATGTCACCAGTGGGTATCCAACAAAAAGAATATAATGTACTGTAATCCATGGGTATCTAACAAATACAGTATAATTTAATGTCACCCATGGGTATCTAACTATAAAAAATGTATGTTATCTAGTCACCTCACAACATAATACATTTACTTGAACATTTTGATTAAATATATATATCTGATACACATCACTAGTAATAATATCTAGAGTATATCTGTCCGTGTAAAGCCGGTGGGTCGAATTCTATCAACGTGACAAAATTGTCGAAACAAAATTACAAATCCAAAACTCAAACCTTTCCTAAAAAGAAAGAGCTGTATAAAACACTTCTATAAATCAGCATATCTCTAGCTGGTTAACACACACTAAACCGGGGTTGCATACAAATGAATCGGGTTTTACTGCACCGCAACACAATATAGGTTATATGGCGCCAAGACATGAATCTTTTGGATCCAAGCCTTATTTTCACCGAGATAAAAATATAAAGCAAGGATTCAGAAACTTCCAGTTTAACATTTGATTTGGCATTATTTCTGTTTCTCCAGCACGGAGAAACAGAAATAATGCCAAATCAAATGTTAAACGGACACACAGCAATCTTGAAGTTCGCATCAACCATTAACATTACCAACTTCATTTCTCAGTCCACTCTCATTTTGACTGCATACAAATAAATAAAAGCATAAAACTTGCAGTTTTCACCAGTTGTTCTTCATTTAGTTACAACTGACTTTCAACAAATATGTTTGTTTGTATTGTATTTTACGTTATTTGCAACACATGTAAGGTTATATATGATGGCTGATTTTTTTGTGGTGGCGGCAGACCACCCACTTTTCCTGGGTAGAACTAGTACTGTTCACATCCCACCATCCGTAAGAATCGACACTTCCTCACTTACAAGTCGAGTTCCCAGTGGGATTCAAACCCGCAGCGGTGAGAGGCGAAGGCTTACAAAGCAACATCGTTAACCATGCAATAATTAGTAATAATGATTTGCAATGTTTAAGTCGATCAGTCGGTTAACCAATATGTTAGTCAATCAGATACAATATTGTAATTTTGAGCAAAGTATGGCCACATAAATACATAAATGGCAAGAATTTACAAAAAAAAATACAAAAAATAACAGTTTGGTTTTCTAAAACGATCCAACTACCATCACATTTTATGATATATATTGTTGCTAATTTTGTAGCACAAATGACTGCAAACTAGAAAAAATATAATTCCTTAGGACATTCTTGTCACTATGGCTGTTTTAGTTATTAAAATGTAGTCTACGTTAATGAAGGCCTAAATAGAACAAACTCCGCAGCTACAGTCAAGTTAACAAATTGAATTGAATTGGGTTTTACGGCGCACCAACATATGAAAGGTTCTATGGCGCCTAACAGGAATGAACGTGCAAGGCTCATCCTCCATTTACATCAAGATAAAATATGGAGAACGGGCCTAGAACCTTCTTACCTGCAGAACTCCAGAGTAAAAATGTCTTTTAAAGCAAAGAAAATCACACCAAATGAAAAATAAGCATACAATTTATACATTTATATCTGAATATTTATTTTTAATCCATTTGCAGTAACTTTCTTTGCTTTAAAATGCATTTTGTCAAAATACCATATATGGTAAAAAGGTGCGATGATGTCATCGTTCCAAGATGGCCACCTCCATTTATATTCTTCGCAAATTTTCAATAGGTCATATCTCCTTTATTTTTCATGGCATTCTGATAATTCTTTCAGCTTTTTATAAAGTCCTTTAGACCCCTTTAAAATAAACCTTTTTTGAAAATAGTGCATCAACCCCTTTAAACTGTTTATATCTAACTTTATAGGAAATTCATTAAAAAACTGTTAAAAATTATATTTGATGGTTGTATAAAATTGTATACATTTTGATTTTAAAGGATATAACGTATCGGTAATATCAATTTAAATTAACAAGTGCTATTATAATAACGGGTGACTATATATATATATATATACACTGAAAGGAAAAAAGAAACGTGACACGAGAATTTTCACTATATATTGGATATATTGCACACTTAATTCCATATATATTCCAAGGAAATCCCAAGATGTTTTGTAAAAAAAAGTTGCAGTTAGTTAGAGAAAGGACACAACTGTGATGTTGTAGACATTTAATCACAGTACACGTTGTAACAAGAAATTCATAAATGTTGAAGTTCCCCTTTGAAAAATTGAGCCAGTTCAGTACTGTATTAAACATAAAGAGTTTGCAAAATTGTGCATCGTAAGTTTGCGCCTATCAATAATGAAACTTTGCAGGAATACTATTTGCTGTGTTAGGTGTTGTTTTAGTCTTTTTTCCGAAAGGAAAAATCTTACGTAGCCATGTACCATTCGATTAACAGCAGCATATTGTACATACAATATATAGCGGAAATTCACGTATTGTGTTTCTTTTTCCTTTCTGTATATATATAGAGTTATTAATCTCTGACATATTTATATACTATATTGGCAAGTAAATCAAGTATAAAACATATATAACTTATATGTAACTTATATAACAAGATGCATATAGTACATATAGTACATTAAATATGCTATATTTTACTTGTATTTTGAATGGAATCAATAATTGAATTGGGTTTTACGGCGCACCAACACAATATCTAAGGTCTTCATAAAAAAATATAAAGTAGATATAACTATTTGTATCACCATTTATACTATTTTGGTGATAAAACAGTTGACACGTAGTTATATCAACTTTATATTTTTTTCTGATAAAGGCCTTTGGACTATTCCATTAAAACATACACGGGACCCCAGGAAGGCAATTTAATAAACATCTATCGGTGAACCCCATTTCATGAAATTTTGTCTTTAAACTCAATTTTGCATCTACGAGTGGGTGTTCAATTTCAAAAGTGCCTTCCTGTAGTCCCATGTATTTTTTAATGGAATAGCCCTAAGGCCAATATATCAAAATATAGAGATTTTGTATACCGACTGTGTTCAAATTGTCAATGAAATAGTTTTAAATATCATATTAAAATGAAATCAAAATACAGTTTTATATTTATCATGTTTATACATATAACTGTTTTACTACCTGGACAATTTCAGATCACTTGTGAATTTCTGTCTCATGGTAAATTAAATTCGGCTACTTCTCTGGTTTAGATGTATATAACACATACATGCATTGTATAGGAATGTACATTTGAACAAGAGGCCCAAGAGGGCCTGTGGACGCTCTACTGGCTAACATGGCTCTTATAACATCATGAAGCGAGTGACTGCCATTTACGTTTTTTGAAAGTTTCGGGCGAAAAACAGCTTTTTGACTAAATCAAAGGCCATAACTAAAGAATCTGGTAAAGTTTGGTAAAGATCAGATGAAAAATGAAGGCCCTACCGTATTAACGAGGCAAAATATAGCATTTTTAACTAAATCAAGAGCCATAACTCCTTTGTTACTGGTCCGACTGGTCCAAAATGGAGCTAAAAAAAAATAAAAAAAAAAATAAAAGAAAAATACTAATTTAAAAAAAAATTGAAAAAATAAAATAAAATACATTAAAAAGAAAGTCATGAAATCTGGTAAAGTTTGGCAAAGATCAGATGCAAAATGAAGGCCCTATCGTATGACGAGGCCAAATATAGCATTTTTAACAAAATCAAGGGCATAACTCCGCTGTTACTGATCCGATCTGGCTGGTTTTCGAACTTAACCGAGCTTTCATTGACATTAACAATCTGATCAAGTTTGGTAAAGATCGGATGAACAATGAAGCCCCTATCGTCTTAACAAGGCAAAATATAGCATTTTTAACTAAATCAAGGGCCATAACTCCGCTGTTACTAGTCCGATATGGCTGGTTTTCGAACTTGTCCGAGATGTTATTGATATTGAAGATGTGGTAAAGTTTGGTAAAGATAGGATGAAAAATGAAGGCCCTATTGTCTTAACGAGGCAAAATATAGCATTTTTAACTAAATCAAGGGCCATAACTCCGCCGTTACTGGTCCGATATGAATGGTTTTCGAACTTGTCAGAGCGTTCACAATCTGATAAAGTTTGGTAAAGATCGGATGAACAATAAAGCTCCTATCGTCTTAACGAGGCAAAATATAGCATTTCTAACTAAATCAAGGGCCATAACTCCGCTGTTACTGGTCCGATATGGCTGGTTTTCGAACCTGTTCGAGCTTTAAATGACATTAACAATCTGATAAAGTTTGGTAAAGATCGGATGAACAATGAAGCCCCTATCGTCTTAACGAGGCAAAATATAGCATTTTGAACTAAATCAAGGGCCATAACTCCGCTGTTACTGGTCCGATATGAACGGTTTTCGAACTTGTGCGAGCTTTTATTGATATTAACAATCTGATAAAGTTTGGTAAAGATCGGATGAACAGTGAAGCCCCTATCGTCTTAACGAGGCAAAATATAGCATTTTCAACTAAATCAAGGGCCATAACTCCGCTGTTACTGGTCCGATCTGTCTGGTTTTCGAACTTGTCCGAGCTTTCATTGATATTAACAATGTGGTAAAGTTTGGTAAAGATAGGATGAAAAATGAAGGCCCTATCCTCTTAACGAGGCAAAATATAGCAATATAGCATTTTTAACTAAATCAAGGGCCATAACTCCGCCGTTACTGGTCCGATCTGGCTGGTTTTCGAACTTATCCGAGCTTTCATTGATATTAACAACCTGTTAAAGTTTGGTAAAGATCGGATGAGAAATGAAGGCCCTATCGTCTTAACGAGACCAAGTTAACGACGGACGACCGACAACTCGCCATCCCATAAGCTCTTCTGGCCCCTGGCCAGTAGAGCTAAAAATACACATGAATAATAAAGGTGAAAAGTTTACCGCAAAAGAAATATAGCGTATAAAAGCAACAGGAAGAACACGATAAGACTAACTCCGGAATAGACCTGTCAAGGGTTTTACTGGTAACCAGGGCCTTCTACAAGCCATTTAAGAGCATATTTCCCCTGTCCCTTAATTCTAAAATCCAATTTCCACCTACTGCTTAATTAACCCTCTATCCTTCGATCTCTCTGCCCTATCCCTTAAAAACACCAATAAATCTCCAAAATGCATTATACCTGTCTATAAATAGCTCCTTGTAAGCTATCTTTCTTAAAAGTCCTTTTATTTACAGTTGAAAAAAATCCTTCAAATTGAATCTAAATAAATCATGATCCGTAAAAATATTGGTCACCTGAAGGGTACCTCCCTCACACACCCACCCCATGACATTCAAATTTAATTTCCCCTATCCCTTAAATAATTTCTGTGGAAGACCCTGGTCACCTGGTGTAGGTACAAACAACCTGTACTGCTATAATGTTTGGCACGTGCAACTTAAATTAGAGTTTTGCAACATTTTCAATAGGAGAATTGACCTACTTATTTGTACCTACATGGTAAACCCATCCGGACCAATTCTGTATAAGGACAATTCAGTGTCTACAGCAGTCCACCCGCTGCTGTATCTTAAATAACAAGCACAGGAACTATTAACCTCAGGGTAACACACACTTGCTTGCAAGCACGCACACAGAAACAATGACCGTGTTCTACACAGACAACAAAAAACTAAAACTAAAATCTTGTTCCGACACCAGACATGATCTGCCATAAATATGAAATTTAATCACACACGTGTATTTATTTACTGAAAGGAAAAAGAAATGCTTTTTGGGAATTTCCGCTATAAACTGTACTATATGTATACATATGTTTAATATGCTGATGTTAATCGAATGGTACAGGGTTTAATTAGGCCTTCCCTTTCGGAAAGATTAAAACAACTCCCTACACACCAATTTTTACCCCTTCAACGTTTCATTATAGACAGAATATGCGTTTGGCTCAAGAAGATGATCAAACTTATACCGTAAAATGTTGCAATCTCTTTACATTAAAGGCACACACGGCAATCACAATTTGTTAAACTCGCAGCGTCTCGTTGGTTTTCCTACATAACTTGCATTTCAATCATTATTATTAATTATAAGAATAATTCAAAGCAAATTGTTTTTGCATATTACTAACTGTTGACTATATACTGCACCTGTAATATATTTAAACCTATGATAGAGATGCTAATTTTAATGCTTCATAAAAACTGCACAATTGCCGTGTGTCCCTTTAAATACAGTATTGACAAACTTTCAAAGCAGAAATTCAACACTTATAAATTTTGTGTAACAATGTGTACATTAAAATTTAATTTAATTTTAACGGCTCATCAACACAGTATAGGTTATTTAGGGCCGCCCCAGAGAGAGGGGAAGGATACATAGGAATCCTATGGTTCTTTAACGTGCTCGGAGGATAGACCGATGCACAGGACTGCCCGGTTTACGTCCCCATCCGACAGACAAGGCTAAGGGAAAGTGTTTTGCCCAAGAACACACCGACGAAACTCAATGGCACCACGGAGGATTGAAGTGATTAAAAAGACTACTACAGCCATTTTATATTTTCTCTAAACTAGCCGTAGCCTTCAGTTTTTTACAAAACACCTTGGGATATCTGAAATATTACATGGAATTAAAAGTGTTTTACAGTGCATTCTTAGAAAATTTGTGATAAGCGTTTCTTTTTCATTTCAGTATATATCCTGAACACCACTATTTGCACCAAAGTACAGATATTTATAATATTACAATTCTCCCTATTTATCATATTTTCTTTTCTCTAAGCTATAAACATGAACATTTCACAACTAAATCTAAATAAATTAAACAAATAAGTCAATGCCGATGATGCACTTTGTACTCAGATTAGTCGGGCATTAGTTCTTGCTGTAATTCACCGTTCTCACCATATCATTTTAACCGGCAATATGGATGAACCAACAGAAATTGTTTCTTGTGGCCAACCTATCAGACAGTATTAAAATACAGAACATTGCCTAAAAAAAAAAGAAAAAAAGTGACGTTTCCCTTTTACAAGTTAACAATGAGTGCGTTTATGGTTCTCCCATTGGCAACCAGCATGGGTCACCGTGGGTTACCAACGGCCACCGATGGCAGCATATGGTTACCGTTGGATACCGATGTTATAAATGGCAACTAATAAATATGGGTATTATATGGTATATACGGCAGCGCAAGGTTACCATCGGTTACCAATATACATTATGTATTACCAAAATGGCAAGGCAAGGCAGGAGATAACTGCCGTGTTTTATCTTTTAAAACCGGACATTTGAGTTTGCAGACATCGTACGTCTTATTATTCACTGTTTTTTTTATTGGATTAAATTCTCAGCAATACTCGTTTCGTTGCCATTTTGAACGTCATAATGAGGCCACCGACGCAAAATTAGGTGTGGAGTCGCGGCAAAATTGGTTATCGACATCTTACCCATCGGTTAACTGACAACTAACGACGGTACCCAATGGTTACCGATGGCTTTCTATGGCTACCGAAGGGCTTTCGGGAACCAATGGGGGAACCCTGAATGCTCTCGAAAGTTCCCATTAACACCGATTAAATCATAGTTACTTCCTTTTTCCCTTTTTCCAAAGAGTTAACTCCCTTTTGCCGGTATGGAATGTATTTACACCATGTAACCCTAAATGAAACATGTGTGATGTCAAAAGAAATAATGAAATGTTGAAAATAAATTTGGCAGTTTGATTCATTATACTGCATACATAGCAAAGTTAAATATTTTGCCCAGATGAATTTACATTCTAAAATCTGCCACTTATATTCAATATATACACACACAATACTTAAATGTTGCAATAAAAATTTAAATCACCACTGTATATGACCGTCTTTGCACCATGTTGATAATGACTTTCTAGTCGATTGTGCGAGACGAGGGAGATAAAATAATGTAAACAAACGTGACATAATTACTTGGGTTAAGCTACGAAAACATTGGAATATCAATGTTTCATTTTTTTAGATAACAGTTTATGTTGAATGTTTGAATAAATAACTGAACTGTGTCGTGTTTGTTTACATAATTCACGTTCACTGGTTATACTATGTATCACAATTGGTTCAAGGTCACTCCAGCACTTCTTTTATCACAAGTAAGTGTCCTCGCCCTGGAAGACACATAGTTGCACAACTTCAAACTGACCCTGATGTCTGAGTGCACTTTCTCCTGTAAAGTAACTACATGTTCAATCCGCACTTCGTCCACATTCGATCGCTGATCACATATCTGGTGGATTCTTTGAAATCTATTAACCTACTTCATCACTTTGTCACGTTCACAGATGGACCTCGCTGATTCAGAGGCCATGAATTTCTTTTGCTACAGAGGGACCATTCATACACAGCTACGTCAGTTTTGTTTATATATACCGAGTTAAAAAGCACCAATATTTCCCTCTTTTCATAGGAACAGTGACCTTGACCTTTCTCTTCATTGTACGTTATCCAGTAATATAAAGCATGCAACCATCTTTAGCTCTTAGTTATCTGGACAATATAATGCATTGTAAACACAAATAATGTTTGTTGTCCCTGACAACTGCGTATCCATGGTAACATACATTACCCGTACAAATGTCTTCAGCTTTACCTCGTCTGTGGACGCTATCGCGTAACATAAATAATCACTGTTGTTCCTAGCAACTGCGTATCCATGGTAACCTACATCTTCATATCAGACATGACCCACTTCTGACCTTCACTGCCGTCGCATGGACCTGAAGGTCAACAAAATGTATTAGCTTTAACATAGATGTGCATACATTAATAAGAATGACATATTGACATTATTGGGATATGTCAGCCGGAACACATGCCTGATCTGCAACAGATGCAAGAATTTAAATTCTAAAGAGTTAATCAACTGTGTAATGAATAACTGTTTGATTATCACACATCAAGCCTTATCATTGTATTTAACATATAAAAGTTGAGAGCACAAATGAATGTTCAGGTTTTATTTTCTGGTTATTACAGCAAAAAGCTGATGAATATGTTTACACCACCAAGCTACCAAGCCTCCCTCTTTTAAACTGAGTTTGAGTTCAACCAATTTATTGGTATCCATAATAAATTGATATTATTTAACTGCTAGAGAAATCCTTCACAAGATGGTAGACGTGTGGGTCTTTTTACCAATGAGCGTATGGAAGTGAATGAAACAAGACACACCTACCATCCAGTGAAGATTTCACTTTAATCGAACCCAGCAGTTAAATAATCTATTTATTACATTTAAAATCAGTTTATGTATGATTTAAATTGAAATTATTTACTTTATTGAACATTATCGGCGGTGTCGTCAATGTCAGCAACACTTATGACGTCATGACTCATTGTCACAGTTAGTTATTTTTTGTATTTAGCGATTATGAATATTCTTTCACTCAGAATCCCAATCTTTCATCCATAGCAATGCAAAAAAATCTGTTTTATTAACCAGCAAAAAAAATGAAGATATAGCACCAACAGGACATCCAAATAGTTACTTACAGGGAACGTAGAGCTTTTTCACACATGCAAAATTGCATCAAATTCTACCGTAAACACTCATTTTGAGTCGTTTTTTTATGACGGACATGAGCCAAGTTGGTTTTCTCTGCCTTGACTCACACAGCAACATGTAAACTACACTATGAAAAACCTGGACATACTACGCAACTTATTGGTTCTATATTCTCATCAGAACAGTTAAAAGTAGCTATCCTGCCAACAACAGCCAAATTTTACAACACAAGTTCACCCTTTCTAAACCTACAGACGATGAGATATATAACCGACATATTTTGAGAATCCAAGCTCTAATATATTATTATAACTTAAATATTTTGGGAGTCCAAACTCTAATATAAAATATAACTTATAAATTTTGAGAATCCAAACTCTAATATAATATAACTTACATATTTTGAGAGTCCAAACTCTAATATAATATAATTTACATATTTTGAGAGTCCAAACTCATAATATAATATAACTTACATTTGAGAATCCAAACTCTAATATAATATAACTTACATATTTTGAGAGTGCAAACTCTAATATAATATTACTTACATATTTTGAGAGTCCAAACTCTAATATAATATAACTTACATTTGAGAATCCAAACTCTAATATAATATAACTTACATATTTTGAGAGTGCAAACTCTAATATAATATAACTTACATATTTTGAGAGTCCAAACTCTAATATAATATAACTTACATATTTTGAGAGTCCAAACTCTAATATAATATAACTTACATATTTTGAGAGTCCAAACCCTAATATAATATTACTTACATATTTTGAGAGTCCAAACTCTAATATAATATAACTTACATTTGAGAATCCAAACTCTAATATATTATAACTTAAATATTTTGAGAATCCAAACTCTAATATAACTTACATATTTTGAGAGTCCAAACTATATAGAACTCTATAGACACAATTTAAATGGCTTTAACCAACAAGACAAAACCCCAAAACCAGAGTATCAGATTAAGTTACCAACTCATAGATCATTCACAATTATTTTAAGAACCCATGAATGAACTTATACTTTTAATTGGCACATATACACAAACACCTGAATAGACTTTTGATAAACAGCTTTGTAATGTAATTTTGCTGTTATTTGGTGGGTTAGTTTCTTTAAGTAACAGTACTGTTACGTGTAGTAATATCTGAAATCAAAACAGGAACAACCTGTGGATGGATATTCTAAGCTACGAAGGGGTTGTCCAGTTAACCAGATTAATTAACATTTTAAAAGCAAACCCAAAGAAAATTGTTAAGACAAAGCTTTTCTAGTTATTCAACAATGTGGGAAGGCTGGCTCTGTTTAAAACCCTCCACCATAACTGCTTTCGCCATCAATAACTTTGTTGCACTTTTCAGATTTGAAATTGTTGTTATCCATTAAAGCCTAGATTTTTTTATGTACGGTACCGACCTGGGTGTGAATAGATCTTAAATCACTAAAGGGTCCCGGAGCATTGAAAAAATCAAAACACATCAGCATTTAAAATCAAATCTTTATCTGTATGCCTTCATAAATGGTATTTAAAGCTGTCTCACATTTTGCAGTATCTGTATACAAATGTGCAAAGTTTAACATATTGACAGAAATTAGAATTTAACCATTTAACCTTTAACCCGCTAAGCATGACTATAATAGCCTTTGCATCCATTGTAAACCCAGAACACGCAGGCTGATCAGGGTTTACAATGTCCCCCAAAAAAGGAAGGCTAGCTCTGTTTAAAACCCTCCACCATAACTGCTTTCACCATAAATAACTTTGTTGCACTTTTCAGATTTGAAATTGTTGTTATCCAAAAGGGTTTACAATTTCCCCTAAAAAAAACCACCTTTGTCACATAAATGGAATGGTCTTAATTCAAAGAAAGAACAGTCCATTATAAATATGTAGCGGGTTAAGGGTTAAGAACAGGGAAATGTATCATTTGGCTTACCAACGCGGGCATATTCTGTAAGATGTACAATATTATGGTAACATATATTTATTTGTAAAATAAGAATAACTGGTGAATTCAAAGTTCTGTCAAATCTAACCTTTATTAAGAGACCACCTTTATTAAGAGACCACCTCTGTTAAGAGACCACATCAATTGAGATACCACCTTTATTAAGAGACCACCTCCTTTAAGAGACCACTTGCTTTAAGAGACCTGCTTTAAGAGACCACCTGCTTTAAGAGTCCACATGAAGAAACCAACTCATTTAAGAGACCTGTTTTAAGAAACCCCTGTTTTAAGAGACCACCTGCTTTAAGAAACCATCTCTATTAAGAGACCACCTACCTTAAGAGACCACCTCCTTTAAGAGACCACCTACTTTAAAAGACCACTTAAGAAACCACCTCTATTAAGAGACCACCTGCTTTAAGAGACCACCTCTATTAAGAGACCACCTGCTTTAAGAGACTTTAAAGTGAAAGTCACATGAAGTTCATTATAGAGTGAACAATTCTGAGTCAAATAAAGGGTCATAATTCTGTAATAAATTAGGCATCAACAATGTGAGATGTAGAGGTACATAAGGTAATCAGTTGTTATGTGTAATTTTGGGAACAATCAATTCAAAAATGTTTGAGAAAAAATGTATTAACAACTGATTATACACTATTTATACAGTGGAAAATTCTAAATCAAAGAAAGGAGCATAATTCTGTAACAAATTAGGCAATCACTGATGGGTGATGATAAGGCCATCATGAGTATATGAAGTTTAGGAACAACCCATTCAAAAGTGTTTGATATGCAAGTATTAAAAATGTGTTACGGGACGTGACGCGACGATACGGACAACGTGATTCCTATATAGCCCTCACTTCACTTTGTGAAAGCGGGGGTATAATGAAAACAGACATATATATATATATTTATTTTTTGGTTCCAATTGTGAATTGTTTTTTTTAAAATACTGGGAATGTGCCCTCCGAAAAACAGCCAACACTTCCGTGTATCGAGATGCACGCCTGCTGATACATACCTACTGACGGAGCTTCTCTGTCTTGCGGAGAAGCCTTTCCCAGACACTGGTTACTGTTCACATGCTTCAATGCCAAAGTCTGCAATATAAACATCAAACACCTGATGACACTGATTCAAACCCAATATGACACTGACACAAGATCTTAAATGACACAGACCCAAACCCCTATCAGACACAGACACAGATCTGGAACAAGGTCACACAGAAGCATATGCAATAGATCTCAATATTGTAAATCCTCTGTATATATTGTATTTAAAGGCAGAATATGGTTTGATATTGAAATAACAAAACAAAACAGAACATTTTTTTTTTGTAATAGTATAACGAGTACAACTAAAACATTCACACAAACCGATTATTAGGGTAGAAAGGTAATTTCTAAATCATGTCAATTTAAATGTGTGTACATAAATGGTTAGTATTACGATTTATTACTGCGATGTTGCATAACCCATGTAGTAAGCGGGGCAGCACAGTCTATTAATAGTTTTGTTATCATAATTGAATTGGGGTTTTAAGGCGCACCAACACATGAAAAGGTTATATGGCGCTTAAAAGGCATGAACATGCCAGGCTCATCTTCCATGTACATCGAGATAAAATATGGAAAATGGGCCTAGAACCTTCTCACCCTGAACTGCAGAGTTGCTGCAAATTCTATCGTAGAAACTCCATTTACGCTGGAGCCACGTTATTGTTTTTCTGCCTCTGCTCTTTTGATGCGAGCGAGATAGCACCTGAAACAATGCAGGGATCATGATGAAGACCTTTAATAAACATGAACAAAAAATGATAAAATGAACATGAATTTGGGGGGATTCTACCCCTCTGCCTACCCCTCCAAAGGGATCTGCAGTGGCCGTATTCTTTGCCCCGTGACCAAACGGGGCCCCCGGCAACCACACGGGGCTTGTCATCATAAGCATTTTGTTATGTCGACATATGTTGTTATGGGTGCATACTACATAACTTAGAAAACCACGACCTACATGTCGAGCCCTATTATGAACAATTCCAGATTTTTTTTATTTGATCAACACCAATGTTAATCTCAAGAGATATTCGTTCCTTGCATAATATTTAATTTAACCGATGTCATTAAGTGTCGTAGCAGAGACCGGGTTTGACCTTTAGTTTACATTGCACTAATGATTTTCCTTCTTTGTTTTATATAGGACGAATGTATGTCAAGCGACAAAAAATGCTCGTTTTTCTCCGTAATTTTTTTTAAAACACATATCAATCAAACGATCAAGCGTCCTCCAATATAAAAAAGCAAACAAACAGGGGGTCATGTATAATGTAAGAAAAAGCCAATCTGTTGAATGACTTCACATTCTATTTTGACATGTCATAGATTTACCTCACTTCTACTATCGCTTTACTGTCTATGCTAATTATAATTAAATATCTCAAACAGACACTAATAAATGTTCACAATACATCATTTGGATGAAATATTGGTAATAATAACAAAAAGAAATCAAAAGTGTGCATTTTGTATCACTAGTAAGGCAGGGAAACATTTTTTATTAGGCACTACAGTCGAACCTCGATAGCTCGAAGTCAGCGGGACCATAGGGATATGTTCGAGCTATCGGTGGCTTCGAGGCATCGAGGTAACGGTAAATACCAAAATATCTATCCGAATTTGTGTACCACCCGAAATAGTGTTACTTGTGTACGTGATGTATCGTTCTCGGTATGTTTTTATGTTCATGCATGTTTGTTTAAACCTCATAACGGATATATAACATGTAATTGTTACACTGAAAATACAAGAAAAACTGCAATAATGTGTTTGTTTTATCATTTATTTAAAGAAATATCCCACTAATAGATTTTAACATACATTCCGGAAGTCCAAGGTAAGACTGGTTTCCGTACATGATTTAATTAGAAAATCAACCGTGTTTAATTTATCGTAATTAACAGTAAACGAAGTTCACTAAACATAATTTTTATCTGTCTATTATCGCTTTTCAATCATAAATGTTCGCACCTTTAACAATCAACTTTATCTGTTTTCGCACTATGATCGAACTTGCCAAAAACAAATACAAATGCGTCGATTACAATTAATATGGCCGACGTTGCATGGCAACGGATCATAACCTTCGATTAAGCGAGGTTTAAATTCACACAAAAATGGATCTTCGGACCTTAAAAAGTATTCGAGCGAGCCGGGGTATCCGAGAAATAATATTCGAATAATCGAGGTTAAATAACATTGAATTATATAGGAGTTGTGTCAGGACCAGAAAATGTGTTCGAATTACCGATGGTATTCGAATCACCGGTGTTCGAGCTTTCGAGGTTCGACTGTATTTGACTATACACCACGGAAGCACAAACGCAATGGTGTAATTATGCCTATATGTTGTCAAAAGTTGACAATAGTCACACTGACCCGAAATTGTGCACATGATGTTCAATGAATATAAGGAACATTCTGGTGAAGTTTGGTGAAAATCCTGCAAAAAAGAAGCAAGATACGCATGTCATAGCGGAGACCTAACGTGACCTGTATTTTGTCGAAAGTAGGTCACAGTGATTCAAAATTGTGAATGTGATGGATCTATATAATAAACATTCTGGTGGAGTTTGGTGAAAATCCTGCAAGTAACAAAGAAGATATCAAGAAATGAAAATCAGATGCAAGGACGGACTAATGAACGAACAAACTGACACATACGGACAACATTGTGATGGCTAAGTTGTGTAAAAGGTCTCGACAAAAAGATATGGTATAACAATCTGTTGTTTCAAAGTCACATGTGGGGATGTACATTTGGTGGATTTTGTGGTAAAATTATACACTTTACTTGACACCTAGTCCGCATCGTCTCTGATATGGGTTAAAATAAACATATTCTGCCTTTAATGTTAATTTTATTTCTAACTGGAATGTAACTGAAAAATTCAGTCAGACTATCAGAAAGTTTATTTTCGTCTGTGAGTTGTACATTGACTTATTATTCGAATTTGTGGCGAATTTGTTAGTTCTTGGGATCATTTATATCTCAAAATAATCAGATGCCAACTGCCAACTTGGTTAAATTAACTGAAATTGATGCCTGTAAAAAAGATTAGAAACTAATGTCGCATTATGCATTATTAGATAAAATAGACGTCAACATCTTTATGAAACAGAAGGGATCACCCTTGTGAATTTGTGTCATAATTAGTCTGTTACTGTTTTCCTTAATTCTGATAGCAGAAGATGGCACACAAGATATAACAGAGAATAAACTGGTACCCTGTTTGTATTTTCGCTCCATAACATTTATTTTACTAACATTTATGCATTTAGTGGTCATTTCTAAACATTCTGAACACGTTAACGACAATGAGATGATTTCAAATCATTTATTTAAATTTATCGTTTTGTCATTTCAACGCCAGCTCTTGCTGCCCAATCCAGAAACAGCGTACTGACTGCTTTACTGAATACATACTGGATGGTAAGGAAGAGAAGCGTTGACTATCAAAATCCAACAGGGAACCAGTTAACAGGAGAAATACTATTTAAACCGTTAGCATTCTCAGATGACTAGCAGGGTGTTCCATGGAACACAGGGGTCGCCTGCTGTGTGCTTATTTCAGCAAGTACAATCTAACAATAAAGTTTGAAGACAAGTTATGAGCTTGGTTAGGTTACAGGTTAAAGTTTTATGAAAGGGGGCATATATCTGTCAAAATGAAAATCAGAGTTATTGGACATGTGTAACAACATTTCTTGGGTTAAGATGAAGATGTGTGTGAAGTTTCATGAACATAGGTCAAACACTTTTCAAGTTATGGCCAAGGTTAGGTTGCAGGTTAAAGTTTTATGAAAGGGGGCATAACTCTGTCAAAATGAAAATCAGAGTTATTGGACATGTGTAACAACATTTCTTGGATTAAGATGAAGATGTGTGTGAAGTTTCATGAACATAGGTCAAAAACTTTTCAAGTTATGGCCAGGGTTAGGTTGCAGGTTGAAGTGTGAAGGACAGACGACACGGATAACGCCAACGGGTGATGGACAGTGATCCCAAAGTGTGCCATGCTACACAGGTGACATAAGAAGTGTACCGATAATACTACTTCTTAAGACTATTTCATTTAATATGTCATTCAACACAACACTATTGTAATAACATTTATCACATAACTTACGGTGTGGGAGTGAAATAAAGCCATGATGTATTTATCATATTTAATACTATAGTGAATAAATAAATCATCATTCGCTCCTTTCCATTCAGCTTGGAATCTATCGGAATTGCCTCGTTGATTTCCGTAACCGTTTAAAATACCGGATTATGGACATCGACGATACGTTAACGGTTTATATATAGGAAGCTACAAGGGAGATTCAATGAAAAACATTCTTTATGAGGAGTTAAGTGATAAATAGAATCTCACACTTGTTTATGCTTATTTAATATTGAATTTATTGAACTTGATGGATGTTTTTTTTATGATGCTCAGCACAGCCTCGCATTATACAATTTTATCCAACTCTTTTAATAAATTCTATATTAAACAGGCACTTATGTAAGATCCTCTATACAAACTAGAAGGGTGTTCCGTGGACACTTGTGTCGCCTGCCTTGTTATGAGCTTGGTTAGGTTGAAGTTTCATGAATGGGCATAACTCTGCCAAAATGAAAGTCAGAGTTATTGGACACGTTAAAGGGACACACGGCAATCTTGATTTTTTAAAAACTCACGGCGTACCGTTAGTTTTTCACTTCACTTGCATTTGTTCAATCATTAATAGTAATTGTTAGAATAGTTCAAAGCAAATTATTTTTACATATTACTAACTTTTTATAATAGTGCATCAATAATATGTTTAAAAATTTGGTGAAATACTGAAGAAAATTGAAATCTCATTTTTTTATTTAATCATATGCAAGCAGTTTTAAAGTCAAAATGACGCAGGATAACTAAATTGAGAAGCAAATTTTAATGTTTGAATAAAACTCAAGATTGCCATGTGTCCCTTTAACGACATTTCTTGAGTTAAGATGAAGATGTATGTGAAGTTTTATGGACACAGGTAAACTACTTTTAAGTGATGCCCAAGGTGAGATTGCAGGTTAAAGTGTCACGGACGATGATGGACACGGACGACGACAGACGGTGGACAAAGTGATCCCTAAGTGTCTGCCATGCTTCGCAGGCAACATAATGAAGAAGATACAACAGTGGTTTGTAAGTCCCTCAATATCCTTGAATTCAAAATTATTGTTTAATATAGTAATAACATAATATGCAGTAATCCATCACCAATTAAAGTGAAAAGAAAAAACACACACACAAAACATGCATCCAGACAAACAACACAGATCATGCCCCTCAGTCAAACATTACATTGTATTAAACAGGCAAAATGCTCGCATGTATCAAAACTAATAACATGGTTTTAACACTTCATTTTTTGATTATTCTTTTACAAACCATCAAGACAGAGAAGTGACAAAAAATTCAGTGGAAAGGAAAATAAAATGAAGTTTTTGATAGAATCTGGTAGATAATATTCAAATTCTCTACAAAAAAATAAAATGTCTCTTTTAATTTTTGTATCAAAGGAGGTGTCATAAAACTAATAATCAAACAATGAAGAAAAGAATAGAAGAAGATACATGGAAATCTCTCCTTCAAGTTTAATAAACTCCATCATCCGATCTTGAAAAATACTAGCTGTATTGTACCTTAACTACTAGAGTATCAATTTAGATCATCTACAGTCAAGGAGTTCTTTCTTTCATAAAAAGCATTAAAGCAACGCAAGCATTTGAAGCAAATCTTCTTCTCCTTCTGACTTTCTTGATATCTTGAAAACCAATCTCATTCTATTTCACTGTTAGTTTATAGCAAGAATTATTGTTTATAGATTTTATTAGCTTAAATGCAACATAATTAAATTTTAGTACAACAAGACTAGAGATTAGCTGAAGCTTCTGAACTTTTAGTAAGTTTAACTACAAATATTTCTGTGAGTTAGCTTAAAATGATACAATTACAAGGAATGTCACCAATGTGGATATTTTTTACTCATTTGACCTTTGACCTTCAAGTGAACTTGACCTTTGAGGTAAGGACCAGATTCTTGCACACGACACACCTTCTCTTTGTGGTTAACATTTGTGTGAAGATTCACGGAAATCCCTTAAGTTCTTTCAAGGTATGGCTGAGACATAATTGTTTCAGACGGAATTGTTGCGGAAGGACGAATGAACGAACGGACGGTGCGATTACTATATGCCTCCTTTCAGGGCATAACAATTCTTAGAATTACTACTGTTCATAATGTTATGAAGATTAACTGCTTCCATAGAAGACTGACGCCTGGTAATGTGGTTGATCGCTGGGCATGTTTCTGACCCAGGCATGTCTGACCCATGGGCATGTTTGACCCCTAGGCATGTGTCAGACCCCTAGGCATGTGTCAGACCCCATAGTATTGTGTCTGACCACTGAGTATGTGTCTGACCCATAAATAAGCATGTCTGTCCTCTGAGTATGTGTCTGACCCCTAGGTATGTGTCTGATTCCATTCCTGGGCATGTTTCTGACCCCTAGGAATACGTCTGACCCCTAGGCATGTGTCTGACCCCTGGGCAAGTGTCTAATCCCTGGGCATGTGTCTGACCCCTGGACATGTGTCTGACCAGTAGCCATGGGCCTAACCCCTGGGCATGTGTCAGACCCTAGGTATGAATCTGACCCCTGGGCATGTTTCTGATCCCAAGGAATGTCTGACCCGTGGGTATGAGTCTTGACCCCTGGACATGTGTCTGACATCTAGGCATATGTCTGACCCCTGGGTATGTGTCTGACATCTAGGCATATCTCTGACACCTGGTTATGTGTCTGACACCTAGGCATATCTCTGACCCCTGGGCAATTGTCTGACACCTACGTACGTGTCTGATCCCTAGACAATGTCTGACCCTTAGGCATGTGTCTGACCCTACGTCCGTGTCTGACCCCTAGGAATGATTCTGACTCCTAAACATGTGTCTGACCCCTAGGCATGTGTCTAACTCTAAGAATTGTCTTATATGGATAGGTTACTAGTCTTTTAATAAGTTTATTAAAGTTTTGAAGCAATAGCATTTGTTGCTAGAATATTATCCCCGATGATCAGTGTGCAAAAGCAAAGGGAATGGTGAACTACTTCACTTCTGCCTAAGCATGATCAATCTCACCCTGGGGACAGGCTTATTGTCATTACTGATGTAAGGCAGAAACAACTAAAGCATTCTGGCTGGGAGCATTATGTGGTTCCTACCTAAAATGTTTGAGAAAGAATTACCAAAACTGGAATACAAGAAAAAATTTAATGTAACATCAAATGTGCAGAGCAACATGTGTGTGTGTGTGTTATTCTAAGGCTTATAGTCCCTTCGCCCTGATAGCCACCAGAGAATCCCGGTACAGCTGGGAACAATGGTGTGTGGACTGTCTAGTGAGTGACTGTGTGTACTGCTATGTATCTACAGTCTACTTGAAGCAGATATAGCGCTGCCACACTGGAATACCACACAGTAGTACACGATACCCCACCCAGTCACTTTTTTCTGACATCGGGCCAACTAGACGTAGTACTATCCATTATGTGCTCTTCAAGTAACTTCCATTTTAAAGGCCAGACACTCTAACCACTACATCACTGCACTTCGGTGCAGAGCCCCATTCTTCCAACATATCTTATATCCTAAGCCTGGATATGCCTATGTCACACACAGTAGAGATAGATTCTCTTATTAACAGAATTGAATTGAATCAAAACTTTTTCTAGTTGTTTCGAGCCACCCCAGAGATATGGGAAGGATACATAGGAATTTGGGAACCGTACCCCACTCTAGATCTTAATATCGAATAGGTTCCTATGGCTTTTAATGTGCTCAGAGGATAGACTATAATACACCGGACAGCTTGGTTTACGTCCCCATTTGACGAACAGGGCTAAGGGAATTGTCTTGCTTTAGGACACATCAAAGTAATTCAATGACGTGAGTGAGACAAACTCGTGATTTCTGAATTCAAAGTAGAACATGCTATAAACTGGGACACCGTGACATCCTCTCTCTGTAACAGACATGCCACTGAAACGGGGCGGATTAATACCTTTATATGACCTATAATCCAATGTAAAAGGTCAAGTCGTAATAATGACCTATTGCTTGATTTCTGAGTAACATGCATAACATAACAACCATAAAGGTGTGCACTAAACTAAAGCAATGAAATATATGTTCTGGTTACCACGGTAGCTAGGTATAAAGCAAACACTATTTCACTAGCACAGAAATGGCAGGAGGCACTTTGGAAACACTAGTTGTCATGGAGATAGTTAAATACAGAAATCTGAGAAAAGTAAAAAAACAAAAACAATATTATCTTTAATATCAAACTATATTTTGTTTGGCCAAAGTAATCTGTCTACTTATTATTGATTTATAACTACACCAAGTATTTTACTACTTCAAGATGCAATTATTTCTTTCAAAACTCAAAGAGGGTTGGTCTTAAAGGCATTTTTTCAAACATAAAGCATAACCTGCAAGTTTTACATCTTTTACATCCTTTCCTTTAAACTCTACCATCAGCCCTCATTAACACAACTTCAAATATTTGACCATACTGTTACATTTATACTTTAACTTCTGCGACAAAGAACTGTTTCCATGACAACTACGTGTCCACCACTTTCTTTCTACCTCTTTGCTATACTCCCACACAGGCCCGTCGTCCTGACATCGGGTAAATTTGGCCCCTCCTGAGGACCCCGCAGTTATACAGACATTTTCGTCCATCATGAGCTGTCCTTTCCCCGTAAAAGTGAACACCTGTCATATACGATACACATCAGACACAATGCAAGCGCATGCACTCAGCGACATAACCTTTGACCTTGGCTTTTTTTTTATCATAGCTCATTGTGTTTTGAGTCCGTAAATATAGTATGACGTTTAATAAATGTTGTACCAAAACTCAGAAAATTTTATTTTTTTATTTTTACTATTAAATGCATTGACAATTTCATTCGTCTTGATTGAAATGGTTTGCTGCCTTGTATGCCAGCATATGACGTAAATAACGGTTAAAATAATGTAAGGTCTACTTTTCATTTCACTAAATTTGTTATTAAAACTGAAGTACTTATAATACCACAAAGAGAGCTTGGCCATTTATAAGTGAGGTCAAAGTTCATGCAACCTGATAGACTAAACACAGAGCTATAAAACACATGACTGTCCATGTAATAACTGGGAAATCATCGCCAACGTCACACTTGTTTATGCCTACCTACAACAAAAAAGAAACTGGACAAATTAGTATGATACTCTCATTTATTTGAGATCTTCTTTTGCTGGTAATAGAAAATCTCAGATAATAAAAGCATGGATAAAACTAAAACCCAAGAGCTGCGTATCTGAAACTAGTACTGAACGTTACGATTTTCATTTTCCTGTACGTTGTATTTTGTTTGTTTTTATTTTTATAAACATGATAAATTTTCCAACCAAAATTGAACTAATTCAGAGTTGTTTCCCCTTATAAAAACATAAAAGAGTAGTCTCCCCTCAGATATGCAGCTGAAATACACATTACAACAATACAAAACATACAAACTACACACATCATGCATTATTATGAATATATTTATTATAAACCCGGAGTGCCCTCCCTTGTCAACAATTTTTCTCCCCCTTGACAACTCTCCAGTGTCAGTGGCCTACCTCCGTATTGTACTCCCATTTCTGGTTGCCCCCGAGACCGTGACACTGAAACAGTTTCACAGGCCCCGTCATGGCCGACACATCTAAACAGACATCGTCCGTCTGCAGAGCATGTTTGCTTGTGTAAGAAAACACCTACAAAAGTAACGCAGACAGAGAAGGTTTAATGGTGCATGAAAAAGTACCGAAGCTCGAGAAAGTTTCCTCTTGATAAAAAACACATATCTTGTGTAAAAAAATCTATAAAAGTAATGAAGACATATCCCTTTTTCTATATGTTAACTCAAGCACGAACAGTTTTCATAAAATATACAAACCACTACAATTATAAAGGTTAATCTACTATTTCTGTTACCTTTAACAATTGCATTTTCTTCAATTTCTAGACATGCGAGATGCGTGTTTTCCTCTTACATGAGCCGTCATGACGACATTGACATCGTGTTAATCTATCGTTCAATCAAATACTATCACTTAAGTTACTTATTATTTTATGCCTGTGCTAGGGGCAAAATAGGAGAAAAAATAATCCATCATGAGTTTATCCATGTGGGATAGCGAAACCAAAGCCTCGTCCCTGGTTACAATTCAGACCCCTCGGGTGAGATTATAAGAATCTTTCATGGGTATCCGGTGAAGATGGGGAATTCCAACCCGAGGTATAAGTGATTTTATAGGAACCGAGGCTCTGCCGAGGTTCCGATTAAAACACTTATACCGAGGGTTGGAATTCCCTATCTGAACCGAATACCTATGATATATTCTTTTTCTTGCATATCAGATACATGTTGTGTGTTGATGCCGCCAGCTACTAACGTTTTGCATGTTTTCCTGCATACAGGATGTTGGCGCGCGTGAATTTTATCTCGACCCTAGGGTAAAATGACGGATATCCTTGTCCGGTATGCAAGAATTTCCTATCTCTCATGGATATTCATGAAGGATTCTTATAACCTATTTCTTTACATAGAGTGGCTGATGCTTTATCTAAATATTATTTTAAGATGTTATAAACCATAAAGTATGAGGTTCAAAAAAAATACCAGTTAACCGTTGAGACAATAATGCGAGTCAAATTGTTGAGAATATACACGTAGATAAACAAGTTATGGCTAATCAACATTATCTTAGGTAATTTTGAGCAGCCCACATGGATTCCGAGGAAAAAATACATCATAATCCAAAAAGAAATACTCTTATTATCATAATTATTAAATATATATATGGGACTTTTTATGTTCTCCGAGGATTGACTCCAATACACGTGACTTTCCGGTATACGTCCTCATTCAACGGACTAGGCAAAGGAACTGAGCTGCTTGCCCACTGACGCAATGTAGAACTGTGCCAGGGAGGCTCGACCCCAGGACCTCTGGATTCAATGTCTACCGTGCTATCCACTGGATATGCCGGCTCCACAATGCACCAGATATATGAGTCTGTTGTCTGCTGCAGCTGATAACACGCCGACTCTCCGGCATTCTCCAAAATGGTACACAGTTCTTATCATCTTTGCCGTCATTCTTGCCAAGTTTATCTCAACAAGTTTTTTTCAGACTACAAGAATTCTCATGCTACTTAGCTATTACAAAGGTATAGAGAGAAATCATATAACAAGGGAACAAAAAGCGGATGTAGACGCTTGACTCTGGAGAAGTTACAATTGATAAACTAATGCAGATGGGGGCTTTGCATGAATGATCTACATTTTTTGTCAAGAACACAAGTTTCCAGAACAGTTCATGATCGATCAACCATTAATTCACTAGCACTCATCTAGAAATCCCAAACACAAAAAAAAAATTGGGGCAAAGTAGTTCGTAAAAGGCGATTGGTCAAGTACAGGAAACACAACACTTTTTTGTTCCGACTTAATTGCAAACAATTTTGAAATAAGGTCACTTCACCCCATTAGTTTATGTGATATTACAATACATGAGCTAAACCATATATGTGAGCTAAGCGCAAAAACTTAACCTTCAAGATCAGTCACTTAACAACCAAAACTACGCGAATAGAATAAATGCAAAGTGAATTGATATATAGTATACATCTGTTAAAGATGAAAGTGTTGTCCAAGTTTGGTTGATGTAGCAGTAATACTTAATAAACTAAAGGTTAAACACGAAAACTTAACCGAACGCTGCAGACGACAACAACGACGACAATAACGATGCTCAGGTGGTGACAATAGTTTCAACTCTTTTTTTCTTCTAAAAAGTCAAGCTAAAAATATAGTCGTTCCCGATTGAGCATGGAAATACATCGCTTGTATCAATTGGATGTTTGACGCATCAGACATGTAAACAACCGATGCACCCCTAATACTAGCCCCACCTCCACAAACAACCCCAACCTTTTCAAAAAAAAAATTAATAATAAAAAAAAAAAGATCATCAAAATTCAATACGTTTTCGATATTTTCTATCCAAAAATCTCCCCCCACCCCAAAAAACAGACGTTTTTTACATTTTATAAGTGGGCCCACTTGGAATTTTGCATAGCGCCCTTAGGTTATTATTAGGGGATATACGGTAGTCTGCATTCATAGTATGCCAAACTGGAATCTTGCCGAGAAAGATACAGCCAGCATCCTACTATAAAAGTTAATTTGCGAGATAAAACATCCAGCTCTTATGTGGTTGGACCAGTACAGCCAGAATCCTAGTATAAAAGTTAATTTGTGAGCAAAAACATCCAGTTCTCATGTGGTTGGACCAGTACAGCCAGAATCCTAGTATAAAAGTTAATTTGTGAGCAAAAACATCCAGTTCTCATGTGGTTGGACCAGTACAGCCAGAATCCTAGTATAAAAGTTAGTTTGTGAGCAAAAACATCCAGTTCTCATGTGGTTGGACCAGTACAGCCAGAATCCTAGTATAAAAGTTAGTTTGAGAAATAGAGCATCCAGCTTTAATGTGGTGTCAAATCAGTCATTTGCTTGGCTTGTTTGGTAAACTACACATTTTACATACAAAATCAGGTCATCAATGAAGATCTGACATTTATATTCATTATTTTTAAAGAACTGCCATATTCATTAAAATTTTATAAAACACTTCCTCATAGATTTTTTTTTACAAACTTGTAACTTAGTGACAGAACTTGCACTTTTACAAAAACTTGTGCAAGCTATGTTAATTTATTCAATCTATAGAGCAGCACATAAGCAGACGACAACTGAGTATGGCACTATAACCAACATATTGCATTAATTTCCGTCAATAGGACGCACTTCCGTGGTCGAGGGGTTTATGCATTGTGTTGTAAACCTTCTCGCCTCTCACCGCTGCGGGTCGAATCCTATTGGGAGATTGACTTGTAAATGAGAAAGTGTTGATTCTTAAGCATGGCGAGAAGTATACAGTACTTGTACTCCACCACAAACAAATCGACCGTCATACATAGCCTAAAATGTGCTGGAAAATTATGTTAACTACCACCAAAATCTTCTCCATCAAACTATATCACCTGAAACAGCTGAGTTGGGAGTTTTAACCAGCACCTAGTGAAACATTTTTTGATTTTTATCGGGGTTTATTTTGTTTCTTCAGCACAGAATTTAAGACTATGTATGATGGTTGGTTTTAGTGGTCGAGGCAGACAACCCACTTATTCCAAAGTAGAACCATTACTGTAAACCTCCCGCAAGAATCAACACTTTCTCATAAGTCAAGCTCCCAGTGGAATTCGAACCTGCAGCGACCAGAGTCAAGGTTTCAAACGCAGCATCTTCACCCCCTCGGCCACGGATGTGCTATATGATAAACAAAAGTTGACTGCTCTATTTCTAGCATTTATACATAAATATGACCAGGCATTTAGGGCTATTCCATTAAACATACCCCGGACCCCAGGAAGACATGTTTTAATAGACATTACTATTTAACTATGTATCTCTAGCGAGTCTCTGCTGAATGCCATATTTGCAACCCTGTACATTTATTTACTCAATGTAACTGGTTAAAGAACAAGTAAGGCGGATTTATGCTATAAAAGGCTATTTTTTTTTGTAAGAACAGAGAAGTTAATTAATTAAAATGAATATGGTTTGTTTCATACCAATGTGTTATAAATGTATGACAGATAAGTATAAATCAGTTTTGAAAACAAGGATGCCCAAGAAAAGGCTGTTTAAGTCTATATATGTAGCCTTTCTATTTAAACAAACAACCCAGGGTCGCCGCTTTCAAAGCTTCGGTGGGTGTGGTTTTTAAAATGCCTTCTCAGTAGAGGTTGTGCATTTAAATGGAACATTCCTGATTTAGATCATTGCTTTTTGTTTGACCATTTTACATAAATAAGAATGAGCCAACCTACCTGATTTCCTCCCATGCCATGACAATGTACTAGACCAACTTTTTCTCCTGATTTACGTCCCATACTGTCTATACAGGCTCCACTCTCTTTATTTTTAATCTGTAAATATATAAAATTAAATGAATTGAACTTTAGACATTAGTCTTTGCAGATATACTAATGAAAAAAAGGAAACGCAACTCAGGTATTTCCGCTATATAATTTATATACTGCTTATTCCACGTTATACTCCAGAGAAATCCAAAGATGTTTTGTAAAGAAAGGGTTGTAGCTAGTTAGAAAAAGAACACCAGAAGAGTGTTCCTCGCACATGTGTCGCCTGCCGTGTGCTTATTTCAGCAAGTACAATCTTACTATAACGTTTGAAGACATGGGGTGCAATCCTTCAAGAATTATGGAACAGTTGTTTTCTTTAAAGTGTTAAAGTTTCTGAAAAGAGGCATACACTCTGCTTTGGATAAATGATAAGGAAGAACTGTTTAAAGTTTCATGACCATAGGTTGCAGGTTAACATTTTATGAAAAGGGGCATAACTCTGCTGAAATGAAAGTCAGAGTTATTGGTCATGGGTAACACTAGTATGTGTGGTAAGACGAATGTGTGGAGTTTCAAGAACATAGGTCACATACTTTTCAAGTTATGGCTAGTTAGGTTGCAAGTTAAAGTTTTATGAAAAGGGGCATAACTCTGCTGAAATGAAAGTCAGAGTTTTTTCCGAAAGAATTGAATTGAATTGGATTTTATAGTCGCACCAACAGCTAAGGTCATATGGCGACTTTCCAGCTTTCATTGGTGGAGGAAGACCCCAGGTGCCCCTCCGGGCAATTTTTGTGCACGGGCGGGCACCTGGGTAGAACCACCGACGTTCCGCAAGCCAGCTGGATAGCTTCCTCACATAAAGATTCCTAGGCCCCTGAGGGATCGAACCTACAGCGGTGAGGGGCAAGTGATTTCAAGTCAGAGACGTTAACCACTCGGCCACGGACGCCCCCTTTTTCCGAAAGAAAGGTCTACTGTAGCCATGGACAATTCAATAACAGCAGCATATATATAGCGGAAATTCTTTTCCTTCAGTACAGAATCTGATCAGTAAAAACTAAATATATAGTTAGAGAACTTTAGAATATTGTTAACCATGTTCTATGATATTAAAATTAACGAGAGGGCTGTCTAATGGAGCATTATTATGTCTTTTTTGCTACGGTCATTTCCTAGGTGCCAGGTCAATATGACCTTGACCTACTGACAACTAGTGATCTCAAAAAGAACAGGGATCATCCCTGTCCCATGGGCAGTCTATATACGAAGTTCAACGATCCTGTGTGTGATGCTCAACGAGTAATGTGAAATTCAAACTGTTAACGGACAGACAACACCATACGTACCGCTTTTCTAAAAAAAAAGTAAGAGGGCCGTTTGCTGTTCACCAAATTTTTTTTTACCCCACACCTCATCTAATTTTGCCGCAATGATTCAAAACCGGCCTTGCAAAACACGGCCGCACAACTGGTTGGCTAATGGGTATTCAACATATAAAGGCTGTCTCTAATATCAACCTGTATCAAAATAAGTGCACCAATATTACCTCCCCTAATGCGTAGTAATCCACGGGCATCTGTGATTCGGGGTAGACATTCTCCAGATACCATTTAAAACTTTTACAATTCTTCTCCTTACGGAACTGCTTTCTTGCACTCACATCACCGTAATCTGTGTTCTTAACACCTGCAATAAATTGATGAAATCTAAAATAGGGCTGCAGTATGTGCTTAAAACAAGAGAGTCAAGTGGCACTGAATCGCTCACCTGACGACCTTGTAGCGTTAAAAACACGTGCAACAGTAACCAAAGTGGGCGTAATAAAAGAACTATGGTAAGTTTAGGAATCTTTTAAAAGATTTTCCAGTATGACATATATGTAAACTGTCATCTCTGTGGCAGAGCTAAATTTAACCCCAGGGTCACCATTTGAACAAACTTGGTCGCGGACTATGCTAATGTAACTTGCAATATATGAGCTCTAGCCAGGGCTTTTTTTTTTACTTCAGAAATAGGGGAAGAGGCCCAGGCTCTTCTGTAGGTGAAAAAAAAGCGTGATTTTCGAGATAACGGGCGAAAAATAGTGCAGTTTTTCGAGACATGGGGAAACAGAAATTGAAGACATGGGTGTGCAATTATGCCTTTGGAGCTGTTTAGGTGAAAAAGGAACATGTTGGATAAACTTTCTCCAATAAATGTATCCAAAACATAACTTTACTGAGAAAGTAAGAGAGAAAAAGTTGTTAAAGATAATTTTCTTTTACCTTGGATTGGAGGAATTTTCTAAGCCAAAGAGGAGAAAAAGCTATGCTATTTTGCTAGGGGAAGAGGCCCAATTTAGGCCTATGAAGAAGCCCTGCTAGCTGTAGTGGTTTCAGAGAAAAAGACTTTCTTTAAGACTATCCTGAATAACACTTTGTTTATTCAATCCTACTTCGACCCCAATATAATAATCGAACAAAAACTTTATAAGGTTGCTTACCTGGATTAATCTTATAGAAGAAATCTTTGTATTCATCCATCCACACTTCCACAATCCTCTGTGTATTGTGATTGATAATCCTGGCCACGCCACCCGGCCAGGAGTAGGGAGACGTCTTCCTGAACACGTGCCCCACACGCGAGCACGTGACAATGAGAACCTTACCCCCACACATCCATACCTATAAGGGAGAAGCATGGTCATTGAGACAGGTTTTAGATAACCAATATATCTCCTGACCAGTTCCAGTATGGTCCAATATAATTAACATCAGACGCTCTATTATGCTACGAACTCTCCGCTATAAGTAGCTGACGATATTGGATTCAAGGTCACGTAAAACTGACCTTTCCATTAGCCAATCAGATTTCGTTTAAACTACAAAATCCATAGCTATTGAAAGCTAATAATTGCAACATCTTGATCCCAATTACTGGGGAAACACAGCTTGTGATAAAAGAAAGACACTTCAAATGATCAACAACTAAACATGAAATTGTGAACAAATACACCAGGGCAGCCTTATCAACTATCGTGTTTCATTGTCTCTAATGCTAAGAGTAACACACAGTTCCTGTGTTCCTAATTATTATATACCTATCAGTGATTTATAAGGATTTCTTAGTGACATATTTTTAGTATCAGACAAAAGTGACAATATCACTTTGCCGGAACTACTTTTTTTACCATTTTTGTATTTAATGTTACTGTAGATTGCCATTGCTTTCAACCAGCAAATTTTAACGGCCCATTTCAAAATCTGCCAAATGTATTCATACACGAGGGCACCTTGCCTAGGGGTCGCAAGGTTGAGGGGAGAGTATGTCACTCGAACACGTAATTCGGTTAAAAAACGAGTTCAAAGAATTACGTGTTCTTGTGTCATATTTTTCGTATCACACTAAGACTGTCGATAATTCTCTATTTACCATCTATCTCTGGGCCAGCTCTAAATAACATAGGACAATGTGTTCAGCCATTAAACAACAATTCAATTAATGTTTACATAAAGGATAGTTTTATATACAACATCTGAGGCTATATCTCGACTATAATTTCTATATAATAACCATATAACAAGTTCAGAGTTTCCATTAATTTATTGGTGTAGATGGCCTAAAGTTGGTTTGAGAAGGCATACTTCGTCGTAAGCAAATGCCGTAGAGGTGAAGTGCAAGAAGGGTTTGGATTATTTTTTTCAAACCTTCACATTTGAGCCGATCCAAATCTCACTTGAAATGGTCAATTTGGCCAACGACCTGCTTTTAATGAAAACTCTATTTGCTTTACGTGTTCATCAACTAACCCTGAATGACATTTCCAGATTTTCTGCTCCCCAAATGTCCATACCCTCATCGTACGAGCCCACCTCGTAGAAGTATTCTCGGTCTATTGAGAATAACCCACCAGCCATTGTAGGTGTCCTGAAAATTCATGTCATATATATATCTACTATCAAAACAAAAGCATGGTTGTACATACGTGTACTTACAGCATAAGGAAAATAACAGTATCATTGCATACACATATACTTTTGACTTGGAAGGAATTTCCCACCTGACCAGTCTTTCGGATGAGACTTAAAACTGACATCTGCTTGCTACATTGCTCATTGGGGAGTGAGTGCAAAACAGTGAGCAAAATATAATTAATCCACACTGCCTAGTAATGGTTCTACACAGGAAGCCATCAAGAGAGATTATTATAAGTCAAAAGAACTTCAATCTCATTAAAATCAGACCCTTTATCACGCTACGATACTCTACACTGCTAAGGATCTGATAACACTGCATTGGAGGTCACATCAGATTGACCTTACCATTAGCCTATCAGATTTCAGCCTACAAAATTGCTCGGTATATACTGCTTCACTGTGCATGTCGCGTTTCAGTCAAACACTGTGAAGCAGTCTACGCTCAGTTTTGAAAGAGACAATGTCCTTTACTTTTAGCTTATAAAACATAAAATAACTGCCTTGACAAACATAACAGTCCAACCATTATTGAATATTTACTGAAAAAAAACAACAAAAAAACACGATTGTTTGATGAAATTCTGACATACTATTTGGAAAACCTAATGTCGTAATAATCTCGATAGAATATATATTTTCAAAACACATGACAGTGCCCATGATTTTCTTCGTATTCTTGATGTAAAACATGCCATTTAGTGCATACATAGCTCTATGTGTTTTATGTGGATTTTCGTTAGTTCATTTCACTCGAACTTCATCTGAAGTGCATATGAACGCGCAATTTCATTGGTTGAATTTAGCTGAACTTCTCATGAATACTGATTTGATGAAAGGTCGATGTGCCGTGACCTCCAAGGCAGAGTTGTCAGATCCTATAGCAGAGAGTATCAAAGTAATTAGGATATGAGTTTAATGAGATTGAAAGAACGCGTTTCCCAATCAATGTAAAAGAAATATGTTTAAAAATACAGTGAGGATAAATTAACGCTTACTCGCACACACATATTGCATGACATACATGCCTACATTGTCAGATTAATGAAGAGGTATTTTGATGCATGTTGTTCCTGGCCGGTGTAACTGTATCAAATGTCTTGCATTTTAATTTGTTTATTTAAATAAAAACACTGAGCTTAATGTACATACAGATTAATAAACATAAAAACAAATGACATCTAGAATAATTCAGAGGGAGTTGGGGTCGGTATAGAAATAAGCAACCAAACGTACCTTACAGGTGAACTTCTCTCCCCGCCCCTTCTGTCCAGCTCTCTTTGGGGCACAGGGTACCAGCGGAAGTTCAGTTTCCAGTTAAATCCTCCCCACGTCATGTCTGAGCCAGTGATGTACTCAAATGTGTCATCACTGATCACGTCAATAATGGGGCAAGCCACAGCAGTCCTGAAAACAGACACAGAAGACAAAGTGAACAACGTATAGTTTGTTACATCATTTTTCGTCGCATACTTTACCGGCGATAAATCGGGTGTTTTACGGTGACAAATATGTAACGTTATCCAACAGAGTTATATAATAGTTGCAATAGAATGTCTTTATTGCCACAAATTGGGTAAAATGGTGACCAACAAGTGGAGTTGTTTAACATGAATTGTGACCATTAAACAATTGACACACTTTCGCATGTCAAATTTTCAACATAGGGTAAAATGTTCTCCTTTTTAATACAGTTCATTGTTTTTTGGATAGTTTTACTGTTGAAATGAAACAAAATGATATCACTTTCAAATAACTCAATTCGTGATAGGTTATGCACCAATTAAGGATCATATTTTTAACATCAAGCATCGGATTTCAAAATTCCTGATCAACAAACGATAACACAGGAATGTGAAAGATAGCCCAGATTCAATTTTAAAAAACCATTTACCTATCTTTATGTATTTCTGAGAGGAGAGGTTCCAGCCAACCCTCCGTTGCCTCGCAGTGAGCATCAAGGAATGTGATCACTTTACCCTTACACTTCGCAGCACCTATAATATACAGAGGAGATTATTACGGTTTCTATTTCATACTGATTTTATAAAACTGGTTTAGTCAAACGATTCAAAATGAACTTCTATTGTTATCCAACAATCATACAATGATTTACATTAATACTTACAGTAGCTTAACTACCAACATTCACAAGAAAGCAGGAATACTAGTTATGTGTATATTATAATGCATGTTTGCCTCTTATATTACATATTTGTCTGTGATTTGTATAGGAAATACTGGGAATAGAAAAGCTAAATCTACTCGTTTGCTCTACTGGGAAATATCTCCCAGTACGGAACATTGCTCGGCCTTTTTTGCAGTTGCGGGAATTCCGCCACTAGGAAATAACGATTAAGGAAATTTACAAATAGTTCCGGTTCCACTTGTTTTGTTTGTATGACGTAACGTCGTCTTGGCGTGAATCAAAAAGGCGTGAATCATTAAAAATATTAGTAAAATATCATTTTAAATTATGTAATATATAGTTTAATAACCAGTATTTTTGAGATATTGAAAATATCTCCCTCGGTAGAAAAACAGCCCCGATATAAGAACGAGTGCTCCGCATTCGTTCTTATATCGGAACCATTTCTCTACCTCGGGAGATATTTCCCGTATCTCAAAAACACTGGTTATTGAACTCTATATATACATACATTTACCAACACACAATTAAACTATGGAGAGACTGCCATCTTGATGGGTGGGTATTAACTGTCATGCCCCATTCCTCATTCAACCCCTTCTCCAAGAAACAAAAATGAGATTGGGGTATGAAATAAAACCTTTATTTTGGCTTAAAAAGTTGGCATATTGTAAAATTAAAATAATTTAAATTTAATAGGTAAATTTAAACAGGTTATCGAATTTTTTCAGTAACAAATGTTTTTAAACTTTTTTTTTGTCGATATCCGTTACAAAATCCTGCTAATATAAGCTTTCCCATCGCTTAACGGAATTAAGGCGGGACCTCGTAATGGCTGTAGTCTCTCAAGATCCATCACAGTCATAAACCTCTCCGTAGTGAGAGATACATATACTACTGGGTAAATTACACATCATATACCGTATTTCCTCTATGTCCGGGTGCTATGCATAATGTTAAGGGGCTAATGCTCTTATAAAATGTAAAAAAATATTTTTTATATTTTTTAATTATTTTGGGGTGGATTTTTGATTACAGAAGATTGACAATGTATTGAATTTTGAAGGTTTTTTTGTTTTTTTTTATTTATTTATATATTATTTATTTATTAGGGGGAAATAAGATATAAATCCCAAGTATAAACTAATATGCCATTTAAATCAATTGTATTAAAATCACTATGTCATATAAATCACTTCATATAAATCACTACACAATGAAGATCACTACATAGAGTTTAATAACCAGTGTTTTTGAGATACGGGAAATATCTCCCAAGGTAGAGAAATGGCCCCGATATAAGAACGAGTGCGGAGCACGAGTTCTTATATCGGGGCCATTTATCTAGAGAGGAAGATATTTTCAGTATCTCAAAAACACTGGTTATTAAACTATATATTACATAATTTAAAATGATATTTTGTTAATATTTCTAATGAATCATGCCTTTTTACACAAGTTTGCACGAGAACGCCAAGACGATGTTACATCATCCAAGACGACGTTATTACGTCATACAAACAAAACAAGTGGAACCGGAACTCTTCGTTAATTTCCGTAATTGTTATTTCCTAGTGGCGGAATCTGAAGAAGACGTCCGTAAAACAATCGGAACGTCATTTAGCATTTCCGCCACTGACGGAAAAGGCCGAGCAATGTTCCCACTGGGAGATATTTCCCAGTAGAGCAAACGAGTAGATATAGCTTTTCTATTCCCAGTATTTCCTATGTAAATGAGAGATAATTATGTAATATACAGTAACAAGAGGCCCAAGAGGGCCTGTAGACGCTCTACTGGCTAACACGGCTCTTATAACATCAAAGAAGCGACTGACTGCCATTTAAGTTTTTTTGAAAGTTTCGGGCAAAAAACAGCTTTTTAACTTTATCATGGGCCCATAACTAAAGAATCTGGTAAAGTTTGGTAAAGATCAGATGAAAAATGAAGGCCCTACCGTATAAACGAGGCAAAATATAGCATGTTTAACTAAATCAAGAGCCATAACTCCTCTGTTACTGGTCCGACTGGTCCAACATAGAGCTAAAAAAATAAAAATAAATTTTTTTTTTTTTTTAGAGAATAATAATAATCAAAAAAAAAATAAAAAAAAAATAAATGAATCAATTAAAAAAAAAAAATTAAAATGAAAATAAAAAAATAATAATAAATAAATAAAACAAAAAATAAAATTAAATCAATTAAAAATAAAAAATTAATTTTTTTTTTTAAAAAAAATCAAAAAATAAAGACAGAAAATAAATCAATAAATAAATATTAAAAAAAACAAAAAAAACATGAATAATAAAAAAAAAAATTCAATAAAAAAATAATTAAAAAAAAAAATCAAAAAAAAAAATCAAAGTAAAAAAAAAATTAAAAAAAAATAAATAAAAAATAAAAAAATAAAATTTAAAAATAAATAAAATTAATAACGTAAAAAAGAAAGTCATAAAATCTGCTAAAGTTTGGCAAAGATCAGATGCAAAATGAAGGCCCTATCGTATGACGAGGCAAATTATAGCATTTTTAACAAAATCAAGGACCATAACTCCGCTGTTTATGGTTCAATCTGGCTGGTTTTCAAACTTGACCAAGCTTTCATAGACATTAACACTCTGATAAAGTTTGGTAAAGATCGGATGAAAAATGAAGGCCCTATCGTCTCAACAAGGCAAAATATATCATTTTGAACTAAATCAAGGGCCATAACTCCGCTGTTACTGGTCCGATATGAATCTTTTTCGAAATTGATCGAGCTTTTATTGATATTAACAATCTGATAAAGTTTGCTAAAGATCGGATGAACAATGAAGCCCCTATCATCGTAACAAGGCAAAAATAGCATTTTTAACTAAATCAAGGGCCATAACTCCGCTGTTACTGGTCCAATATGGCTGGTTTTCAAACATGTTCGAGCTTTCAACGGCATTAACAATATGATAAAGTTTGGTAAAGATCGGATGAACAATGAAGCCCCTATCGTCTTAACGAGGCAAAATATAGCATTTTTAACTAAATCAAGGGCCATAACTCCACTTTTACTAATCCGATATGGCTGGTTTTCGAACTTGTCCGAGCTTCCATTGATATTAACAATCTGATAAAGATTGGTAAAGATCGGATGAACAATGAAGCCCCTATCGTCTTAACGAGGCAAAATATAGCATTTTTAACTAAATCAAGGACCATAACTCTGCTGTTACTGGTCCGATCTGGCTGGTTTTCGAACTTGTTTGAGCTTTCATTGATATTAACAATGTGGTAAAGTTTGGCAAAGATAGGATGAAAAATGAAGACCCTATCGTCTTAACGAGACAAAATATAGCAATATAGCATTTTTAACTAAATCAAGGGCCATAACTCCGCTGTTACTTGTCCGATCTGGCTGGTTTTCAAACTCATCCGAGCTTTCATTGATATTAACAACCTGTTAAAGTTTGGTAAAGATCGGATGAAAAATGAAGGCCCTATCGTCTTAACGAGGCAAAATATAGCAATATAGCATTTTTAACTAACTCAAGGGCCATAACTCTGCTGTTACTTGTCCGATTTGGCTGGTTTTCGAACTCATCCGAGCTTTCATTGATATTAACAACCTGTTAAAGTTTGGTAAAGATCGAATGGAAAATGAAAGCCCTATCGTCTTAACGAGACAAAAGTTAACGACGGACGGACGACGGACGAACGACGGACAACTCGGCATCCCATAAGCTCTGCTGGCCTTCGGCCAGTAGAGCTAAAAATCAGTACTTGAACTCACCTCTCAATCGGGCCCGTATCAAGCCTGTTCTCTCCTCAGACCGTACCACATATGCACGAACAGAAAGCCTGGCTAAATAGTCATCTAGTTTACTACCAAGCTCCTCTGTCAACGAAAAAATAAAAACGTAAAACATACATCTTTTTAACACTTTTCTAATGCACCTTAACCAGGGGACGCATTTAAAGCTGTTCCAGTGGTCCAAATCAACAGTTGAAGGCCATTTTATATGGGCCACCTTGATTTCTCAGTTTGTTTACACGCTACTATGACGTCATTCAACGAATTGTAACACTATTCTGTCATCCAATCAGATTGAGTGTTTTATTTGCAACAGTATAATTTATACATATTTGTATGTCACAAATTTTAATGACCAATCAGAATGCAGATAGTGCATTATAATATCAAATACAGTCAAACCGGGTTGTGCGACCACCTGTTATAAGCGCTAACCTGCTGTAAGTGACCACTTTGTGGTCCTCCCGACGATATTTGCTTTAATTTATACTGAATTTAGCGACCACCTGTCTAACACGACCAACGACCGCATAATTGCATGCCAAAACATTGTTTTTATGATCAATATGCGAACACCATTTTTTCTTTTTCAAATAATCAAAATCTGGAAAACCCCAATTTAACTCCCGGGAAATCATACTGAAACGAGATCAAACATAAATTCAGCAATAACCTAACTAGCGTATTCTAATCATTTCCCTGCGAGCAATGTCGAGTGTAAGTGCCAATTAATAAATTAGTAACAATCGTATTTGGAAAACGAGACAAAATATCGGTATTATTTCTTTCTTTTGACAACATTTTGCGTCAATTTCCACTTTACGGTAAATATTTAGTAAAAAAAGTTGAACTTGTTTATCAGGCGAACGTCACGTGACTGTTTGTTTATATGTTTGATAAATATGAACCTCGATTATCACATTGGGAAAAGTTTGATTGGCAGACAGAATTTAAATAATCAAATGATTAGCAGCACGCTTTTTGAAGTCTTTAATGTCGGTAATTAAACAGTTTGGATATGACTTGAAACAAACTATATAGACGTGGAAAATTAATGTTTGTTACAACGCGATGGTCGGACAGAGAAAACGAAAGTAGTCTTCGTCTGAGTTTGATTAAATTATTGATTTTTTTTATAAATAGTTTACTTCGTCATATTTAGATTTAATATTTATGTCTAATATATGCTATTGTCATACTGCAAAAAAAATTCTCAGGATTTCATTGGTCAATGCGCCGTTATACATGAGCCCATGTCTACGTCTAGAGACGTGAAGATAGGACGAATTCCCCGTAGGTACCCCATTACTACAATACACAAAAACAAAATGGCGACGATAACGTTGCCGATTCGTTTTGGAAACCGCCGATTGTTTCCTTCGTATCGTTTTTCTGCGCTTTCAACTGTGTGTAAAAGTCTGAAATAACCAAAAGGGTATTTTTTTTGGCAATTTTACAGATAATAAAACATAAACATAGTGATAAAATAAGCTTATTTTATTAAAAAATCCGCCAAATTTAACGACCTTAGAGCGATGACGTCAAGAAAGTAAACAACGTCTAGTTAGAGGCACGTTACGGGGAAATTGGCGCACTAAAAATGAAATTGTGTCTTTGGCTGTTTTTTTTTCTTAAATAAATGGTTACAACTTTGAAGTATGACAAATTCGTTATTAGGATTCATGGGCTCACATTCCCTGCCTGGAAATATATATTCCCCCTCGCCCAACGGCTCGGGTGAATATAATTTCCAGGCAGGGAATGTGAGCCCATGTCCCCTGTCAAAAATCCTAATAACTAATAATATAATTAATTACCAGTCTCCACAAAATCAACGTTTACACTCATGTACAGTATATACCGGTAATAAGTACCTGCAATATTTAACTAAATGTTTCGTAAGAAGTCAAAATTTAGAACCTGTAATAAGAGACCACCTGTATTAAACAACCATATTTTGTCTTTCCCACGAGCGGTCTCTTAAACCAGGTTCGACAGAACTCAGTTTAAATAACCACTACAACATTTCGATAAAAGCAGATTATTGCTGGCATGTCTATAATACTTGGTTTAAAAATGTTTTATTTTTCAAAATTTTACAACATTTCACTATTATGCACATTAACTTTTATTTCATAATACTTGCCTACTATATAATTTTGAATAAATACATATTAGGGTTTCTCAACAGAATATTATCCAGGGATTAAGAATTGCTGTTTAGATAATTAAATTTAAAATAGAATGCATTTGGTGTGATTGTGAAGCTGATTGAAACGTTTTTTTTGTTTTTTTTCAATTTTAATATCGCGATTTTAAATTGTTCTGACAGATTGCTTTATAATATTGGTGAGAACAATGAAAATGCAAAACATGTTTTCTAAAATTGCGCACGACAGATTGCTTTGTAATATTCTTGAGAATATTTTTTGTTTGTTTGTTTGTATGGTGTTTTTACGTCATTTTCAACACATGTAAGGTTATAGACGACGGTCGATTTTTTGTGGTGGATGCAGACCACCCACTTTTCCTGGGTAGAACCAGTACTGCACACCTCCCGACATTACATTTCTATGCGTGAAAGATCGGGATTTCTCAGTGCAAGAATATTCATAATCCCTAAATATTAATAACTAACTCAGAACACAATAATAACTAACGTTGCTAACTTAGAACACAATAACTAACGTTGCAACGTTGAGTCGTGACGTCAAGAAAATGTTGCTGACGTCGACCGCCGATAACGTTCAATAAAGCGAATATTTGTTTGCAAAAACTTAATTTAAAATGTAATAGATTATTTAACTGCTGGGATCGATTATTGGGTAATCCTTCACTTGATGGTAGACGTGCTTTGTTTTTCACTCACTGGCGTGCTTTCGTTCGTGAAAAGAACCACACGTCTACCACTCGTGAAGGATTTCCCTATAAACGATCCCATCAGTTAAATAATCTCTATATCTATAAATTCCCAAATGAAACGATATGATGATGAGATTACATGGTAACATCAGTCATTTTTGTGTCGCCTTTTGTAGCAAGGCAGACACTTAGGGATCGCTTTGTCCGTCGTCTGTCATCATCATACATCATCTGTCACCTACAACCAAACCTTGACTATAACTTGAAATTATTTGACCTATGTTCAGGAAACTTCATACACTTTGTCATCATACCTCAAGGAATGTCGTTACTCATGTCCAATAACTCTGACTTCCATTTTGCCAGAGTTATGCCCCTTTTCATAAAACACAGATAAAGGAAAAGGAGGATCTGAATTTTCCTAGAAGAATCTAGAATTTTAAAAATGTTCTAATTCATGATAAAAATGTCAGTTGGTGCGTGCATTCAGGGTTCTCCCATCGGTAACTTTCGGTTACCAATGGTCACCGATGGTAACATTTTACTCCTATTCAATCACGTGTATTTTAAAAATCTTGGAATAAACCATTACTTTTATTTTATTATGTGACCTGAATTGAATTGGGGTTTTACGACACAACAACACAAGAAAGGTTATATGGCGTCACAGAGATGAACATGCCAAGCTCATCCTCCATTTACATCTAGGCAAAACATGGAGAATGGGCCTAGAACCTTCTAACCTGCAGAGTTGCTGCAAATTCTATTGTAGACACTCCATTTATGATGGAGCCACGTTTCCACATTTGCATATGCGGTGTCATGAAGAAAACCTTGAATGAGCATGATAAAAAAATGACAAAATGAACATGAAGGGCTGGTCCTACCCCTCTGCCTCTAGCAGGATTTGCAGTTGTTATATTCTACCCCAGCAACCACACAGGGAGTTAGGTGACCTGAACACTGGGATATTATGTGACCTGATGAAGTTTTAATAAACCGTTTTGTAGAGTAATTTTATCATTATTTGGCGGGTTAGTTTCTTCAAGCTCAGGCAGTACACCATATACAAATATTCTTAATTTTTTTGAACAAGACTATAAACTAAGGTGTCTGGCTAAATATGGCAACACTAGATGCAGACATAATATTCACAATCATCTATCTTTATGTTTGCTGTTATCAGCAAGAAACATGATCTCCTTATAAGGTCTCGTATCATTCCAATTATCGAAAGGAACTGGAGGTGATCTGGAAGGCATATGGGCGTCAGTCCATATAAAAGTATTAAAGTGTTAGTTGTAACTTTGTCATATAAATGGTCATATGGAATGGTCTTAATTCAAAGAAAGAACAGTCCATTATATATATGTAGTGGACTAAGGGTTAAGGTCTCATATCGTTCCAATTATTCAAAGGAACTGGAGGAAATCTGGAAAAAAATAATATGGGTGTCCTTCCATATATGTTTAAAAGCATCATAAAAGTGTTAGTTGTAAATTTAATGGGCAAAAGTCCTTAAATACACCCCATGATTCATCCAAATAAATCATAGTTAATGAAATCATTTGATCTGGAAAACTTCACGACTCAACTAGCTTGTGTTGTATAAATCATTAATATCACATGTAATTCATATGATGCTTGCAGGCTATATAATTATTTCTTGTTTTGTCACCAAAATAGACTCTGAATAATCAACTGCTGGCAAAATGAACTCCATATTATGAACTAATATAATTATAATTTATCAACACAAATCTGCTGAGTCATCCAGTTTTCCAGACCAATCATTTCATAACTATAATTTAAACCGAAGTCAAGATAATTATGCATATTCCATATGAAACTGAAGCAGATTAATGACATTTTTTTCCTGAATTTTCCTGATATTTTCCTGATATTTTCCTGAATTTTCCTGATATTTTCCTGAATTTTCCCTGATATTTCCCTGAATTTTCCCTGAATTTTCCCTGACCCAGCATTGTGGTTCTGATCAACAAAAATGTACAGCCTCCATTCACATCTGATAGCCATACATTCACATATATGCAGGGTCTTCCACAGAAATTATTTAAGGGATAGGGGAAATTTAAATCTGAATGTCATGGGGTGGTGTGCGAGGGAGGTACCCTTCGGGTGAACAATATGTTTACAAATCATTTCAACTGTAAATTAAAGGATTTTTAAGAAGTATAGCCTACAAGGAGCTATTTATAGACAGGTATATAATGCATTTTGACGATTTATTGGTGTTTTTAAAGGATCCAAAGGATAGGGGGTTAATTAAGGAGTAGGAGGAGAAAATTAGATTTTAGAATTAAAGGATAGGGGGAATATGCTCTTAAATGGCCTGTGGAAGACCCTGATATGCGCATGTAGATTTATAAACCACTTAAGCAAAGGAACACCATCTATTTAACCCTTAATCCGATACATATATAATAATGGACAGTTCTTTCCTTGAATTAAGACCATTCCATTTATGACAAAGGGTTGTTTTGGAGAAAATCACTGATCAGCAGCCAGACATTGTAAACCCTGATCAGCCTGTGACTCACTTGCAGGCTGATCTGGGTTTACAATGGATGCAAAGGCTATTATAGTCGTGCTTAGTGGGTTAAGGGTTAATGTTTGCAATTGATGTATTCATAAGGAAATCATTTTCATAAAAAAACTTTTTTTTTTCTGCCTAAAGAGTGTCAATTACATGTTCAACATTAATTTTTATTTAGTGTATGATAGTGTAGAAATTCAATTCACCAACTTTCCCCTGATTATGGCTTTTTTTCCTTCAAATTTCCCGATTTTTCCCTGTAGGGAATTTTTTTGTGCCTGTTTTTCAGGAGTCTGTGGTCACCGTGTCATTCTCAAACATGGGATTTCACTTCCAGTTCCATCAATGCCCCTACATATTTTGGTCATTGGAATTAAGCATTTAAAGCTGTCAATCAGGATTACAATACAAAGTAACAAACCGTGTTCGCTGGCGTCGTCCACCAGTAAAATCTCCTTGAGCAGCTCCGGTGGTGACCTGTTGATGACACTGTGCACCGTCCTTAGTAATGTTGACCAAGCCTCATTGTGGAATACTATCACAACGCTCGTGTCCGGCAGGTCTGATACGGGTGGGTACTTCTTGTTTCTACACCTGTAGGAGAACTGGATGATGATGATGATGATAAAGGTGATGATTGATTGATGGTGATAATTGTGAAGATGATGATGACTGATTAGTTGATGGTGATGATGAATTGAGTGATTAATGATGGATGATGAATATACAATGACTATATATAACTGACTGACTGATTGATGAATCGATTGATTTATGAATTGACTAATTAATTGATTGATAGACTATAACTGACTTATTGATGATTGAATGATGATGACGATTTCTGTCGGTAGCGCGGCGGATTTGTAACCTGAGGCCCTGGGTTCAATCCTCCGTGGTGCCACTGAGTTCCGTCGGTGTGTTCTTGGGCAAGACACTTTCCCTTAGCCCCGTCCGTCATAAACGTAAACCGGGCGGTCCTGTTTATCGCTCTATCCTCCGAGCACGTTAAAGAACCATAGGAATCTATTCGACAATAAGAGTAAGGCAGGTTCCAGGCTTCCTATGTATCCTTCCCCTCTATCTGGGGCGGCTCTAAATAACCTATACTGTGTTGATTAGCCGTTAAACAACATTCAATTCAATTCCTGATGATAAAATAATGACTGATTCATTGATGGTGATGATGAATTGAGTGATTAATGATGATGATGGAGATAAGTATCAACACCAATATTAACAATGCTAATGACAAGGATAAAAAATTGTATTATATAATACAATGTAAATCCCATTTTTTGATACAATACCAAATAACTACTTCAAAGTGTACAGCTATAGGCTTGCCCAATGCGATAAACCCTTAAGCTAAACTCTTCTGAAAAAATCGTCCGAAAAAAACATTTATATTTTTCAATAAAAACATGTAGGGATGGCTATTTAAAAAAAAAGTGTGGGCAGGTTAGTGGAAGCACATATTTTAAGTGCAAGCTTAGTAAGGGAACAAATAAACAGTATGGCTTCCCCCTACTTACCCGGGGATTCGGTAGTCTGGCAAGGTTCTGTTTAATGACATCATTTCACTGGCTACTAGATTAAATTGGTGAATTTTGAACTTGTCCTTCGACTCATCCAAACGCTCCTTCGGTATGATGACGGCTTTGCCCATATCACCTGGGCCCGCAGGACGGTTCATCAAACCTGCAAATATATACAGCATACGCATGTACAGAATCCGTTTACTTTATTTGACAATATCCAACGTGTTGCAAGCCATATTGGGTGTAACGAACTTGGAACTGCAATCCAAAAGTTGCGCAATATAAAAGGTGAATGGCCACCTTTTTTTGTAGCATTATCAAATAACAAATTTAACTCTTAAACATTATATATGAACATTTCCTGATAGTCCCGGAGAGAAACATATATTTAAATCCGCTACTATAATAAGTTGTATATAAAAATAAGTATTATTTGCATGACGTAGATACTACTTTTACCACTGCTTGACTGCACGTGGAAATGAGGTAAATCTGAACTGTATAGCTGCACAACTATTGCCGGATAATTGATAAATACATTTACATGTACCTGTCGATTAATTTACCTGTTCAAATTTTTCTACACCATCAAATAAAATATTATTCTCGCTTTTCACAGATATTGCAATGTGTGAATTGTAAATATCTATTGTTGTTGTTGTTGTTCTAAAGATTAGAGTCCCTTTACCATATGAGCCCCCGGGATTCAATGGTAGAGGGACTCTATTGTTGTGTATTGATTTCGATTTAATTAAACATTTTCATGAAACAAAACATGGCCGGAGAACTTTAACATATGGAACAACTTGTGCATATATCCCAATACAAATATTAACTTACAAGTCAACTTTACCAAATATAAGTATCGTCTGATTTTAACATGATTCTCACTTGGCACCTGTGATATATATAGTGAGTTCAAATTATCTCCCTTTAATATATTTACTGAATTCACAGTATCCCCAAGATCAAGCACCTTTCATTGTTACTGTCAATAAAGCTGTGTGGTTGAATGCTTAAATGTGATCCCACTCATATGAGCTACAATTGTATGTATGTATGCGTCTATACATGTATGTTAATTGTGCCTCCAGACAAGTGGATTATGATGTAGAGATACAGTATATCAGCATGTGTTGCAGCTATCATTTTAGGAAGTGAATGCATACGTTTGATTTCCGTGTCTCTCATAGCTAGGCGCCCTGCCATAACTTGTCCGAAGGTTGTCTGTCCATGATAGTTCGCAAATATTTCTCCCTATATAAACTCAAATTATATATAAAAGGAACATACTACATTATTGTTATGTAAAACCTTTTACAAAGAAATCATATAAGTATCATATGAGAATCAAATAAGTATCATATGAATCATATAAGTATCATATGAATCATATAAGTATCATATGAGAATCAAATAAGTATCATATAAGTATCATATGAATCATATAAGTATCATATGAGAATCATATAAGTATCATATGAGAATCATATAAGTATCATATGAATCATATAAGTATCATATGAGAATCATATAAGTATCATATGAGAATCATATAAGTATCATATGAGAATCATATAAGTATCATATGAATCATATAAGTATCATATGAGAATCAAATAAGTATCATATAAGTATCATATGAATCATATAAGTATCATATGAGAATCAAATAAGTATCATATAAGTATCATATGAATCATATAAGTATCATATGAGAATCATATAAGTATCATATGAGAATCATATAAGTATCATATGAGAATCAAATAAGTATCATATGAGAATCATATAAGTATCATATGAGAATCAAATAAGTATCATATGAGAATCATATAAGTATCATATGAGAATCAAATAAGTATCATATGAGAATCAAATAAGTATCATATGAATCATATAAGTATCATATAAAAATTATATAAAAGTTAGCATATTCTTTTATATGAAAATGCTTTACAACGAAACATTAAAGGGACACACGGCAATCTTGAAGTACTACCATTGCAAGCACTGAAAATTGAGTCTCGGGTTTATTTATCCCTTATCATTTTGACTTAAACCTGCTTGCATATAATTAAATAATTGTGTGAGTTTTCATTTCTTCGTCTTATTCTACCATATGTTTAAATATATTGTTGGTGCACTTAAATCAACAATAGGCAAAAACAATTTGTTTTATACTATTCTTATAATTAATATTAATGATTGAACTTAAATGCAATTTATACAAAAACACTATCGGGATGCCGTGAGTTTTTAGTTTTTAAAAAATCAAGATTGCCGTGTGTTCCTTTAATAAATTTATTTTCATATGAAAAATATATGAAACTCATATTTTATAAATGTCATGTAAAATGTTTTATATGAGCAATATTTTATGTTTATTATATATGGTAAAACTGCATAAGTACCATAACCCCGGGGGCCTTTAAACAGGGGTATACATACAGTATATGGCAATTTGTTACATTTAAGCTTGCGGTACTATCATTATATTGGCACCTCGACAGTTTAAACAGGAGTATACAGTATATGGCAATTTGTTCCATTCAAGCTAGGGTAAAAGCTTGGCAACTCGACAGGGCCTCAATCAGACACTTTATTCAAGCCGCAAATAGACATGTCAATAACAGTTTGTTCTTCAATTTCAAAATTCACAACCAAGCTGTAAATTATGAAATTGCTATTTTCTTTGGGGATTTATCTTTGTTAGTTGACATCCATCTTCATTTCTGTAGGCAACTATTTTTTGAAACAGAAAATCCATTATGTTCGCATAATATTGCCTTGTATAGATAAACAGAAATGTTGGTGCAGATTATGACAAAATTAATGAGTTTGCAAATATAGATATATAGCTTTATCACATAACATGGCTTCTGGGAGTGTAATAAAGCCATGACTTATTTCTCATAATACACTGGTGTATTACAGATGCAAATGAGGACTGAATCGCTGTGTTTGTGTACAGTAAAACATTTATTTCCAATTGTTTGCATGGTATATCACACGATACGTTCAGAAAAATATTATCCTTATTTGAAATCTTATAAAAGCCATATGTTAGTAACATTAAATTTAGTTTAACAGTGAGGTGTCGCATTATTTGTAGGAAGAACGCGTAACAGCTGCGTAACATAGCTGATGTCATGTTAACTACAACGACGTCGTGTTTTCTCTTACAAATTGCCGCCATATTCAAAGTAAATTGACAACATTCAAGTAGAACTATCACAATGTAGGTCTGTTATGTGATAAATACAATCTTACTTTCGTGACTGTGTATTATTGACTTTGTATCCTATCATGTTATCCAACTCGTTTATTAAAATCAATAATATACATTCACTCATGTACATGTAAGATAATTGAAAGAAACTAACCTGCATTTTAACGGTAAAATTAAACTACAAAAAAGTTTATCAAAACTATCTGGGTGTTTTTGTCATATAATAATGTATATGACTGTGCCAATTAAAAGTATAGGTTTATTCATGCATTCTTAAAATAGCCATGACTGCATATGCATAAAAAGAGTCCAACTCTTTATTCAACACTCCAGTTTTGGGGTTTGGTCGGCTGTTTAAAGCATATTGTGTCTATAGAGTTTGGATTCTCAAAAAATAAGCAAGTTATTTGTACAACTGGTCATCAGTAGGTTAAGAAAAGGCGTACGTCTGTTGTAAAGTTTGCCTGTTGATGGCGAGATAGGGACTAAAATACTACTAGGTGCATCTGACAGAAAAAAAACTTTCTATTTATGGGAGAGTAAACTTACATAATAAAATAACTACATTTTCTCACTTCAAAACTTATATAACTTGAGTATATACAAATCAAAACTTTTATTTTTATCTAAATATATATAAATTCTTTTAAACTGAACCACAAACTAGAAATTTAGCCTTAAAGCCACAATATATTTATATTCAACCTTAAAGAGAAATAGTCTATAAGTAAGCATACATTGAGCATAGCCAAATAGATGTCTTGATTTTTATTCCGTGAAATGTAGGCATGAAAACATGAGCATAGACCCTGGTGTCTGTAGTAATACATTTTCATTTATTGAAAAAAAAGGAAGAGTTTTTTTCATTTATTATTTGTAAACAATATGTGGGACCCACATTATTTACATTTTCTGCTGATCACATGAGATCCATAAGCACATAAGGTTTTGTGTCGACTATTATTACCCGCGAGTATAATTTTTGTGTGGGTTACGAGTTTACACAATGAGATTATAGAACTCTTTATTTGGATTGATTGAATTGGAAGGAATTGGGGTTTTAAGGCGCACCAACACATGAAAAGGTTATATGGCGCCTAACAGGCATGAACATGCCAGGCTCATCTTCCATATACATCGAGATAAAATATGGAAAATGGGCCTAGAACCTTCTCACCCTGAACTGCAGAGTTGCTGCAAATTCTATCGTAGAAACACCATAAACGCTGGAGCCACGTTATTGTTTTTCTGCCACTGCTCTTTTGATGCGAGCAAGATAGCACCTGAAACAATGCAGGGATCATGATGAAGACCTTTAATGAACATGAACAAAAAATGATAAAATGAACATGAATTTGGGGGGGATTCTACCCCTCTGCCTACCCCTCCAAAGGGATCTGCAGTGGCCCTATTCTTTTCCCCGTGACCAAACGGGGGCCCCCTATTTATTTGGAATAGTTTTCAAAGTTTAATTCTATCCTATTGATTGCATTGCATAATTAATTTATATGGCATCCAAATACTTTATCAGCTGCAGTTGTTGTTTTTACATTTTAATCGTCTTTAAAGGCTATTCAGATAGAATTAAGTTATACAAATGAATAGTTAACTTGTCAGCTTTTAAAACTTTCAGTTAAAAAGATTGCAAAGTCTCAACTTTGAGATTTGCTGACCCAAAAATTGAGATTTAAAAAAAAAAATATAGCAAAATGTCTAATTTAAGGATTAAATATGCAGTTTTGCCTTTACTTATTTCTTGCAAAATTGTGAAGAAAAAAAATAAGGAACAAGGAAAAAAAAAAAGGAAGAAAACAAAAAAAACTAATATAAGAAACATTATATATCACAATATTGTATGACTATATGTAACAACATTATGTTATAAATGATTCAACATCAGAAAACCATTTTTTCTGCAGACTATAAACTCTAATGATCTGTTGGATCTGGCTGTTAGTGTAAACTGCATTACACATTCATTTGTTAAGCTGAACCTTTAAATAAATGAGACATAATTAGTATGCTTGCTGTATTTGAGACTTAATCTGTCCAAAATGTCACCTCCAGTGATATATGTATCTGATCATTACCATGTGAGTACCTGGACATCCTGCAGGGGTCTATGCAACACTGATTCAGGTACATATAATTACAGAAGAAGCTACTACGGTTGTGCTTTCAACTCTCGCAAGTTAACATTTTTCATCTTTTTGTCAAGTAACTTGACAGGCGAAACATGCCTGAAACAGCTGCAGTTTGCCTATAGGAACACACCGCAATCTTGACGCAATCTTGACGTATTAAAAACTCATGGAGTCCTGTTAGTTTTTCAAAATATATTCCATTTGTTCATCAGTAAAAATTGTATAAAGCAAATTGATTTTGAATTAAATTGAATTGGGGTTTTAAGGCGCACCAACACATGAAAAGGTTATATGGTGCCTAAAAGGCATGAACATGCCAGGCTCATCTTCCATGTACATCGAGATAAAATATGGAAAATGGGCCTAGAACCTTCTCACCCTGAACTGCAGAGTTGCTGCAAATTCTATCGTAGAAACTCCATTTACGCTGGAGCCACGTTATTGTTTTTCTGCCACTGCTCTTTTGATGCGAGCGAGATAGCACCTGAAACAATGCAGGGATCATGATGAAGACCTTTAATGAACATGAACAAAAAATTATAAAATGAACATGAATTTGGGGGGATTCTACCCCTCTGCCTACCCCTCCAAAGGGATCTGCAGTGGCCGTATTTTTTGCCCCGTGACCAAACGGGGCCCCCGGCAACCACACGGGGCTAAAAATATTGCTAACTGTTGATTACATTTCAGCACTAACATATTCAAACCTATGGTAAAATAATGATGAAACATTGGCAACCCAAAACTGTACTTAAATATATGCAAGCAGGTTTAAAGTCAAAATGATACTGGATTAATAAATCGAGAGGCTAATTTCCATGCTTCATAAAGACTTCAAATTGCCATGTGTCCCTTTAAAGTGATTTTACAACATTAAAATCATTTTTAAAAATTGTTCTTGCCCCATATTATTATGTTTGTTTTTCAATATATAAAATAGGGAGTAACAAAAAAGTGACCAAAGGCTAAGTTGAGGGTTCAGTACAAAACTATTGTATCTCCTTCTTTATTCATATGTAGTAACAATAGTTTTGCGCTGACCACCTCAATGTGTATTATCAAGATATCTGAAAACATATTTGGGTAAAAAACTCTGAATTGTTTGGGGCCTGATTTTTGTTCAATTATGCAGAAAAAAAGAGGAGCAAAATAAGTCTTTTAAAGCAAGTGATCTCTAAAAAGATTAATTGAATGAATGGTGTTTTACATCATTTTTAGCACACGTTAGGCAATATTGAAGGTAATTTTTTTGTGGATGAGGCAACCACCCCATTTTCCCTGTAAAATTCGATTATTTTAAAGAAATGTCGACAAGAAATGGTGATTATTTTATTTTTAAAATTAATTTTTTTATGAATGCAATAAACATTATATAATCCGTTCATGCCCCCTGTGATGTCACGCGATAATTGATAACCATCATGTGATTAATGGACCGAATAGCCAATCAGATATGCCATTATTTGCTATCTTTCGGGCAACTGACCAATCAGACAATCCGGTGCGCATCCAACAGTCGGTAAATCTTACTGTTTTGTTTTTCTGTATACAAACTACGAAGAGATGAAATTAAATTGCGGTAACCGACAAAGGTGGCTAATTGCACGCACTATTATGAATAAAGGCGCTACTTTCACCTGCTTTAATAGCTATCCCATCATGATCCCGATAGGTAGCAAACTGCGGATCCATAATTGAACTATTAAATTCCATGATGAATGGAACAAAGGATGAGATGCACTGACGATAATTTCTATGTTTACATCATGTACATAGCTCAAATTTGAGCAGAAATGGAAAGATGGTATGATATATATAAAAGAATAAATATGAAAACTTTAATATTTCCATTCTTGGTCAATATGGGGCGTCGAAAACGCAAATTGTCTCCATTAAAGTTGGATAATAAAGTCTGAAAATTGAGTGCTTTTGGCTTTGGTGTTAATAGGCAAAATAATCACTGCGATGACAATTCAGAAAGGGATAATCAGTCTGAATTAGTAAATAATCGATCCTCAAAACCAAACAAACCAAAACAGACCAAAAGCTGTTGTAAAAAGAAATTTTAGACCTGAATGGCAACTTACTAGGCAATGGCTAGTGTCTGACACATCAAAGCATTTAATGTTTTGCAAGATTTGTCTTAAAGCTCAGCTGACCAACTCATTTACGATAGGGTGTATTTATAGTCTTAAACTGGAAAATATTCAAACACACGAGAATCCAATAGAAAATCGGTATGTACATGTAAAACTATATAATACTTTATTTAGCTGTGTATTGGTCACAAAATTGAATTGCTGAACTGCACAGAAGACAACTTTTTCAAATTAAAACATTTTATACAAACACCATGGTGACTCTGGTACATGAAAGTTCTTTAATTTATGCAATATTTAAACAAGAAATCCGTGGATTCACATGTCTCGCCTAACGGGGGCTGGACTTAAAAATAAAAAGGTCAATGATGATTAAAAGAAAGTTTGTAAACATTTTAGTATCTAAAAACAATTGAGTTTGCCGTTTGCTGAGATGACATTTAAGTGCATTTGTTTAAAAACAAAATGCCATTCTATTAAAAACAAGAGGCCCAAGAGGGACTGTGGATGCTCTACTGGCTAAAACTGCTAGGTGGGGGTGGGTGGGTTTATATTAACGTTCTAAACAAATATGGTAAAGATCAGACAAAAAATGATGTAACTACAGATTTAACAAAGGAAAATACAATATAGCATTTTTCAACTAATCAAGGGCCATAACCTGTCGTTACTAACTCGATCTAGCTGGTTTTCAAACTTGTCCAAAATTTCATTGATATACCATGCTTTGCACAACTAGACATCATACTGAGGCTAACCCCTTCCTGCCAAATTTTGTAGAAATCCAACAAGCCATTAAGGAGGAGAAGGGACAACAAGAAATTTAAAGTAAAAATGTCAAAGTGCCATAACTCCGTCATAAATCAGCAAACTGGAACAAAAGTGTGATATGCACAACTAGAAACCGGAAAAATATGCAATAGGCACAGCAATGTTTCCTGCTAACACGGCGTTAACACCAAAAAACAAAAAAAACAAAAATATAATGAAATAAAAAAAAAAAAAAAAAAATTCAAACAAAATATTTAAAAAAATAAAAAATAAAAAAAAATAAAAAATATATATATATAAAATATATCTATTAAAAAAAAAGAGTAATAATAAAAAACAAGAGGCCCAAGAGGGCCTGTGGACGCTCTACTGGTTCTAGATAAAGTTTATGTATAAGGGGCCATAACTCTTTCAAATATCGTTCAACCAGAACATTGTGAAGATATACGCAACTAGGCTTGGTACTGATTGTCCCTGACAAGTTTCGCTGAAATCCAGCCAGAGGTTCAGGAGAACTAGTCTGTACAAAGTTAGTGTATTAAAACCTTTAAGGGGTCATAACTCTGCCAAAATTCATTCAACCAAAACACGGCAATGACAGGTGCAACTAGGCTTGGTACTTATCATCCCCATCAAGTTTCATTGAAATGCAGCAAGGAGTTCAGAAGAGACTAATCTGGACAATGTTTGGCTATTAAAACATTTAAAGGGACATAACTCTGCCAAAAATCATTCAACCCCAATATGGCAACGATATGCACAACTAGGCTTGATACTGATCATCCATTTCAAGTTTCGTTAAAATCCAGTCAGGGGTTCAGGAGAACTAGCCCGGAAAATGTTTGTGTATCAAAAATCTTTAAAGGATCATAACTCCATCAAAAATCTGTTAACCGGAATGCCACGATGATATGCACAACTATGCTTGCTGCTGATCATCCCTGTAAAGTTTCGTTGAAATGTGGGGAGGCATTCAGGAGAACTAGTCCAGACAAAGTTTGTGTATTAAAACCTTTAAAGGGCCATAACTCTGCCAAAAATCATTCAACCGGAACACGGCAATGATTTGCACAACTAGACCTGATACTGATCAACCTTGTCAAGTTTCGTTAAAATCCAGCCAGGGGTTCAGGAGAAGTAGCCCGGAAAACGTTTGTGTATCAGAAACCTTTAAAGGGCCATAACTCCACCAAAAATCTGTAAACTGGAACGCGACGATGATATGCACAACTATGCTTGGTGCTGATCATCCCTGTAGTTTGGTTGAAATGTGAGAAGGAGAACTAGTCCAAACCTTTAAAAGGACATAACTCCGCCAAAATCATTCAACTAGAACACGGTGACGAAATGTACAACTAGGCTTGGTACTGATCATCCTTGAAAAGTTTCACTGAAATCTGGCCAAATGAAGGCCATTTCTTCTTAATGAGGCCAAAATATAGCATATTTCAGAAAATCAAGGGCTATAACTCTGCTGTAAATGGTCTAATCTGGCTGGGATTGAAATTTGTTGAAGCTTTCATTGATAGTAACAATCTGGTAAATTTTGGTGAAGATCGAATGAAAAATGAAAGCCCTATCATATTAACGAGGCAAAATATAGCATAATTAACTAAATCATGGGCCATGACTCCGCTGTTCTGGTGCAATCTGGTTGGTTTTCGAATTTTTCCGAGCTTTCATTTATATTAACAATCTGGTCAAGTTTGGCAAAGATCGGACGAAAAACGAAGGCTCTATCGTAATATAGCATTTTTAACTAAATCAAGGGCCATAACTCCGCTGTTGCTTGTCCGATCTGGCTGGTTTTCGAACTTGTCCAAGCTTTCATTGATATTAACAATCTGGTAACGTTTGGTAAAGATCGGTTGAAAAATGAAGACCCTATCGTCTTAACGAGGCAAAATATAGCCTTTTTAACTAAATCAAGGGCCATAACTCCGCTGTTACTAGTCCGATATAGCTGGTTTTCGAACTTGTCCGAGCTTTTATTGATATTAACAATGTGGTTAAGTTTGGTAAAGATAGGATGAAAAATGAAGGCCCTATCATCTTAACAAGGCAAAATATAGCATTTTGAACTAAATCAAGGGCCATAACTCCGCTGTTACTGGTCCGATATGAATGGTTTTCGAACTTGTCCGAGCTTTCATTGATATTAACAATCTGATAAAGTTTGGTAAAGATCGGATGAACAATGAATCCCTTATCGTCTTAACGAGGAAAAAATATAGCATTTTTAACTAAATCAAGGGCCGTAACTCCGCTGTTACTGGTCTGATATGGCTGGTTTTCGAACTTGTTCAAGCTTTTAACAACATTAACAATTTGATAAAATTTGGTAAAGATCGGATGAAAAATGAAGGCCCTATCGTCTTAACGAGGCAAAATATAGCATTTTTAACTAAATCAAGGGCCATAACTCCGCTGATACTAGTCCGATCTGGCTGGTTTTCGAACTTGTCCGAGCTTTCATTGATATTAACAATCTATTAAAGTTTGGTAAAGATCGGATAAAAAATGAAGGCCCTATCGTCTTAACGAGACAAAAGTTAACAGACGACGGACGGACGACGGACGACAGACGACGGACAACACACCATCCCATAAGCTCTGCTGGCCGTTGGCCAGTAGAGCTAAAAAGGCAAAACATCTGGTAAAGTTTGGTAAAGATCAGATGAAAAATGAAAGCCCTATCGTATTAACGAGGCAAAATATAGCATTTTTAACTAAATCAAGGGCCATAACTCTGCTGTTATTGGTCTGATCTGGCTGGTTTTCGAACTTGTGCCAGCTTTCATTGATATTAACAATCTGGTAAAGTTTGGTAAAGATCGGATGAAAAATGAAGGCCTTTGGCCAGTAGAGCTAAAAATCATCAGCTCCAAAAAGTAGGTCAAGGTCATTGATGAAATCCAGGCAACCAAAAAAAAAGATGCACTACCGAAGACACAACTATGTCAAAATAGAATATGTTTTCTTCCAAAGATTAAGCTATAAATTAGGTTTAAAACATCTAGTGCATAATTCTAGTTCATGAGAAAGTGATGTAAATGTAACAAGTAAAGTTATCTGCCCTTTGCTTGGATGGTGAAGGTCACATCCACATTTGCTTTGTCACGTTGAAATGTACCACTCAAGATACAACTATAAGCAAAGTCAAAGGTCTTAGTGCATACAGTTTGTGAAAAAGTGACCTAAACGCCAAAGTTGAAGGTAAAAATTATAAGGTTATCTGCCCTTGCTTGGAGGGTCAAGGTCACTTTCACATTTGCTTTATCACGTTGCGATGTACCACTCAAGATACAACTATAAGCAAAGTTTTAAAGGACTAGTGCATACAGTTTGTGAAAAAGTGACCTAAACTCAAAAGTTGAACCTAAAAATTATTAAGTTATCTGCCCTTTGCTTGGAGGGTCAAGGTCACTTCCACATTTGCTTTGTCACGTTGCCATGTACCACCCAAGATACAACTATAAGCAAAGTTTGAAAGGACTAGTGCATACAGTTTGTGAAAAAGTGACCTTAGAAACGCAAAAGTTGAACCTTAAAATTAGTAAGTTATCTGCCCTTTGCTTGGAGGGTCAAGGTCACTTCCACATTTGCTTTGTCACGTTGTGATGTACCACCCATGATACAACTATAAGCAAAGCTTGAAAGGTCTAGTGTATACAGTTTGCAAGAAAATGACCTAAACGCAAAACTTGAATGTTGACGCCACCACCGCCGCCGGAAAAGCAACACCTATGTCGACAGTACGATATGCTTGATAAATATGTAAACTGTACTTATTATTATTATTATTATTATTATTGAATAAGAGTAAAATAAAAAAAAATATATATGTCTTCCTTTCTATTTGCCCTCAGTGTTGTGTAGTATATTTCCCATTCAAGTATACTATAGCATACTTCATAGTCATTTAAAAAAAATATACATCACAATTATAATGTGGACATCGTCGGAGTTAACACAAAGACGAAACCACTCCTACATTGACTTTGGCTATTATTTTTATGGTTAAAAATTACTTGTCCATTAACTGAAATTGGCCAGTGTGAGCACTGAAAAACTAGATGTGTGCTCCGCGGAACACGTGTGTCGCCTGTCAGCGCTTTGTCAGTATAAAAAGTATTTTGCATCCAGATAAATGACCTCGACAAACTGGCCTGAATAAGTTTTCGTGAAGAGAACAATTATTTAACCCCTATAATGACCTTCAACTTTATATTTTAGTATGGCCATGTCGATGTTGTCATGACAAGTATATATTGAAAGTTAGATGAAGAAATGAGAAAGTTATAACCAACGTTAAGCGTTCGCGTAGAAAAAAATAAAAGTATTTAACCCGTATCATTACCTTTAGTGTGACCTTGACCTTTATATTTTAGTATGGTCATGTTGATGTTGTCATGAGGAGTATATATTGAACGGTTGATGAAGAAATGGGAAAGTAATATCCAACGTTAAGTTTTTGTGACGGACTGACAGAGGACATAGTGATCCCTATGTATCGCATTTTTCTTCGAAAAGGCGACACATAAAGTAAAACAATAAATAAAACCTAATAAATTGAGCACTCTTGATGTAGAGCACAAAGGGCTTTTACTAGAAATTCATCTTATGGATGGCGGGCGGTGTACTGTACTAGTTCTACCCAGGAAAAGTGGGTGGTCTGACTCCACCACAAAACAAGAGGCCCAAGAAGGCCTGTGGACGCTCTACTGGCTTTAGATAAAGTTTATGTATAAGGGGCCATAACTCTTTCAAATATCGTTCAACCAGAACATGGTGAAGATATACTCAACTAGGCTTGGTACTGATTGTCCTTGACAAATTTCACTGAAATCCAGCCAGAGATTCAGGAGAACTAGTCTGTACAAAGTTAGTGTATTAAAACCTTTAAGGGGTCATAACTCTGCCAAAATTCATTCTACCAAAACACGGCAATGCCCCTGCGAAACTCTGTTCTTATACTCAAGAACAGTTCATGAACAGTTATAGAACATTAAGAACAGTTCCTGAACTGTTCTTGATTCATTGTTCTAGAACATATGTTCGTTATATGTTCTTGAACATTTTCAAGAACTATTGAAGATCATTTCAAGAACTTTAATTTTTCTTAAGATATTCTTGAAAGGTTCTTGAAAAAGTTTAGAACAGTTCAAGAACCTTTAAATAGAGAAAATGTTCTAAAAATGTTCTTGAACAATTTGAAGAACAAATGAAGAACCGTTCAGGAACTTCAAGGGTTCTTAAACCGTTCTTAATTAGTTCTTAACTCTTAAGTGTTCTTAAACTTTAAGTGTTAAGCACTAATTAAGAACAGTTTAAACCCTTGAAGTTCCTAAACTGTTCTTCATTTGTTCTTGAAATTGTTTAAGAACAGTTTTAGAACATCTTCTCTATTTAAAGTTCTTCAAATGTTCTTTAAAATGTGAACTAAATTCCTTTAAGTAATAGATAGAGTATGGTTTCATTGAGTTGGTTCATATAAACATCGAGATGGGCGTAGCCCATCGAGGTGTTTTAATTAACCAACGAGATGAAACCATACTCTATTTGTTTTGTAGCATGTCCATTTCAGCTCTATTTCAGTTATTCTAACAGTTATTCTCACTGTTATTCTCACAGTTATTCTGACAGGTCTTATTTTGAATTAAACGATTTACACATGTGTCTGAACAAAGAGAATTGTCTGTGACCATGCTACAAATAGGAAATGTAATTAATATGTGCTTAAAATATCTACAAATATGTTTTATCTTAATAGGAATGTCGTTACTAATCGATTACAGCTGTGCAAATGTAAATATACATTAAATTAGTAAGCATTAGTCACAATATTAACCACCTAATAAACTATTGTGATCTTCCCTTATTAGTCACACTACTTACTGATACAGCGTTTGAAAAAGGCATTATTTTTGTAATGCTGACAGGCACAGGTATTAAACTGAAATATGAAATTTCTTTGTTTTAAGTAGCTTGAACACACCCCAAGTATACATAGATGGCTTTTGCTGGGACATGAAAACAATTATCCATAAACTTGGTATAAAAAGACATTTAGATTAGTATAAACTAACTGGGTCACCCTCGATAAATAAAGACTTTCAATTCAATTCAATTCAATTATTTTGTAGCACTTAAATTTTGTGTTGATTAAATTAAAGTTCAGTAGTTTCAAATCTTTTGAGTATTTCCACAAAACAACATAATTTATTACACCATTTCCAGAACAGGTTTTTCCATAAAAAACTGAATGTTTATGAATGTTGTTTAACGGGTCATCAACACAGTATTAGGTTAAAAGAAAAATTACAGTTCTTGAAATGTTCCTCAATAGTTCTTGAAAATGTTCAATGTTTAAGAATATATTAAGAACATGTTTCGCAGGTGTTCATCTTCATTAATTAAACAAATCTATACTACTATTAACAAACAAATATATGATAATGACATTAATGCATGAACAGTTTAATATAATAACATTATCTGCAGTTTAAAACCCATGTCTTCATTTAAGTAGGTAAAGAATATATGACACCTGAGTGATTCTGACAAAATTGCAAATAAAATGCAGACGCCATTCTTTTGAATTTTTGGCGGTAAAATGGCAGCCCAACTGAAGATTGTGCTTGCATCATTTAATGATTAAATGTAAGTGTTTTGTGATAATACTTTCATTAATTATTGTGTCAAATATCTTATACATTTAATAGTTGTATTTGAAAGATGAAATTTCTAAATGTAGTCTTTAGAAACAGTATTTTAAAATGAAACCCCTATTGTCATATGTTTTCGCGGATTGAAATGGTATTCAGCACTGCAGATATTATTTCATTTCAGTATCATATGTAACATTTCACCAAGTATGACCAGGCATTCTGAAGGTTCAATTAATGAATTGTTCTTTAACTGTTATGTAGGTTAAATTAGTGGCCAAGGGAGTTCTGGAACTGTGCAGGAACTGTTCTGGATAGATTGTTCAAGAACTATTCTTGAGCTGTGCTTCATCTGTTCTTGAGTTAGATGAGACAAAATTTCTTGAACTTATGTTCAAGAACAGTTCTAGAACTATCTTACTTGAACTGTTCAAGAACAGTTCCAGTATAGTTCTAGAACTGTTCTAGAACACTTCCAGTACAGATCGTTCTGGAACAGTTCTAGAACAGTTCCAGTACAGATAGTTCTAGAACTGTGCTTCATCTGTTCTTGAGCAGTTCTGGAACTGTGCATGAACGTTAAATGAGACAAAATTTCTAGTCTTGGGTTATGTTCAAGAACAGTTCCAGTACAGATAGTTCTAGAACTGTTCTAGAACAGTTCCAGTACAGATCGTTCTGTAACAGTTCTAGAACAGTTCCAGTACAGATAGTTCAAGAACTGTTCTTAAACATAAGTGCTAGAACTGTTCTTGAACATACGTTCTAGAAAATTTTGTCTCATTTAATGTTCACGTACTGCTCTAGAACTGTACCAGAACAGATTAGGTACAGTACAAGAACAGTTCTTGAACAATCTATCCAGAACAGTTCAAGAATTGTTCATGCACAGTTCTAGAACATTTTGCAGGGGTGAGGTGCAACTAGGCGTGTTACTGATCATCCCCATCAAGATTCGTTGAAATGCAGCATCTGGACAACATTTGGCTATTAAAACCTTTAAAGGGCCATTATTATTATAACTCTGCCAAAAATCATTCAACCCGAATATGGCGATGATATGCACAACTAGGCTTGATACTGATCATCCTTGTCAAGTTTCGTTAAAATCCAGTCAGGGGTTCAGGAGAACTAGCCCGGAAAATGTTAAAGGGCCATAACTCCATCAAAAATCTGTTAACCGGAATACCACGATGATATGTACAATTATGCTTGCTGCTGATCATCCCTGTAAAGTTTTGTTGAAATGTTGGGAGGCGTTCAGGAGAACTACCCCAGACAAAGTTTGTGTATTAAAACCGTTAAAGGGCCATAACTCTGACAAAAATCATTCAACCGGAACACGGCAATGATTTGCACAACTAGACCTGATACTGATCATCCTTGTCAAGTTTCGTTAAAATCCAGCCAGGGGTTCAGGAAAACTAGCCAGGAAAATGTTTGTGTATCAGAAACCTTTAAAGAACCATAACTCCACAAAAAATCTGTTAAATGGAACGCGACGATGATATGCACAACTATGCTTGGTGCTGATCATCCCTGTAAAGTTAAAATGTGGGGAGACGTTCAGGAGAACTAGTCCAGACAAAGTTTGTGTATTAAAACCTTTAAAGGGACATAACTCCGCCAAAATCATTCAACCGGAACACGGTGACGATATGTACAACCAGGCTTTGTACTGATCATCCTTGAAAAGTTTCACTGAAATCTGGCCAAATGAAGGCCCTTTCTTCTTAATGAGGCCAAAATATAGCATATTTCAGAAAATCAAGGGCCATAACTCCGGTGTAAATTGTCCAATCTGGCTGGTATTGCAAATTGTTGGAGCTTTCATTGATAGTAACAATCTGGTAAAGTTTGGTTAAGATCAGATGAAAAATGAAGGCCCTACCATAGTATTAACGAGGCAAAATATAGCATATTTAACTAAATCAAGGGCCATAACTCCGCTGTTCTGGTCCGATCTGGTTGGTTTTTCGAACTTGTCCGAGCTTTCATTTATATTAACAATCTGGTAAAGTTTGGTAAAGATCGGACGAAAAACGAAGGCCCTATCGTAATACAGCATTTTTAACTAAATCAAGGGCCATAACTCCGCTGTCGCTGTTCCGATCTGGCTGGTTTTCGAACTTGTCCGAGCTTTCATTGATATTAACAATGTGGTAAAGTTTGGTAAAGATAGGATGAAAAATAAAGGCCCTATCATCTTAACGAGGCAAAATATAGCATTTTGAACTAAATCAAGGGCCATAACTCCGCTGTTACTGGTCCGATATGAATGATTTTCGAACTTGTCCTAGCTTTCATTGATATTAACAATCTGATAAAGTTTGGTAAAGATCTGATGAACAATGAAGCCCATAATGTCTTAACGAGGTAAAACATAGCATTTTTAACTAAATCAAGGGCCATAACTCCGCTGTTACTGGTCCAATATGGCTGGTTTTTTAAAACTTGTTTGAGCTTTCGATGACATTAACAATATGATAAAGTTTGGTAAAGATCGAATGAACAATGAAGCCTCTATCGTCTTAACGAGGCAAAATATAGCATTTTTAACTAAATCAAGGGCCATAACTCCGCTATTACTAGTCCGATATGGCTGGTTTTCAAACTTGTCCAAGCTTTCATTGATATTAATAATGTGGTAAAGTTTGTTAAAGATCGGATGAACAATGAAGGCCCTATCATCTTAACGAGACAAAAGTTAACGACGGACGACGGACAGACAACTCGCCATCCCCTAAAAATTGACCGTCATATATAACCTTATAGTTTATGTGTTGGAAACGACGTAAAAAAGCATACAAACAAACAAATCATCTGGACGAAAAAAATGCAACTGTATGAAGTGACACATCAAAAACTATAATGTAACCTGAATCTAGACCTATTTGGTACTCTGTGGTTAAATGTACATGTAGTTGTTATATCATGCAGACGCTTGTCATCCACTCTTCAACAATAAAGCCAGTGCCTCAGTCGTATTGACCAAACTGTATTTGGAAGGTAACTCTCCAACATCCGGGTGTCGCTGTCAAAATGGCATAAAAAAATAATGGATTTGCACCGCCACCCTATAATTTCTAGACTTGGAGAACCCTGAATATACCAAAATCTTATATCCCACATGCAAAAAGACACAAAGAACATAAAATATCCCACAACAGGGCTCGACCGTAACATTTGTCATACTCTCTGAATCTAGTACAGTTCAACTTCAGATGAGGTCTTTACGAATTAAGGTTAAAAAATATATTCCTTAAAGAGCTATATATGTAGCATGAAACCATATATTAAGATGTTAATTCAAGTTAATTTTGTTATAATGGCAAGTAATATAAATCCAAGACATTCATTTAACTAGAGTATCAATACACTGAGAGAAATCTCTACGTAATCTGTATTTAAAAATCTCCAACCTGCAATTTTAAAAGTTCAGACAATGTCGAACCCTGAAAAAGAAAAAAAAGAAACGACCACAAGTACGAATGTATCCCATATGTTTACCCTGATTGTAAGACGATTCATAGTGACTTTTTTCGTAATAGTGTGCGTACTCGTCGCCAACCCAGTCTGGCCGGCGACAGTCTCCATCTCGTTGGCACTCCACCGCCATCCATATACTGTCGTGCATTTGCTGCTGTTCTATCAACTTCCTCTCTTCCATCTGTACGAAGCGACGTGGGCGCATACTAGCGTGTATCATCCTCACCACATTCTTGTTCCGTATATTGGGCTTGCCATCTATTTCCCAGGGATGGTCTGTGCAATGCTGCTGATTGTTGGGTTGAGCTTCAGATGGCTCCAAACTGCCATGTGGTAGAATGTTGCCAGACGGCTCCACATCGGTTTGTGGTAGAACGTTGCCAGACGGTTCCATGCCGGTTTGTGGTAGAATGTTGTCAGGCGGCTTCACGCTGGTTTGTGGTAGTATGTTGCCAGATGGTTCCACGCCAGTTTGTTGTAGCATGTGGACAACAGTTTCCTCAACAGTAGTAGCTCTAGGGTTTGATTCTGTTCTGGATTCTTGATCTGTGACTACCACTTGTTCAGGGTTTGGCTTTTCCATAGTTTCAGGTTTGGCAACTTTTACTTGTTCTGGGTTTGCAACTACCCTACTAGCCTCTATCATATTTTCAAGACTACCATCTACCACTTCTTCAGAGTTGATCTCTTCCACATTTTCGGGGTTGGTATCCATCCCAATTGCAGGGTTAGCATCAACCACTTTTTCACGGTAAGCATCTGTTACAGTTTCAAGGTAAATATCTACCACTTTTTCAGGTTTAATCTTTCCTGCATTTTCAAGGCTGGCATCCATCCAAGTTTCTACCACATTCTCAGGGTTAACATTTACCACTTTTTCAGGGTTTATTTCTTCTGCCTTTTCAGTGTTTATATCTTCTGCATGTTCAGGGTTGGCATCCATATTAGTTTCAGGGTTAGCATCTACCACTTTTTCAGTGTTGGCTTCCATTCTAATTTCAGGGTCAACATCTACCACATTGTCAGGGCCAGCATCTACCACTTTATCTCGGTTGGTCTCTTTTGCATTTTCAGTGTTGGCTTTCATCATGTTTTCAGGATTAACATCTACCAAATGTTCAATGTTAACAGTAACCACTTTATCAGAGTTGATATCTTCTGCATTTTTTGCATTGATTTCTTTCGCATTTTCAGGGTTAGCATTCATCCTAGATTCAGGGTTAGCATCTACCTCACTTTCAAGGTTAGATTTAACTGCTGTTTCTGTATTTGGATAACATTTCAAGTTATTGTCAGTATTTACAGTTTCCTTTTTCACATCTATGTTTGCACTGTCGCCATTGTCATTATGTTCAATAACACTATTAACAGATTTCATTACTTCAGCAGACGATATATCGCAAATTGATCGTTTTCTCACTTTGTTTTCATATGCTAACTCTTGTTTTACAGTAACCTCACCTTCTTCATCTGAAAGAATTCTTTCTTTATTGTAATGCATGTCTTTAAGATCAATTCAAAATGAATACATATGTTACACATTGACTGCAGGTTTGTGCCAAATGAAAAATTTACGACTACAATTAAACCTTCAACAACCAGCTGTCTAAATTCATACAAAAAAAGGCAAACTGTCCATTTATAGCGTAACCCTATAGTAAATTAACTCGCTGTTATACTTTTTGCTTTCTTGCACATGAATTTTCAAAAAGTTTAATCTCAAATAAGCCTTTTTTTACATGAAGTTATGATCACCAAGGGCAGATCATCCTTTTAAATATATTCTTAACAAAAAGTATGGCAGTCAAGATCACAAGGTTTTACAACTCCTTTATAGCAAAATATGGATTTGTGAATGTTTAATAAATATAATATAATTGAACTGGGGTATTAAGGCGCACCAACACATGAAAGGTTACATGGCGCCTCACAGGAATGAACATGCCTCATCCTCCATGTACATCAAGATAAAATATGGAGAACAGGCCTAGAACCTTCTCACCCTGAACTGCAGAGTTGCTGCAAATTCTATTGTAGACACTCCATTTACGCTGGAATATAATAGAAACAAGATACATGTACAAAATGTGTTCTAGATATAATATTATATACATTTATCACATAACATGGCTTCTGGAAAGTAATAAAGCCACGACTATTTCCCCTGTATGAGGACAAAATCACAGTGTTGGTGAACAGTAAACAGTTTATCCCAATTGTTTGCAAGGTATACCATATGCTACGTTCAGACACCCTATATATTTATCCTTGTCTGAAATCTTACTTTATAAAATGCATGTTTAAGTAACGTTAAATTCAGTTTAAGGTGTCGCATTAGTTGTAAGGCGAAGGAGTTACAGCCGTGTAATTATAAACAGTCTATTAAATCATTTTAGAGATTATTTTATTTTTGAACTTTGTGATTCTTGGTTTCAAGAAAGTCATTACTCAATGGGCGATACAAACAGTCATAACCTGTTTCTCACAGCAATTCAAAGGCTCATTTAGTTCTGAGAACACACTGAGTTGCATCACAACAGCATGACGTGATGTCATAATACCAGGGTGTGATGTCATAATACCAGAAAGTGATGTCATGATAGGAACAACCAAATGAAAATATGAATGAAGCATTCCGATTGGTTCAGTGATAAAAAATGGACCAATGAAACCAGTTAATTCAAAGCTCATTACATTACAACACACTGAGGTTTTACTGAAGATTGAGTAATGAGGTTCGTGAAACCCAGAAACACAAAAATTCTAATAATAAAATAATTCAAAAATGATTTAATAGACTGTTTACCATGTTTATAATAACTATCTCATCTGAAGATATCAAATTTCCTACCAATTAAGTTCTTCAACATCACCAGTGCTTTGTAATTTCCTTACAATATCAAAAGCTGCATCGATTGTGGACACATTATACCATGTAAATGGAGTGCCAGTTTCAGACTGAAGTTATTAAATGAGTTGGAGATGCAAATGAAGAACAAAAATCGTAGGAAATCACCTGAACAGACGTATGAAGGAAACGCTTCATTCAAAGCGTTAAAGTCACACATTACGTGGTCCTGCCTTAATTCCATTAAGCGATGGGAAAGCTTATATAAGCAGGATTTTATTACGGATATTTCGACAATAAAACACGTTTACAAATATTTTTTACTAAACAAATGCGACACCCCGTTTAAAATTACATATTAAATCTTTTAATTTTACAATATATATGCAAATTTTAAAGCCGAAATTTACATTTTATTTCATACCCCAGTCAACCCCGTTTCCGCTTCTTGGAGAAGGGGTAGGATGGGGTATGGAAGTTAATACTCGGACCACGTAATGAGGTGTTGATTAGTTTAAACTTAAATCAATTAAACTTATTTATTTTACATCGATTGTAACGAAAGCTATATGATCGAACTTATTTGAATCACTCTAGATGTCGAGTGTCAGTGATATGATTTAAAAAATATTGTCTGGAATGAACAATTGTTTCAAACAGTTTGTTTGTATGGTGTTTTACATCATTTTCAGCACATGTAAGGTTATATTATGATGGTCGATTTTTTGTGGTGGAGGCAGACCACCCGCTTTTCCTGGGTAGAACCCGAGTACTGTACACCTCCGCCATCCAAAAGAATCAACACTACCTCACTTACAAGTCGAGCTCCCAGTGAGTTTCGAACCCGCAGCAGTGAGAGGCAAAGGTTTACAACGCAACGTCGTTAACCATTCGACCACGGAGACGCTTGTTTCAAATAGATGAACAATCCAATTTTTACATCTTCATTGCGTATCACTGTTATAAAAATCAATTTGGCATAGTATTAGGCTCCTATAAACATATAAAAAATTGTGACTTAAGAGGACCTGACCAAAAACTTTGATAAATTCCCATACACGCTGCACTGAAAATTCATATATTACATACTGTGCGCACTTCAAATGGGTTATTACAGTTGATATAGTACTCTGTTACAAGCTTCGACAGAGATTTTGAGTGCATCGGAAACTGACAGTAGAGTTAGTAGTACTTCTGACCCCTTCTATGAAAGGTGCTGGCATGGCATATTCTTGGTAAATCAATACTGACAGACCAACATATATACTTTTCATATCAAATCATTTACCGGTATTTGATTTAATCACAGTCTTTGGTCCGTCACCATAAATATGTGGGAAAAACAAACTCACTAAATAACAGAGTATTCCCCAGGAGATGTCCCTGTACCTTTACCAGTAAAAAGGCAGTGATGGATCCAGGATTTTTGATAAGGTGTGGGTGGGGGGAGCCCAGCGGGGTCATTGACGGATCTAGGATTTAAGATAAGGTGTGGGTGTGTGAGGAGTGTGTCGGGGTGTGTGATGGTGAGACAGATCTAGGATTTCAGATTATTGGGGTTGGGTAATTTAATAAAATTTAAATCCATTTCTATGCCATACACATTTCAGATTTTAGGAGAGTGTCGTGTAAGGCTGTTGGATGCCCTAATGCTGGAATTGTAAAATTATTGAAAACCCTAGCTGTGCTTGAACTTTCCTATCAGTCAGGGAACTTTTGAAAAACCATCACCTTAAATGGTGATGATGTTTGATCACAACATAATTAAATACGCGAACGCGCTACCATGCCACATGTTTATCACCGTTCATGTTGACTGTTGGTATGTTGGTTTATCGGTTAGATATAGATAGGGAACCCGCCAGTAGCTTTATAAACGAGAACCCGTCTACACACAGGTTGATTTTCGAGATAAATGGCAGAAATCGGTGTAGAAGGTTAACATGTGTTACCACTTATCATCCAAATATTATTGAATTCTGTTTGATGAATGTTATAACATTTTCTAAAAATGTATAGACGAAGAATTTAGCTTTGACTTGAATATATCAAAGTATGTGTTTCGCGACATGAATCACGACAGGAATGAAGCGTTTCACTTTGATCAAGTTGACAGTTTTTTTCTTGTTTCAATCTCAGTGATGGAAAACCCTCACATCGAAAGTTTGCAAGATTATGCTATATGACGATAAATTGTTGCCTGTTATTTTTGAAAATGTAACGAATGAATGAAGAATGAAAGATGATGGAAAAGCATGACCATGAGAATAAGTGTTTACGATGAAACATCATCACTATTTAAGGTGACGGTTTATCAAAAGTTCCCGGACTGCCTATTGTTGACATTTTAAAAAACATGCAAATGTGTTTCGAATCCGAGCAAAAAATTCCATTCTTTAACTTCTACTAAAGGCTTTCATGGGTGGCTGGGCGGGTTTGGGGTGCATGTGGCTCAATAGTCATTTTCGAGACTTTTGAACCAGATTAATGCCACAATAGTCGCTGTCACTAGTTTAAAGGGACATGTGGTAAATTTGTTTGTAGTAATTGTGGCATCCCATTAGTTTGCCTACAATGGCTTGCTATAATATTTATATTATTTGAATAGTTCACAGCAAACTGCTTTAACAAATTAATTATTATATTGCCAAATAATCCATAGTTGGCAAATTTTATTACATTTTACTTAATTATATGCAAGCAGGACTGCAGTGTGTCCCTTTAAACCTTTATCAATGCATTGACCGGTAAAGGGACACACCGCAATCTTGAAGTGTTTGAAATGTGTGTCTCGATTTATATATCTATCCAGTATCGTTTTTACTTTCACCCTGGTGACATTTAAATAAATCAAATTTTAAGTCTTCACTTAATTTGTCTTATTATACTATAAGTTTTAATATATTAGTGTTGCAATAATATCAAAAATTAATAAAATACAAAAACAAATTGCATAATACTATTCTTATAATTAATATTAATGATTGAACAAATGCAAGTTATGCAGAAAAACTAGCAGGACGCCATTTTTAAAAAATAAAGAATGCCGTGTATCCCTTTAAACATTTTATGGCAGTTCTCCTTCTCATACCAAAGCTATAGGCTTAACAGCAATTGTTTAGCAGCTGTGAAGATAACATTATGGCTTGCTTGGTTATTATCTTTAAAATGTTTATCCTTTTGTGCAATAAAGAGATACTGTATAACTATTAGTTTAAATTTCTGGATTTAACTGACTATATTGGTATAAACACACCTTGCATACTTTCCAAATTTAAGTACATAAGCACACACTTGACCCCCAGAGCACCTCCACGGTCAAGGGGTTAATGTTGTTAACCAAGAAACCTCTCACTGCTGCGGGTTCGAATCTTGTAATTGAGAAAGCGTAGATTCTTATGGATGGCGGGAGGTATACAATACTGGCTATACCCAGGAAAAATGAGGTGGTCTGCCTCTACCACAAAAGAATGACCATCATTTATGGCCTAACATGTGCTAAAAAAATCTGCCGTAGTCAAAATTAATAACAAGATGACCACCTAGCGGGGCATAAGCCTGTCATTTCATTGTTGTAGACCTAATACTTTGAAGTTATTGTCCATTGTAGACCTAATAATTTGAAGTTATTGTCCATATCACTTATTAAAGGCAAAGTTAGGTTCCAGGATAAACCTTTTTCAAAGGAAAATCATTCAAAGGGCGACAAATATATCCCCGCTACCAGTCCCCTCAATTCCCAACCTTACCGTTTGAGCAAAGATTGAGTGGAATGGGATTTTCATTATCAGACAATGGTGGTCTTGACCTTTGACATACTGACCTCAAAACCAATATGGGGCCATCTTTTCATCACAGACAGTCCACCTATTAAGTTTCATGAGATTTGCTTCAGGGGAAGAAGAGTTATGAAACGGACAAGATTTTTCATTATCGGGTTCCGGTGACCTTGACCTACTGACCTCAAAAAAGTTTCATGAGATTTACTTCAGGGGAAGCAGAGTTATGGAGTGGACAAGGTTTTCCAATATTGGATGCCGGTTACCTTGACCTTAGACATACTGACCTCAAAATCAATAGGGGTCATCCACTCACCACAGGCAGTTCACATATGAAGTTTCAAGAGATTTGCTTCAGTGGAAAAGGAGTTATGGAGCGGACATGGTTTTTCCTTTACGGGTCCCAAATCAATATGGGTCATCCTCTCACCACAGGCAGTTGACCTATGAAGTTTCATGATATTTGCTTCAGGGGGAGAGGAGTTATGGAGCGGACAAGGTTTTTCATAATCGGGGTCTGGTGACCTTGACCTTTGACCTACTGACCTCAAAATCAACAGGGTCATCCTCTCATGACAGGCAGTCCACCCATGAATTTTTACAAGATTTGTTTCATGGGGAGAGGACTTAAGGTGCAGAAAAGGTTTTTCATTATCGGGTCCCATTGACCTTTGATCTACTGACCTCAAAGTCAATAGGAGTCATCCTCTCATCACAGCAATTCACCTTTGAAGTTTCATGAGATTTGCTTCAGGGGGAGAGGAGTTATGGAGCAGACAAGGTTTTTCATTATCGGGGCCCGGTGACCTTGACCTTTGACCTCAAAATCATATAGGTCATCCTCTCACCACAGGCAATTCACATATGAAGTTTCATGAGATTTGCTTCAGGGGCAGAGGAGTTATGGAGTGGACAAGGTTTTTCATTATCGGGTCACGGCGACATTGACCTTTGACCTACTGACCTCAAAATCTCAAAATCAATTTATGAGATTTGTCTCAGGAGGAGAGGAGTTATGGAGCGGACAAGGTTGTGTCTACAGACGGACAGAGTTATGGGCCATTCATTGGATCATACTGAAGATGTGTACAAAGTTTCATTGTTATACACCTTATACTTTGAAAGTTATTGGCAAGGGTTAGTTCCTTTTACAAAGAGGAAGAATTCCAAAAATATTAATCAGAGGTTATGGGCCTTTATCAAATCAAAATGTATTCACTGGATCATGCTGAAGATGTGTACAAAGTTTCATTGTTGTAGACCTAATACTTTGAAAGTTATTGGCAACCTTAAGTTTCAGGTTAAACCTTTTTCAAAGGGAAATAATTAAAAAAATATGAATCCGAGAGTTATTTGCCATTAATTATAAGCTGTATTTCAAGGCCTTGTTTATTTATTGGGAAACTATGTTGACGGGCATAATTTTGCTTAACTGCATAACAGAATTATTGCACTTGTTTACCAAGTTTTGTTAGTATAAAGGCGGCCATTATAAATTTTGTTAAAATAAAAACAGCACTTATAAAATACGAGCTATATGATGTTGTCTAATGATGCTGAAAACGTGTGTGAAGTTTCAATAAATTATGTAAAGTAAGTTTCAGTGATACAAGCTTACAGAAAAACGTTAACCTGACGACAATCAAGAGATTGAATTGAATTGAATTGAATTTTATAGTCGCACCAACAGCTAAGGTCATATGGCGACTTTCCAGCTTCCACTGGTGGAGGAAGACCCCAGGTGCCCCTCCGGGCCATTTTCGTGCACGGGCGGGCACCTGGGTAGAACCACCGACGTTCCGCAAGCCAGCTGGATAGCCAATCAAGAGATGACAATAGCTCTTTTTTTCTTTGAAAAAGTCGAGCTAAAAATCAAGATTACCATGTGTCCTCTGAAATATTACCATGTATGGGGGTTTAAAGTTGATTTTAACATCTTTCAGTCAGTGTATACTTGTAGCACTTGCCTATAATGCTTAAAGATGAATGGCCACCCTTTTTGTAGTATCATCAATTAACAAAATTAATGTAACTCTTAAACAGCATATGAACATTTCTTGATAGTCCCGGAGAGAAACTTATATTTAAAACTGCTACTAAGTTGTATGTAAAAATAAGTATTATTTGCATGACGTAGCAGTGCTCAAGAAATAGGATAGCCCGACGCCCGGGGCTCCTCGAAATCCATTCCGGGCCTGTCTCATTTTGCAGACGAGGAGCCCGTCGGGCCTGTCTAAAAAAAAAAAAAAAAAATCCCCAAAAAAAATCAGTTTTACTGGATCTCAAGCTCAAGTTCCTCAAGACAAAATACTCCCATGTGTATTGTGAACTGTGAAAACACTTGCAGTAAAGTAATTAAAATGTATTATACACACATTGAAACAATAAGAAGTTTGAATATTTTGCTTGGCTTCGTGTCGGCAGTTTGTCACAACTTTGAGGTCGACAATTGTTGACATAAAACTCATTATTCTGCTATTAGGGTTGTGTTTTCTTTCCTTTGTGATAATAAATACCGTTTTTGTCATTAAAAACACACTAATGCATGAAAAAAAATCATTATTGATGGTATTTCGATTGAATGTTTGTGAAATGTTCGGGCCGTGAAAGTGCGGTGTCATAGTAGTTCGGATGGTACATAATTTCGGATATATTATTTTTTTTTTTTTTTTTTTTTTTTTTTTTTACATAATCAAATAAGAAAAACTGTCCTTTACAAATACATGTTGATGGAAAGAAAAATATACTGTATATGTATAAATACAGGTATAAAGTATATTTCTATTCATTATTTAAGGTGTAAGGAGTTCCTGGAATCCTACTTTTAAACAAGGATTTGTACAAATCCTTGTTTTAAATGAATTCTAGTCTATGCTCCTAATTCTTTACTTGGAGAAAGTGGTGACAAAAAGAAAAAATATAGCCAGAGGAGGCTCTGATAGTCTCATAAAACCTGATTAAAATTTGGCTCCAAATTTAGCTCCAGTTTCACCAAGTCGGCTCTGATTATTATCGTTTGGCAAAAGTGCTAGTACTCTCCTTTGCATTGGTTATAAATTACTATGTAATATTCTATTCTAACATATTTTAAACGAAATGGTAAATAAGTCCGCTGACCAGGGAGCATAAAGTGGTAGCAAAAAGAAAAATATAGTCAGAGGAGGTTCTGAGCTTGATTAATACATACGTAACAAAATTAATGTGTGCTATAAAAGTGAATAAAGACACATTTCCAATAAGAAAAAAATATTGGACCTTTCCATTTTAAATCAGGGCCTGTCCATTTCAAATCAGGGCCTGTCCATTTCAAATCGGGACCTGTCCATTTTCAAAAGCAACAAGCCCTGGGCCTGTCTCTTAAAATAATTTTCTTTGAGCACTGCGTAGATACTACTTTTACCACTGCGTGACTGCACGTGGAAATGAGGTAAATCTGAAATGAATAGCTGCACAACTATTGCCAGATAATTGAAAAAATACATTTACCTGTGGATTAATTTACCTGTTCAAAGTTTTCTACGTCATCAAATAAAATCTTATTCTCGTTTTTCACAGATATTGCAATAAGTGAATTGTAAATATCTAGTGTTGTGTATTGGTTTTGATTTAAATAATCATAAACATTTCATGAAACAAAACATAGCCGGAGAACTTTATAGTGCTGCTACACTGGAATACCACGATGTAGATGCATGACATGATACCCCATCCAGGCGCATTATACTGACACTAGGCTGACCAGTCTTAGCCAAATACTGAAAACCAAACAAGATAGCTACCTGTACAAGTACCGTATTTCTGAGGTCTTTGGTATGACCCAGCCCAGGACTGAACCCACGACCTTTAGCATGCAAGACGGACACTACCAAACGCCACAGGATTATTCAAGAAAGATAGGCATAACAAATGGTTTAGATAGTCAAAGTAAAGACTCTCGTAGTACGAGGCATGAAACACCGTATTTCCCTTAATAAGAGTGCTTCCCCTAATAGTGGCCCCCTCCCGCAACCCACCTTTTCAAAAAAGAAATCAGTATGGCGCCCTGGCGATACTATTAGGGGAAATACGGTATTAGAGGGGTCTAGCCAAGGTTAACAAATACCAAAGGTAACATGTGGTTTTGCCCCTAAATTTGCTTTATCTATTTTACTTGTAAGTTGTTAATGTACGAAATAAATATTCACTTAATTCATAAACCTCTCTCTTTAAATATATATTAACTTGTAATTAAAGAAGCTGAAGGTGACCTGGCAATCCAAACATGAATACAATCATCATAATGAGTCTCAGTTGAATATTCAATGTACCGTATTGTTTCTAATTAGCGCCCACTCCCACTAACTTCTAAAAAAAAAAAATCTTACCTTGAGGTGTAAAAGTGGTTAATATCCAAGAAAAGTGGTTAAAATCCAAGAAACAGTACACACACACTTATGAATTTAATTCCATATTTAAGTAACACAATTTTTAGCATTATATAAGGAAATTAAAATGTGTACTGGCTTACGAAAAGCGTTCTAATAAGCGCGCCCCCTTTCAGAAAATGTCACGCCCCCGGGGCACTAATTAGAAACAATACGGTACATATATATTTGTACATATATTTTCACTCACGTGGGCCTCATAAAATAATTGATTTAATTATTGTTAATGAAATACTTTGGTTGGGGATTCTCGATGCCTTGACTATAGCTTTTGATGCATAAATCATTAATTCATACGATGCAGCTTAAGGCTGTATAGATATATAGATTCTTGTTTTGTGCTGTTACTAGTTTCATTTTATAATATATACTGAAAGGAAGAAAAAATGCGACACGGGAATTTCCGCTATATATTGTATGTACAATATGCTGCTGTTAAAGGGACACTGTCCGTAAGTCAGCAGATATTGAGCATAACCAAATAACTGTCTGACTTTTATTCAGTGAAATATATACATGAAAACATGAGCATAGACACTAAGATGTCTGTAGTAATACATTCGTCAGTTTGAAAGAAAAAAGCTTAAATTATTATTTGTAAATAAAGTGGGACCCACCGTATTTACCTTTTCTGCGATCACGTGACTTCCATTAGCGCATTAGGGTTTCACCATAGTATTTAGAGCGTAATATGTATAGCCCGCTTAGCTCAGTCGGGAGATAGGTCGACCACTTTACGCTCACTATTATTACCGCGAGTGCAATTTTAGTTTGGGCTGCGAGTTCAAACGCCCGAAATGGTTTCTCTTTTTTTCTTACCGCGATTGAATTCCATCAAACAATCCTGCTTTAATTAGTAAATATTCAGTAATGTTTGGTGTGTAAGGTTTGCGAACATAATTAGTGTGTGTATTATAAGCTAAAAGTTACGGACAGTATCCCTTTAATCGAATGGTACATGGCTACGTAAGATCTTTCCTTTCGGAAAAAAGACTAAAACAACATGTAACACAGCAAATAGTTAATTCCTGAAAATTTTCATTATTGACAGAGTATGCGTTTGGCTCAAGCCTGTTAGGAAACTTGGGATGCAACATTTTGCAAACTCTTTAGGCCAAAAAAAATTGGTGTGTTTCCTACTGCATGCTCCAAAAAAATAGGGTAGGTAGGCATTTTTTTTTTTGGAGCAAGATATTGTGAGATTTTACATGTATTTATCTCATAAACCCCATACAAGTTGATGATACAACTGAAAGTTTCTCTGTGATGTCAGTTTACCTCGATATATTGTGATAAATCATTGTTCAGAACAAATTTTTTATCTTCTTTTTTTCTCTTAAAAATAGGGTCGGTCGGCCACCGGAAACACAGGTGTTTTTTTTGGCCTTACGTTAAATACAGTACTAAACTGGCTCAATTGTTCAAAGAAGAACTTCAACATTTATGAATTATTTGTTACAGCGTGTGATTTCTCTAACTAACTGCAACTTTTTTATTTTACATCTAGAGATTTCCTTGGGATATATACAGTCAGAGCTCTAACCGTAAACAGTTACAAGTTTTATAACTGCTGGAAGTTATTAAAATGCCAAATTATTATCTCCCTTTGGTTTAGAGTAGCAGATACTTTTTCCTAATAACCATTTGCTAATAAATCGAAATAGTTGCCAAATGTGCAGTGTTTATTTATGTCTGAATACTTATTATTAAGGATAAATACATCTTCATCAAGATCCAATTAGCAGTTGTTCACGAATTATCATGTTGGAGCCTACAAATTGATTTTTAATGAATTTTGTTGCGTAACAGTAGGTAACTTGAGAGGCTTTGCACATTGGATTTTCATCCATGCTCATAGAATTTTATTGCATGGTTGTAAAGTTGAATAATCACCCTACCTGGAGAAAATTATATATATAGGGAAAATTCCTGTACAGAAGATAGAATGCATCTAAACTTGAATGAGTTTGTGGTAGAAACTGATTCTGGTTACTATCCCAGTTTTAGTGTTTTTTAAATAACAGTCAGGGGTTATGAAAAACGTAACTGTTAAAGGTTAGAGCTCTGAGTGATATATGGAATTCAGTGTGCAGTAGTATACAACATATAGAGGAAATTCCCGTGTCGCGTTTCTTTTACTACTCGTAATATGAACTCCATATGAACTATTATTGTATACTTTCATATTGTCCCATTTAGTTTGCATTGAGCTAAGTGTGCAATATTCTACGATACTGCACACATTGATATGGCACTGGAACTTTTTCTCGTGCTTGCTTAGAGCCGCGAAATAGAAATAAGGAACTACTTTCAAATAACGGAATCCTTCCTATAGTGTCAACAAAAAAATACGTGTTTTTTTTTCAACCTTTTATGGCAGAAATTGATAAAATAATTGAAATGGTCACTCACCCATTGTTTTTAACGTTATCGAATGGTAAACAAACTTTAGAAAATCGCTTGATGTTTTTAATGACGTCATCCGACGTAATGACGTCATCCGACGTCAACGTAATTTTCGCGTAAAATAATCATCCACACAAAATGAAACTGAACGAATTCCATCAAAAGCTATAAAAAATAACACAAATACAAAGAAAAGTAATAGTCATACAATTAACATTGATCGAAAACAATATGAAAGTATACAATAAAAAGGTCATTAAATTTGTATGGCTAAATATTACTTGGAACTCGTTGTTTTGGCGCAGGACGACTCGCAAGCTTGTCGTCCTTTCAAAAAATAACTCGTTCCAAGTAATATTTAGCCATAAAATTCAATAACCTATAATATATAGAGGAAATTCCCGTGTCGCGTTTCTTTTTCCTTTCAGTATATGTACAACAGCTAGTAATACAAACTCCACATGAACTAATACTGATGATATAACAACAACATTCACCGAGCTGTCATGTAAAATGAATAGCAATTCAACCAAACTTAATATGCTACATGTATGTTTTTTAAAGAGGCTTTACCTATATCTTTTTGTCCACCAATTGATATAAACTTTACTTAATTATAAAGAGGACTATGAAAAAGCTAAATGGCAATAATTTCACCCAATGTAATATGCGTTTTGCTGGGGAAAAACAGGATTGAAAAGATCGGATTTTTGAAATTGTATTCGTAATTTTTTTAGACAAGCCGATTGCGGAGATTTCCGATCTTATTCGATTACAATCGGAACTGCCTCGTCGGATTGGCGAAGAGTTCCGATCGATTCGTTTACTATCAGAACTGCCCCGAATAGTTTGTTTTTGTTCAACTGAATCGCATGTCCGAGAAAATCGTAAAAACTCGTAGTTTTCCGGCAGGAATAAAAGGCTGGGCAGCATTTTATTCAAGATATTGTTTTGATCATAATTAATAATTTACAGAACTGGAATACGAACCATGTTTCTTCTTAGAATACTCATAAAATAGCTTTGTATACATATAAATGCAGTAATATTGAGTATTTAATATTTTACATTAAAAATCGCGTAGATATAGGTAGTGCCTCTTTAATGCATGTGCACATTTCATGAAACTGAATCACATTATGATGATTTTCTAACACAGATGACAAAAATCCTGCAATCCGATTGTTTGACGTTTAAACATTTGCGACTTTTAAATAATGTGTAACCCGTCGCAAATCCAGTGATGTGACGTTAAACCGTCAAAAATGTAACGTCATTTAATTTTATTTGAAAACTTTATCAAAAAAATGAAATGCGTTAGAAACGGTTTAACCATATTGAAATGCTGACTTTTGTGACAGTATATCAGTGGTTTAACGGTCAACGGCTCCGCTAACGCGTCGCTATTAAAGAAAATTTGAGACCATGAAACGACTGATATACTGTCGCAAAATTTCAATATGTAGTTAACCCTGTATTCTTTTGTATTTGTATTGGCACCAATTACTTTTCCAGATTGTTCCCAGTCTCTGTAAGTCCTATCCATTTCATATGAAACCTTACACTGCCAATTTTGCTACATATAAGTACCATATGGATATGAGTCTCATATGCTACAGGTCTATATACAACGAGTAGTACATGATTCTTATATGAAACCGTCCATATAAGAATCATATGAAAATCATATAAAAGTTGACACATGAAGATATTTTATGAAAATGCGTCTTTTAAAAACGAAACTAGAATGAATTTATTCTCATAATTAAAATGAATAGTTTGAAACTTTTATTATATAAATATCATATGAATGAAACAGTTTATATGAGAATTATATATCTGGCTCCTTTTATATAAGAATCATATCAGAATCACATGATTCTCATTTAAGAATGCAATTATATGTTTATTATAATTTATGGCAAAATAGATGAGAGCAAAATGGGTGCAAAACCACTTGAACCAAGAAGGGTGAAGATGAAAGGGTGTTTGATAAAGACCATGTTTAACTATACCTGGCACTGCTTTAAGTTTGTGTGGGAATTTTGGTAATATTGGTGGCATTTTAGGTTTAGTTGGGGTTGGCAACTTATCATCACTGTGTGGTCGTTCATGCAAGCTATCTACAGGCTCTGAGTGAAAAACAAAACAAAATGGCAAATAAATACGATAGTAGTGCTATAAATACTACAGAATCAGTGCTAGAAATATTGCAGAATCGGTGCTAGAAATACTACAGAATCAGTGCTAGAAATACTACAGAATCAGTGTTAGAAATATTGCAGAATCAGTGCTTGAAATACTGCAGAATCAGTGCTAGAAATACTGCAGAATCAGCACTAGAAATATTGCAGAACCAGTGCTTGAAATACTGCAGAATCTGTGCTAGGAACACTGCATAATCAGCACTAGAAATACTGCAGAATCAGCACTAGAAATATTGCAAAATCAGTGTTTGAAATACTACAGAATCAGTGCTAGAAATATTGCAAAATCAGTGCTTGAAATACTACAGAATCAGTGCTTAAAATGCTACAGAATCAGTGCTTGAAATACTACAGAATCAGTGCTTGAAATACTACAGAATCAATGCTTGAAATACTACAGAATCAGTGCTTGAAATACTAGAATCAGTGCTTGAAATACTGCAGAATCAGTGATAGGAATACTACAGAATCAGTGCTAGAAATAAGACAGAATCAGTGCTAGAAATACTACAGAATCAATGCTAAAAATCCTACAGAATCAGTGCTAAAATACTACAGAATCAATGCTAGAAATATTGCAGAATCAGTGCTTGAAATACTACAGAATCAGTGATCGAAATACTACAGAATCAGTGCCAGAAATACTACAGAATCAGTGCTTGAAATACTACAGAATCAGTGCTTGAAATATTTCAGAATCAGTGCTAGAAATATTGCAGTATCAGCACTAGAAATATTTCAGAATCAGTGCTTGGAATACTACAGAAGCAGTGCTAGAAATACTGCAGAATCAGTGCTTGACATACTGCAGAATAAGCACTAGAAATATTTCAGAATAAGTGCTAGAAATACTACAAAAATCTGTGCTAGAAATAATACAGAATCGGCACTAAAATTATTGCAGAAACAATGCTAGAAATACTGCAGAATCAGAGCTAGAAATATTGCAGAATCAGTGCTACAAATACTGTATAATCAGCACTAGAAATATTGCAGAATCAGTGCTAGAAATAATACAAAAATCAGTGCTAGAAATAATACAGAATTAGTTCTAGAAATACTCTTAAAACAAAATGTTAGAACTTCTACATAACATGTTCTAGAAATAATATAACAACATGGCTAGAAATAAAATAACATCATGCTAGAAATAAAACAATGCATGGGTACAAATAGCACAAAATAATGGCTAAAAATAACACAAAATGATTCGTAGAAATAAAACAAACTCATGCCTAGAAATAACACAATATCATGGGTGGAAATAAAACAATATCATGGGTAGAACTAACACAAAAGCATGGCTAGAACTAACACAAAAGCATGGCTATAAATACTCCAAATAAATATAACAAGTATAAAGTGTTACACATATATATATATATATATATTTATATATATATAATACTCTTGATGCTGAGTGTGGGGTGGGGGCAGGGAGGAGTGGGGGGTTCCACCTCTATGTTGGACCTACATGTACATTGCTGCTTTCATGACTTCACCCTGAAATGAAACCCTCAAACACATCCATGACACAGACAGGTGTGCGAGAGTACAAAGTTAGTGCAGTCATTTATGTCACCTTTATCTAGCACTTCAACCTGATGCAGTTACATACCTTTTGGCAGTATACGTTGTAGTAGCGAGCCTCCTTCTGACTTCTTGCCCTTTTGTATGTTGCAGTCCGTTGCAGCGTTGGAGGCACAGTCTGTGAAGTACATGAGCAGTACAACGTCTAGAAGGAACCAGACCAGCGACGTCGCCAACACGATCTTACAATACTGCAACTTAAGGCGGCTCACCATCCTGGCTGTCAAAATGTTATCCTGGTAAAATAGTAAAATTGCAATAATTTAAGGCAGATCTCCAACCATAGTGTTAAAAAAAAGGTGTGTTTCTTATTGCATGCTCTGAAAAAATAGGGTCGGTAGGTAGTCATTTGTTTTTTGGAGCAAGATATTGTGCGACTCTACACGTATTTATCTCATAAACCCCATACAAGTTGATGATACAGCTGCAAGGTTCTCTGTGATGTCAGTTTACCTCGATATATTGTGATAAAACATTTTTCCGAACAAATTTTTTTTTCATAAAAAGTTTTAGGGCCTTAAAAGTAGGGTCGGTCGGGCTACCGGAAGCTGATATCATGGTTACCACATTTCCCATTAAAGTAGCGCCTGGACAAGCTATGAAAAATGCCATGGGGACACTCTTATCAAATGTAAATAAAATAAAAACATTTTTATTAATTATTTTTTTTGCTGTTGGAGTGGGGATGGGTGGGAGGGGGGGAATACAAAATATCTGAAATGTATTTAATGTTGTAGATGTTTTTTTGAGGAGGTGATCTTATAAGGGAAAATATCTATTACAATGCAACTTAAGGCAGCCAATGTATTAGCCAGCCAACCATGCAGCCGTCTTTTGCACGGCCGTTTTTGAAAAATCGCGACCGACATTTGGAGGAGTGGGTGGGGTAAAAAAAAATTCTTTGTTTTGTTTTTCGCTAAACAACACCTCCAAACTCTTACTTTCTCAATATTGTTATGTTTTGTATGCATTTATAGAAGAAAGATGATCTAAAATGCACCTCTGTGAAAATATTTTAGCCCATAGACACCCTGTTGGCGCGAATTGGTGCATAACATAGTGTTAGCAAATTATTTTGCACACCCAGCTCTTGAATTTCTGCCTAATACACTGAAGGCAGCTCACCATTCAGTTCATTGTGTAAAGTGCCTACCGGTTTCCATATACAGAGTGACACGATTTGCCAAAGTTATTTTAAGCACATTGGCACAACCAAATCTTCAATTTCTGCCCAATACAGTGTTTCCCCTATATCTCGAAATCGCACTATTTTTCCCCCTTTAACTCGAAAATCGCGCTTCCCCCTCCCTCCACGGAAGGGCCTGGGCCTCTTCCCCTATTTCCGCAAAAAAGCTGTGCATGTTATCTAAGACTATGTATTGATTTAATGTGTCCAGTTTTTTAACAAATATAATTATATCAGCTTATATTCATCTTTTTATAACACAGGTTGCCAAGTACAAAAAGGGGCATAACTCTGACAAAATGGACTGCAGAGTTGTGTAACTTGCACTTGAACTGTTTTCTATTGATACAGAATACATGTGTGATGGTTTCAATGAATTTTGCCAATCGGCTTCTATCTACTCAATAAAAACTAGAACTATCGCTTAAGGTGATGAATACCTCCGCTTTTTGATCAGTTACGTGTATATAATAAAAATGTGTTATGCTACACGACTGGACAAAAATGAGTTACATGACGGAATGTTACATACAACGCCATTCCTATATAGCCCCACTTCACTTTGTGAAAGCGGGGATATAATAAAAAAAATCTGCCAACATTACATTACAAGTAACAATATTGTTCATAATGTGCCACAGGGCTCAATATTTACAGGTTTTCAATTATTTGTTAAATCTTTATTAATATTTATACACCCTCACACACTGTAATTATATAGACAAGTAAACACAGATCTTTATCTATGCTATGCCAGTGGTGATTTAACTAACACATCTAGACAGATTCAATATTTACATGGTGCAAAACGTATGTAATTTTAATTTCATAAAATGGATGAATAGAACCTAGTTCAAATCAAATGCTTTTATTGCGTTATTTTTCTTAAAACCTTCTTTTTTTTTGTTAAAATACACATAGAGTGAAATTATTTCCTTCATTAAAATAATTATGGAGAGGAGACTGTCAAAAATATACCTACGGTACATATAATATCAGGAACACACAAAAGATTTTTTCAATATTGGTACTTAAATTAAAATGCCTGACTTTTTTTTCTTTTTCATATTTAGAGGAAATAAAGAGGTTATATCCCATGGAAACTTGTCAGCATATTTAGTTTTGTTTCAAATATGTCTTGTAAACGTATCTTATTGGGACGAAGATTTTTTTTTAAATAATTAAGATGTATTTTGATATACCAGGGTTCATATGCTTACTCAGGGTCCCCTCTGGGCATCGCCAATGGAGCCAAATGAGAAGAAATTATCAAAATGGGTCGAACTTTTAGCATTTGGCAAAAATTATTTGAGCAAAAAAGATATAGCTCTAATATGTTTTTTTTTTAACCCACCAAACACCAACCATTAAACAATGGGCCTTTCAATAATGCACATCCTTATTACCCTTGACACAAAATGTGCAAGTAACAAATTGAACAATAAACCAATTAACACTTGTCTATGCCCCCACCCCACACACCACCCATTGAGATTAGTGTGACATGTGCCTGGCTTCAGGGCAGGAAGTCATTACTATGTATTACTGGTAATCTATTGCATGGCTTTGATTGGCTTGTTTTGAATTGTTCAATATAATTTCATGAATAATTTGATTGGATGATATTTACATCTGACCAATGTTTGTTCACATTCACTCATCTAGGATATGCTTCTAAATTGATTTCAAATAATTAAGAAAGAAAACGTTCACTATACCTCTAAACAATGAGGCCATATCAGATAGATAGGAATTATGAAACTGGCACATTCCCATCTGCGTTACTTTCAGGAATTATTTCGTATAAAAAATGTAGCTAAGGTAAGCAAGGCAACAGTGTTTATTGAAAGCTGCAATACGTTTACAATGAAGGATACTATTGATTTATTCAATGTGTCTCCTTAACTATGATTAATATCTAATTGTATTATATATTCTCTGTTTAGTATGAATGTAGATATACTTTATGAATGTATATTGCCACTGGAGCTATTTGGCTCATTTGGCGCAAGTGGTGTTGCAAAGAAAATATAAACCATAGGGGACCCTGATACTGTACATTTATAGTACATGTATATGGTTAAGAAACAAGGCTGTTTTCCCAAATTTTTGGCAAGATCTACAAACAAGAGGTCAATGACCTTGAAGCTCTACTGATAGGTTTTTGATTACTAGATCAGCATTCCTGCGAAGTTTCATGAAATCCGTCAAGTAGTTTCAGATGAGTAGTCACTACAAATTTTCATAGATATTAACAGTTGTCCCCTTGTCCTGTGCCATGTAGATTCTACTGGGGACAAGTTAATTGTCCCAGGTGACCTGTCCTACGGACAACTAAATTTTATAAAAGAAATGAATTTTACATCTTTAAAACTTGTGACTGAAAAAATGTAAAACATTGGTGAGCACATTGTAAATGACAAATAAAAACCATCTTGTTTTCTTGTAAATGACAAATAAAAAACATCTTGTTTTCATTGGTGGAATGCAATGAGGGAATGTAATGTCACTTTCATGAATGATCTTGTTTTTTGTATCACTTTTATGGGGCTGGCGTGGCGCAGTCGGTAGCGCGGCGGATTTGTAACCGGAGGCCCCGGGTTCAATCCTCCGTGGTGACACTGAGTTCCGTCGGTGTGTTCTTGGGCAAGACACTTTTCCTTAGCCTCGTCCGTCGGATGGGGACGTTAACCGGGGTATCTTGTTTTCTTGTAAATGACAAATAAAAAACATCTTGTTTTCATTGGTGGAATGCAATGAGGGAATGTAATGTCACTTTCATGAATGATCTTGTTTTTTGTATCACTTTTATGGGGCTGGCGTGGCGCAGTCGGTAGCGCGGCGGATTTGTAACCGGAGGCCCCGGGTTCAATCCTCCGTGGTGACACTGAGTTCCGTCGGTGTGTTCTTGGGCAAGACACTTTTCCTTAGCCTCGTCCGTCGGATGGGGACGTTAACCGGGCGGTCCCGTGTATCGGTCTATCCTCCGAGCACGTTAAAGAACCATAGGAATCTATTCGATAATAAGAGTAGGGCAGGTTCCCGGATTCCTATGTATCGTTCCCCTCTCTCTGGGGCGGCTCTAAATAACCTATACTGTGTTGATGAGCCGTTAAACAACATTCAATTCAATTGTATCACTTTTACATGAAGTGCGGTGACAAGTAAATTTGACTGGGGACAAGTAAATTGTGTAAGTTACTTGTCCTATGGACAAGTTGCTGTAAAAGTTAATATCAAACCCTGTATATCACTTATAGTTTTCAGAAGTAGTCGCTACAATCTAGTATTTTGAAAATCTATTTTTAGCCATGGCGACCATCTTGAATTTCTGGCCGACCTGAAATTTTGCTAGGATCAATTAGACATCAAGAGCAACATTCCTGTGAAGTTTCATGAAAATCCGTCCAGTAGTTTCAGAGGAGTAGTCGCTACAAGTGTTTAATGGATAACTCTATGTAAAACAAGATGGCCGCCAACAGCCATGTTTAACATCGATTCGAAACAATATTCGACAAGGACCAACATCATGTCATACTGATCATTTTAGGAAAAAATGCATATCAATATTACTTATAGTTTTCAAGAAGTAGTCCCTACAATCTAGTATTTTGAAAATCTATTTTTAGCCGTGGAGGCCATCTTGAATTTCCAGCCGACCTGAAATTTTGCTAGGATCAATTAGACATCAAGAGCAACATTCCTGTGAAGTTTTATGAAAATCCGTCGAGTAGTTTCAGAGGAGTAGTCGCTACAAGTTTTCATTATATAACTCTATGTAAACAAAGATGGCCGCTGGCAGCCATGTTTAACGTCGCATCAAAATAATTTTCGACAACGATCAACATCATTCAATACTGATCATTTTAGAAAAAGTCCCATATCAATATCACTTATAGTTTTCAAGAAGTACTCGATACAAACTTGTTTTTTGAAAATCTATTTTTAGCTGTGGCGGCCATCTTTGCATAGATCTAGACTATTTTCAGGAATTTCCCATTTTTAAAAATACCACCAGAAAGGCCAGTCATAGCTTTTTAAGATGACATAATTATTTTTCTTGTATCCAGATTGGTTAAGCCTCAGTCACGATTTAAGCTGGCTGACCTTCAACTTGCGCAACTTCCACAAGGTGAGATTTTACGTTTATCGACTGAGAAGGGGCGTAAGCTTATATCGATAAAAACTACTTTATCGATAATTAAAGTTTATAAATTGGATATCACTGTAGAGTTTAATCATTCCCCTTTAAGGAAAACTAATTATGTTGAGAAAATACGTCCGTTTGAATGCTTAAACCTTGTCTGATATACAATGAATTTACAACGGTGACACACATACTCGGTGGTTTTTGGAAACACATGTCCCTCGCTACTTATGCCAGAGCTTTCCCCAGGATTTTTTTAAGGAGTGGTGGCATTTTTGGGGAAAGCCCTGTATGCATGCAAGGTTATCAGTGTACATAAAAGCATCTTGATCAAGACTTTGCTAAAAAAATAATACGGAAAATGCTCGTTTTGATTCTCGCCGTTCTTAAATATGTATTTTATGCACCACCGCTACAGTAACCTGATTTGTTCAGATTTAAAGAGGCACTACCTATATCTAAGCGATTTTTAATGTTAAATATTAAATACTCAATATTACTGCATTTATATATAATTATATGTATACAAAGATATTTCATGAGTATTATAGCAGTCTTCGAAATAACCCACTTGCCCGAAGCCCGGGACAAGTAAAAATCCCGGCAGACAAGTTAGAATTATAACCTGTCTGCCCGATCGGGCAAGTGAAAAAAATGGTCGAAAATGATCAAATTCGGAAATTTAAATCGAAAATACATCAATAATATCTCGCGTCCGGCGGGCTACTGCAAATTTTCTTTTGAAGTAGCCCGGCAAAAAATCTGATTTTAGCTCTAATCCATATCATAAAATCCTGTGTTCCCAGCTAATTAGATAAGATTACACCACCACGCGTCGATAATAACACCAATTAACAAGGTGTTTAGACACCACGGGTGATCGGACCAGATCGATTGACACATGCATAACTCATTAATATTCGTTAGTTGTTTTAATACTAGGGTACACTTTGATTGGATAATAACGATGCTGCATCAATAATTTATTCACTCGGACATGGCTGGAAAACATTTGATTGGATGGCCATGGGGCATTATGGGAGAAGATTGTGTCTCCTTTTCCTGAGGTGCAAATTAGTTTGCAAATTGCATGCAATAGAAACCTGGCGATTGACTAAGACAATTAAAGAAGTCAAAAATCAAATTATAATACAGATGGTACCACGCAGATTACGACAATTCCCACTCATCGCGGCAATTTTATTCCACCGCGGCGATGGTATTTCGTATCCATCGTGATTATGGGGATTCTCGGTTATATTTTACCAAACTTCGTCAATAATTATATCCAACAGAATCAAAAAGCGAATAACAATCCTGAACGGCGCTATTTTAAAAAAGCTGCATCGGGGCACCATACTCATTATAAGAATTTATGTTTCCTGAACTGAAGGCCCTGGTAAACAATAACAAAAAATATCGGGAAAAGTTGTTTATAAGTGAACTTTGAACTTGAATATCTCAACAACCAAGGAAAATTTAAATATTTTTGCATAATTCCTATAAATAGAAGAACTCTGTGGGATATCGTAAATACATTTTTATCAAGATGTCACACGCTTTCTTAATTTGATTTTTGATGCAAAAAGTTTGTTCATAATTCAAAAACACGTACGCTTATCAATTAGTGTTGACCACCATATTAAAAACATCGCGTTTACAAATGTTTTGAACGTGCTTGTGTATGTACATGTAACACAAACATGTGAAGTTTATGAACTCAATACACGCTACGTCATCACATCACCTGGCCGTTCCTTTGAGTATTTGCCCGGTACAATGTAGATGCATTTGTTTGCGCGTGTAGTCATCAACGTTAGCCTATGTATATTAGCACTTGTTTATTTCGTATATAAAAGCACAACTTTATTGTTTATTAACGCTAGCGTAAAAATGTAAGAAAAAATGTAACCTGGACTGTAGATTTTATTGTCGATTTTTTTTACACGTTGATGACGACTTTTAAGTATAAATGACTATCATCAAAAAATATAAAACGTTATCCATTTCATTTCATTGATTAAGAGGCATTTTATAATAATTCTGCTTTAGCACCAACATGATTTAAAATAATCTTTTTAAAATTTAGTTAAACCCTTAAAGCCTAGATTTGGATCTGTATAAAATGCCTCTAAATTACTTAAAAGGAAATTTGTTTTATTTTTATATTGGTAAAACAACAAAGTCAAAAGTCATATATTATAGAAATAATTTTATTAGTAAATCCATTTACATACAAACATGTTCAAAATCCATTTACATACAAACATGTTCAATAACAGTTCACCAATGTGAAAAATGTTAATGAGTCGCCTAGAGTCCGCCGCGCGCATGCCGGGCTACCAAGTTCAGTTTCTGGTATCCCAGTGGGCTACCACAGATTTTAAAGATTTGTCGGACCCTGTAAACGAAACAAAGAAAATTCTTCAAGAAAATTTTTTCTCTGTTATTTTCATATAGAGAATACAGATACAATAAGAAATCAAGTTTTTTAGTCATTTTTATTGATTTTTTTTTCGGGCAAGTTAAAATGGATTCGGACAAGTTGAAATTCTATGTTGTCTGCCCGAAGGGGCAAGTGCTTAAAAAAAACTATTTCGAAGACTGTTATAGGAAGAAACATGGTTCGTATTCCTGTTCTGTAAGTTATTAATTATGATCAAAACAAAATCTTGAATAAAATGCTGCCCTGCCGTTTATTCATGCCGGAGAACTACGTGTTTTTACGATTTTCTCGGACATGCGCAATGCGATTCAGTTGAACGAAAACAAACTATTCGGGGCAGTTCCGATAGTAAACGAATCGATCGGAACTCTTCGCCAATAAGACGAAGCAGTTCCGATTGTAAACGAATAAGATCGGAAAATCACAGCAATCGGCTTGTCTAAATCAATTACGAATACAATTTCAAAAATCCGATATTTTCAATCCTGGGGTGAAATTATTGCCATTTACCTTTTTCATAGCCCTCTTTATAATTAAGTAAAGTTTATATCAATTGGTAGAAAAAAAGATATAGGTAGAGCCTCTTTAAAAGACCTGTGACAAAAAAAAACACTAAGGAAACTTTATCGTTCTTGCGAATGTGCCTTCACTATGCTACTTCTGTCCAATCATATCATTTTTTTCTACTGCTAACAGAAACATTATGGTCAAATGTGACACCAGTTTCTCAACCTATAGATGACGCAAATGTAGATAAATGCCGATTTCAAATAATAATTTGGTGAAACTCAAAATAAAATCCAATCAAAAAACGTCTTTTAAAGACTTTCATCAGAGGTTCTTTGATGTCACAACATTTTAATTGAAAGCAACTGTTAGTAGAATTACATATGAAATACAAAAGAAACATAACTTACCTGATATTCAGCTAAATGGGCATTTTCTTCCTAAATATCGATTCCACGTCTACTCGTATAGTTACAGGAAGTTATATTAGATGGGTAGGTAAAATAAACATTTGGAATAAAGTCAGTATTGATATCGTCATCGTCGTGATAGATTACATTTTTAAGAGGCACAGATCATCATCATCATCATCATCATCATACTCATCATCATCATCATCATCATCATCATCATCATCATCATCATCATGAATATAGGCCTAGTTTAAATAACCATATGGATAACACAATTTGTGCAACCACCTATGAACATGTTCTGGTTGTGTTGATACTGTTTGATAGTTTGCAAATTATCATTGCTCTGGTAGTTTACAAATTGAGTTGTTCTGGTAGTTTGCACGTTGCTGTTGTTCTGGTAGTTACATATTGATATTGCTCTGATAGTTTACACGTTGCTATAGTTCTGGTAGTTTATCATATTTATATATCGATATTGCTCTGGTAGTTTATATATATTGATATTGTTCTGGTTCTTTACATAGTGATATGGCTCTGGTTGTTTACATACCGATATTACTCTGGTAGTTTACATATTGATATTGCCATGGTAGTTTCTATATTGATATTGTTCTGGTTCTTTACATATTGATATGGATCTGGTAGTTTACATATTGCAATTGTTCTGGTTATTTAAAACAGTGATATTAATATTGCTCTGTTAGTTTACATATTGCTATTGCTCTGTTAGTTTACCTACTGACATTACTCTGGGAGTTTACATATTGATATTGCTCTGGTAGTTTATATATTGATATTGTTCTGGTTCTTTATATATTGATATGGCTCTGGTAGTTTACATATTGCATATAAACTACCAGAGAAATATCAATCTGTAAACTACCAAAAAAATAGTATTTATATTTTGATATTGTTCTGGTAGTTTATATATTGATATTGTTCTTCTAATTTACAAATTGGTATTGCTCTGGTAGTTTATACATTGATATTATTCTGGTAGTTTACAAATTGATATTTCTCTGGCTGTTTATTCAATTCAATTCAATTTAATATGTCTGTGGCTCAAGTTAAGCTTGAAATGGGACTTAAGTTTGTTTGGAATACATATCGTGACCTTTTGAGGTCAGATCATTTTCTTTCCTTTTAGCTTCTTTGCCTGTCCATAAGTCAAAGGGACACCATAGAGACGTAAGATTGGACACTAATAAAATTATCTAAATTTCACGTGGCACAGTGCGAAAAATTGACAAAATATTTTACAACTTTAAACACACATATCATGAAAAGTTTTGTAGATACAAGTTTCATTCATGCCAATTCCCATCACAAATTTAATTTTCTTTCCAATAATAGTATTTTGCTTTCTCTTACATTGAGATCAAAAAAGCAGTTTGACGGAAACTTTGACTATGTCAAAACCTTGATTTTAAAGAGAAACTCTTTTAACGTTAAACATCTTTTTTTAACTTTAAACATCTTTCTATACAATTTCTTATTTTTAAAATAAACATAAATTATTATAATCCCATTTTGCTATTCACTATGAATCTTTTGGATGTATTCTCATCAAAATCAGTGAATAATTGAGAGGGAAGATAGAAGGCAAAGTTAATGTGCCACGTGATATTTTGGTTACTTCATCGGTTAAGATAGGAAGTTTCATATCTGTTTATTAATATGTCTGTGGCTCAAGTTAAGCTTGAAATGGGACTTAAGTTTGTTTGGAATACATATCGTGACCTTTTGAGGTCAGATCATTTTCTTTCCTTTTAGCTTCTTTTCCTGTCCATAAGTCAAAGGGACACCATAGAGACGTAATACTATACATTATAGCGTCTTTTTTATTGCGAACACAATGAGATAGAAATATTCTCTTTTTCCTTCAAATATTCGATATTTAATTTAAAAAACTAAACCGCCAAATAACACACAAGAAAAACTTTTTTTCAAAACTATATCCATATGGTCAGGTGATATAATAATGCAAATGTGCCGATTAAAAGTATAGCATCGCATCTTACCATCGACCATCGCATCTTACCATCGCATCTTACCATCGACCATCGCATCTTACCATCGACCATCGCAACTTACCATCGCATCTTACCATCGACCATCGCATCTTACCATCGCATCTTACCATCGAATCTTACCATCGACCATCGACCATCGACTTATCAATGCTTATGCTGATCAAGATCTCACGAGTACCATAGAAAGATGTCTAGGTCGATGGTAAGATGCGATGGTCGATGGTAAAATGCGATGGTCGATGGTAAGATGCGATGGTCGATGGTAAGATGCGATGGTCGATCGCACCTTACCATCGACCATCGCACCTTACCATCGAACATCGCATCTTACCATCGACCATCGCATCTTACCATCGCATCTTACCATCGACGATCGCATCTTACCATCGACCATCGGACGATGGTAAGATGCGATGGTAACATGGCCCTAACAGTACACCGTAAGTGAACGCAAGTAGTCATTTATTCACAAACTGATATTTTCAAATAGTTAGATATGCGATCGCCTTTGGGTGAATTGATTGTTTAAGATATGATAACTTGTTTGACAATTTTGGAATGCATTGCAATTGAATTGTTTACTAGTATTTAACATGTCCTGCAGGTCAAAACAGACTGTCAATTGTTATAATGTGAAGGACTGTTAGCTTGTGCCAGTCTTCCTGGCAATATAAACTCTCCGCCCAGTCTAACGCGTATTAATCCGCAGACGTTTTCTGCAGACAAGTTAAATATACAGGGAAAACGCAGACAATATGGTTATATAGTGATATTGGAAAGCGCAGACAACAAAGACAAATAGGCAATAGGTTAGATAAGTTATATACAGTAACAAATGTTAGTCTTGAAAAAAAATTAATTTATAAATTGTAGATGTTGTCTGATGGATGATGTTTTATTTATAATTTGATAAATTGATTTAAAAAGTAGTTGATTTAAAAAAAAAAAAAAAAAAATCAACATCTTGAATTTAAACTGTTATAAAATTAATACTGTTAATTTCAACTTGTTTATTACTTAAATGAAATTAATAAGTTACTGTAGATTTATGTAACCTTATTTTATGAACTGATAATGATTAGGTTTTTTTATTTAGTTTTTTTCAGATCATTTGTTAAAATTATTTAATAATTTTAACACATGAACATAAAAGAAAACACTGACTTAAATGTATAAAATAAGGTTTATAATTTTCATGATATAAATTGCCTCTGTTCCAGTAACTTTTAAAGCCTGGTAATAAATCGCCAACCTGTGTAAAGAGAAGCAAAACAATCAACAACAAAGTAATTTTTATAAATGTAATTGATATTTTATCAAGATCATAACAGGAAAATTTGATTATCATTTGCACACGCAAGTATATAACCAATATATTTTATAAATAACATTACAGATAATGAATAAAATATACACATATCAGAACATTTCATTATACAATATGAAAAATGTTCAGTGAGTCTAATATCATGTGAGTTCATTACATTACTGATGAGTAATGCATTACTACATTAATGATGAGTAATGCATTACAGTGAACAGTCTAACATAGGCCACATGTAAAATTTTTGTCTGCTGTTGCTATGTCAGCTGGCGCATTGATACAGAAAATATGAAACCATTTTTCACATTTACTGCATTGAACCATATTGTCCAGACATTCTGGTAAGTTATAAAAAACAGAAATGTTCAATATTAATTTGTTAACGGAAACTCAGAAATTTCTTTTTTCTCGAAACAATTTAAAAGATGTGATCTTAACTTTGTCGAGTCAAAAATCAAATCAAAGCACAGTTTTTTTCTTAAGCAATATGATGTCGCGAAGGCAATAGCAAACAGTCCACAGTCTACTGAGCTATTTTGTTTCATTACGGATGGTACTTGAATTGTTATAGACTTATTGTCTTTGCCATATATTAATGACAACTGGATTTTGAGACCATTTGGACTAATACGCTGAAATTAAAAACACATATAACATAGTATTGTTTTCAATCCAATATTAAAATACAATAATAATGCATTTATTTTGTTCTTTTTCAAGCAACATTTCCACCATACCAGCATAAAGTTGAAAGACAACAAAGTTAAAAAAAAACAGTAGCATTTAATGGTGTATCGCTAACATATAAGTTTGTGCTATTTGGATTAATACAGTCATCAAACTACTGAAGTAGGTGCTGTTTATTATGTTGTATATTGTGTCAGTCATCAAACTAAATGCCACTGATTGACATATCTTTTCACACTAGGTAAGTGTGCCTGATGCGTGCGTCTGGTTATCTCAATCTGTCTTAAAAACGATTATAAGTTTTGAACAAGTTTATTATCCAAATTCCATTAGGCAAATAGCCCATGAGGATATACATTTGTTTTACAACACATATGACTGACAGACAAAATATACAATATTCACAACTAATTAATTTTACAAATGCACTATATCATTATTTGTTATGATAATCATATATATATGTTGTTAATAATAATTCCTTTCATTTGTGTGGAGAAGGCTTTTAGCCATTACAGTTGTACACAATATACAGGTCAGATTTGCTTAATTTAAACATGTAGTTACTACCAACAGACAAGTTTGTGAATTAATTAAATTATTTGCAAACAAACATTCATTTCGTTTATTAAAAGATTTGTAAACAAAAATAGCCACGTTTCTAATTTCTTTTTGACATTCTGAGTTAATTAACAAAATAAGTTTCTGCATATTTGGCTTATCCCAATAATATTTTTTGATATATTGTTTTCTAAACTCCGAGTATATAGGACATTCTAACATAAAATGAAACTCGTCTTCTAGGATATTACAAAATTTACATTTTCTCTCATTTACCGGAATTCTATTAGGTTTATTCCAATGTCCTGCTTCTATTTCTAGTCTATGCGAGTATACTCTTAATTTTGTAATGGCAATTCTAAATTTTGATATATTACAAATATTAAGATAAGGTTGAAACTTGAAAACACATATACAGTTATAAAAGCGTGCTCTGCTTGAATCAGCTAGTCTACTATTCCAAGTTTGGATAAAGTTGTCATGTAATCTCTGTTTAACAACATACAGAAACAATTTAGGATTACCCACCGTTTGGGCTAACCACGCATCATTGAAACCCATAATGCCTAATATATCTCTAATTAAAGATGCCCAATTTTTTATGTTGGGTTGAGCATTTATATCATTTAACATCAAAACATATATTTGTTTTACATATTTATTTTCATTACTTTGTAATATCTTAACCCAGTATTTTATAATATTAAAATGACGGTGACATAACATAGACTTTCTACCCAGTTCTCCATATATAAAATCGTTTTGTGTTGACTTCTTTACTCCCAATAACCTTTTCGAAATTGCATATGTACTCTTTCAATGGCATTCGCCTGTAGAAACCCCCAAACTTCAGATCCATAGTTCAAAATGGGTGTAATCAGCTTATCAAACAAATCTAGACTATGTTCAACCGATAACACCGTAAACTTGTAAAGACATTTATTCATTTTAAAATTGCTTTCAAAGCTTGGCCTGCAAGTGTTGCCTGAGCATCAGAAAAAGAGCCACCAGTTGTAAATACAATACCTAGATAACTAAAACTGTTTACTATATCTAATGCATTTTCTTTATAATAAAAGATTAGACCTCTCGGTAATGAACCACCTTTTTTGAATACCATTATCTTTGCTTTTGAACCATTAACAACAAGTTTCCATCTATCACAGTATTCTGAAAGTAAGTTTAAGCTATTTTGTAACTCTTCACTACTATTTGCAAAAATAACAATATCATCAGCATATAATATAAGAAATACTTTAAACATGTTAACATCAATACCTTCAATACCATTATTCATAAATGTAAAGGAGACAAACATTCACCTTGTCTAACCCCTAGCATACAACTGTACTCTTCACTCAATATTATATATCACACCATGGGGTCATTCATTGTGTACACACACCAGCAATTACTTAGCAGATAAGAATTAATCTAATTGAATTATGATACCATCCGTTTACAATGGAATTAAAAGTATTTAAAGTACATGATATTAAGTAATGTTCCATAGACAGAGAATTTTCTTTATAATTGCTTTATTTAATTATTGTATTATTTGAGAGAATAAAAGATATTGTATATTATTTACTGATCTTAATATAGATAGATAGATACTTTTATTTCAAATTTCCAATAGGCTATAAAGCCCATGAGGATACAAATATAGAGTAATACATGGTAACAGTGCAGTTGGTACATATAAGACAACAAGTATGAGATCACAATGAAAGACTTTGCATATACATGTACACATTTCCTGTGCATTGACGAGAAGGTGTTTATAAATTTGCATGAATATTTGTATATATTAACACAAGTTAACATAAAATATTTATACATACACATATTTATATTAATATAAATTAACTATACACAACATGTTAGGAACATATCCACAGTTTAATTTCTATATAGCATCTCATTTCTTAATTGAAACGCTTTATAGATAAATATGGAGAGTTTACGAATATATCCTTTATTATTTGAATTTATGAGTTCTATAAACTTAACCATGTTAGGTCGTCGGTAGAAATACTTGGGTATATATTGTTTCCTTAAATCTGTATATCTGTCACACTGTAATACGAAATGAAACTCATCTTCAAACATGTTGCATAGATCACAAGTTCTCTCGTTTATAGGTATTCTATTAGGTTTAACTCACCTGCCAGATTCGATTTTTAATCTATGAGATGAAACTCGCAACTTTGTAAGTGATTGACAAAATTTGTACACATAAATATTTTCGAGATAAGGTTGGAATTGAAAACATGCAATGGTATTGTAGAACACCGCTCTGCTTGACATTTGTAACGTGTTATTCCAGTTTTGAATAAAATGATCTGTCAGTCTTTGTTTTATTAAGTTAATGAATACGGTATCATTTCCAACACCTTGTTGTAACCACACATAATAAAAACCTAGAGACGCCAATAAATGTTTGACTAGTGATGCCCAGTTAACTTTTTGTGGATGTAGCTCAAAATCTTTTAACATCATATTATAAACAATTTTAACATATTTTTGTTCCCTCATATTTAAAATCTTTAACCAATATTTAACAATGATGAGATACCTCTTAGATACGAATGACGTTCTACCTAAATCACCATACATAAAATCATTTTGTGTCGACTTTTTTACCCCTAAAATTCTTTTGCAAAACTGCAAATGTACTCTTTCAATAGAATTACCTTGTATAAACCCCCAGACTTCACTTGAGTAGTTTAAAATGGTGTAATTAACTTATCAAAAAGATCTAATTTATGATTTTGGTGAAATAAATGTAAATTTTAATAAGTATTTGTTCATTTTAAAGATTGCCTTCTGGGCTTGACCCGCCAAAGTAGTCTGTGCTTCTGAGAAAGATCCACCAGTAGAAAAAACCATTCCTAAATAAGTAAACTTACTAACAATTTCGATCAAACCGCCATCATAATAAAATGCTATATTTTTTGGTAACCTCCCCCCTTTTCTAAAAGACATCACTTTTGTTTTAGTTGCATTAACTTTTAGTTTCCATTCCTTACAATAATTATATAATATATGAAGACTTTCCTGCAACTCCTCAGATGAGTTTGCAAAGATAACTATATCATCTGCATATAATAGCATAAACATTTTAAACATATTGATATCTATTCCATCTAAACCACTTAGCATGTATACATTTTCTATATCATTTTAATTTAGTTTTTAATTATGATGGCGTTTCATTAGATATAGTTAGCAAGTTTACATACTTAGGTATAGTTTTCTCTACGGGAGGATCTTCATCAGAGGCAGAAACTACCCTTGCTGGTCAAGCACAAAAAGCTATTTTTAAAATGAATAGATATTTGTATAAATTTACATTTGTATCACCAAAACATAAATTAGATTTGTTTGATAAATTGATAACTCCAATTTAAATTACGGAAGTGAGGTGTGGGGATTCGTACAAGCTATATCAATTGAAAGAGTGCATTTACAGTTCTGCAAACATATTTTGGGTGTTAAAAAGACAACACAAAATGATTTTGTATATGGGGAATTTGGTAGAACATCATTTATTACAAGAAGATATTTTATAATTGTAAAATATTGGTTAAAAATCATGAGCGTACATGAACGTAAATATATAAAAATAGTGTATAACATGATGTTAAATGACTGTGAAATATATCCTCGCAAAAAAAACTGGGTTTCACAGTTGAAACACTTATTGTCCTCTCTTGGGTTTTATGATGTATGGCTACAACAAAGTGTTGGTAATTGTAATTTATTTCTTGCAGTATTAAAGCAACGGTTAAATGACAATTTCGCTCAAAATTGGCATAGTCGATTAGATATCTCCACCAGAGCAGTGTTTTATAGAAGCTTTGCATCTTTTCAGTTTCAAACCTATCTTGATAATATAAATATTTTCAAAATGTGTCAAGCACTTACCAAATTACGGGTGACATCTCATAGGTTGCACATTGAAGCGGGAAGATGGGTAAACCAAACAGAATTCCTGTTATCGATAGATTATGTTTATTTTGTAATAAACTTGAAAATGAATTTCATTTTGTGTTGGAATGCCAAACGTATACTGTCTTAAGAAAGCAATACATTCCACAATATTTTTACAAGAGGCCAAACATGATGAAATTTTTGGAATTAGTAAATTCACAAAATAAAGTATATATTCATAAGCTTTGTACCTTTGTTTTAAAAGCATTTAATTACAAAACGAAACATTACATAGAACTTAGTAAATATAGGTAATTTATTTTACCGAATGTGTTATGAAATGTATGTTCAGTATTTATTTATAGTATGTAGTAATACGCCTTCTCAATGCTTAAGTCCACTTGATAGAAATTGTTGTGCGCGTGAGTGCGTAAGTGATCGAGTGAGTGCATGCGTGCGTGCCAGTATACGTGCATTTTGCTGTGACTGTCTCAGATTAACAAAAGTTTCTTGTTTGTAAAATCCTACACTGTTGCCATGTTTTATGTAACTGTATATTGTATCCTCACGGACTTTTAAGCCTATTGGAATTTGGAAATAAAGTTATCTATCTATCATTAAGATACATGGAGAAAAGCAAAGGTGACCAACATTCACCTTGCCTTACACCTAATAAACAATAAAATTCATCACTTAGATTATTGCAGTGTTTGCTTTTAGATTTAACACGTGTATACATTGATTTAATTATAGTTAGAATATTTCCTCGAATTCCAAATTGCGTTAACTTATACCACAAGTTATCTCTCACAACATAATCAAATGCATTTGAAAAATCGACAAATACACAATACAATTTCTTTCCTTGATTCAGAATATGCGTAATTAAACCGTGTAAGACAAAATTATTATCAACAGTACTCATATTTGATCTAAAAAACCCCTGTGCTTCAATTATAACATTGTATTTTCCGCCCATTCCTTTAATCTATTATTTAGAACTCTCGTGAAGAGTTTTCCTAAACAACTAAGTAGTGTTATACCCCTATAGTTCTCAACATTATTGATATTTCCCTTTTTATGTAATGGAATGACGTATCCTTCTGACCAAACGTCTGGAAAGTAACCTATAGTAAACACTTTATTGAACAACTTATATATAAATGCACACACTTTATGAGAAAAAGTAATATAAAAATGAATTTTAGTAACAAATCAATTCACAAGAAGAACTTAAATACATATGTATAGTAATTGATCAAATAGATAAATAATTGATAAATTGTCTTTGTACATATTGTTTTGTTCGTTTAGATATTGTAATTATTATGCGTTTCACATACCATAAAACCAACATTTTTCTATATAATTATTTTATTATCGAATTATTTTTCATAAAATTTGGAGGATATCTCTATTTAAGGGAATATAGCGACACAGCTAAACAAGCTCTGTTATTGAGAGATCTGAAAATCTTGGAAAAAGGTGAAAGAATTATCAAAATCGAATGATAAACAAAAAAGATATGACCATTTAAAGGTTGTTCTAAAACAAATATGGGAGCCGCCATTTTTAGAACTATGACGTCATAGTTCCATATTACCATATATGGAATATTGATAAATATCATTTAAAACGAAGAAAACCACTGCAAATGAATGAGATTTTTTTACTGGTTATATAAAGCATTATTGCCATTAAGTATTACATATTTTTCATACAGTTGCTGTCATTTTTTCCCTATAAATCAGTAAATTTTCATATTTATAAATATTCCATATATGGTCATTTAGAACCGTGATGTCATAGCTCTCAAAATGGCCGCTTCCATATCCATTTCAACAGAAACTTCAAATGATCATATCTTCTTTGTTTATCATCCGATTTTGATAATTCTTTCACCCTTATTCAAGTTTTTCAGAACTCTCAGTAATAAAGATGTTTGGCTGTGTCGCTACATTCCCTTTAAAGTAATATAATGATAAACATGTTTCTTCAATATTAGCAATATTTCGAAATGTTATGATTTCAATGGGAAAGGCCCTATGAAAAATATTTTTTGCAATAATTTGATTAAACGAAAGTCAATTTTAAAATTTCTTTCTAATATTGCTTTACTGGAACTCGAAGATTTTTCCAAATTTTGTTGAAATTCTTCAAGTATTTTCTAAAAATATTGCAAAATATCTTGGTTTTATGATATGTGAAACACATAATAGTTTACATTCTTTAATGGAATACTGATGCACCTATAAGTAACTATTCTTGTGCCTAAAATACATCCTGAAATACTATTCGACAAATATGTGAAATTACAGGTCTTCTTTTTCTTACCGAGAAAAACGGGAATACATCAAAAAGCATATCTTCTTCCAAGAATATCCAGGATAAGAAAATACACTAAACTCATGTCTGTCCAAGTACTCAGACAAGTATTTTGCCTGGCTATGTCCTACAACAAGAGGCATTATTAAAAGTTATTTTCCAGTTCTAACACAAAAAATGAACGCAATTAAATATTTAACACAGATTTCACATCAATTTCACAAACATAATTATTAAAAGACACTAAATAGCATAGAACACTTGTTTAATAAAAAGATTTTGGTTGAATATTAAGATGCATGGCCAAACGTTTGCTTTTAATAAAGTTGACTCCTGTAATTTTCATGTGATTGTCACACATAATCTGTACCTTCAAAGTATAGTTTTTTAATTATTTTCACACTTACTTTTGCCTTAACCTTTTATCAAACAAATGTTATGTAATTAAAGGAATCAACTGGACTTTAATACAATTTAATTAGTAAATTACACTAAGCAAACTGTGATGCATTATCAGCTTCAAAGTCAGAACAATTTAAAAAAAGTTTATTTTTAAATGTAATTAAAGGAATCAACTGGACTTTAAATTAGTAAATTACACTAAACAAACTGTGATGCATTATCAGCTTCAAAGTCAGAATTTTTTTTAAAAAATGTTTAAAAAATCAACTACTTTTTAAATCGATTTATCAAATTATAAATAAAACATCATCAGACAACATATAAAATTTATAAATTAAAAAAAATTCAAGACTAACATTTGTTACTGTATATAACTTATCTAACCTATTGCTTATTTGTCTTTGTTGTCTGCGTTTTCCAATATCACTATATAACCATATTGTCTGCGTTTTCCCTATATATTTAACTTGTCTGCAGAAAACGTCTGCGTTTTAGCCAGACCCCATCATAGGCCCGATGTTTAAGTTACATGTAGCATAGAGGGGTCCGGAACATTCTCCCAAGGAAAAGCGTTTTTTGATGTATTATGACAGTATTAGGTTCGTTCTGACGTATATTTCAGATTTATAGAAAGGTAAAGATAAATCATATGGAAGAATCTTCCTCAAATCGAAATCGACTGAAAAAAACAATAATTTCACGAAATGTAACTCTTGGTGATAGTTTAGTACTGATTTATCTCCCGCAGATATCGATAAAGCCGCCTCGGGCTGTATGTAATTTAGCGTGTCGGCAGTCTCACTTGCACACTTTATGGGGGACATAAAATATTGGGAATCATTATGTATCTATAGTGACCTTATGGAGTGAAACTATAAATGCACTTAAGTAAATTTAAGCAAAACACATTTTTAAAAAATCAGTTTAATATTTACATGAAATACGTTATTATAAACAAGCTTTTTATAAGCTGTAACTGAGAATAGTTTTTTTTTAAGTGTATTTTTATTGAAATGGCATTGTAATAGTGAGAAATTCTATAAAAAGCTGTTTAAAAGTTAAAAATAATAAAAAAAATTATATAGCAAAAGTTACGTTCTGACTCCTGTTTTGCCTAAAATGGAAATACCATCATTGGACAGAGAAATACATGTGTAATGGGTTTTTGCGTCAATTAAACATGTATGCATACAACTCTTCATGATATATATTTCTCCGCGTCGTCTGCTTAATGTGATTATCGCAAACAACAACAACAACAACAACAATTAATAATTAAAAAAAAAAAAAACTATCTTTGCTTGTAAAACACACCATCTATAACTAGTGTCATTAAAAAAAAAACTATATCAAAATAAAGATTAGTGTTTCAGCTATTTAGAACCGTTTGCACTTAAGGCTTCAGTTTTGTCATTATGCGATATATTTACAATTAAAAAACACATGTTCGACATATTTTAAGAATTTTATATAGAACATATAAGGACACTAGATGGTGTATTTAAACTCGAAAACAGACCAAGATCCTTTTAACATAAAAATATGAAACTTATATCAAAATAAAGATAATAAATTGTATTTTAAGAAACCGTTTGCACCTAAGCGATCATATTTATAGAATTTCTAATATTAAACAATAATGAAATTTCCCCCTATACGCTCCATGTAAAAATCTGGCGACTCATCGATAACCCGTTTGAGGAAGATTCTTCCATATGTACGCATTCTCTTTCTTCGGGAATACGCATCGTGTGCATATCGACGCTTCGGTATGTTCAAAAGTTGCCATTTTGTTAGCCGGAAGGCAACGGCACAGAAAATAGTGCACTGTTGCTAAGCTGTTACTATATAAACAGTATGGCCTTTAGCCACACGTGTTGATGTATGATGTGCGTTGCATGTTTGTTATTTACAATACAGACGATTGTTTTATCACTGCTTTCATAAAAATAAACTACAAATGGAGCAATCGGCTATATGACTTTGCAAAACATTGAAGATAACTTTGATTTTGAATGCAAATTCGTTTTGGCGGGAATCTGATGCTGGTCATGCTAGTATGGCGTTACCAATATAGCGGCCTTCGATATACATTCGAGTTATGCTTCAAAGAAGTGTATGAGATGTGGCTATATGATGTAGTCTAGGTCATCTGCAAGCCTGATCCGAAGGCTCAAAGTGAGATATTGACAGATGTTTGTCCGTCCGTCGTCCATCCGTCCTTCCGTTAACTTTTGCTTAGGCCAGACAAAAAAATACCTGTGTTTCTGGTTACTCAGTTGAAAAAATTAGGGTAAGTAGGTAGGTATTTTTTTTCTTTTCTTTTTTTTCATGGATGTCAAAACTAATCGGATTCTATTTTAATATATATAGCATCTTTGCTAGGTGCTTAATTAAGTTTTAATTCAAGAATGACACAGCCTAAGTGTCCTATCATGCTGACGCACACAAATCATCTTTTATATTGCAAATATTTGTTTGATTTTTGACATTACGCTTAGTATTTATACCACTTCTCAGTCTTCTGGATTTTTTTTTATATAAAACCACATACCTATAAATAACAAATATATAGGATACTGTGAAATGTATATCTGTTTCACGTGGCAGTGCGGAAATTAATGGTATTTTTATACAATTTTTTATTTAGAGAAACTATTATACTCCCATATTGCCATTTATTTTAATATGAATCTTTGCATGTATTTTTATCAAAATCTATGAATATTTGAAAGAGATGTTCGAAGAAAAAGTTAAGGTGCTACGTGATAATTTGGCCACTTCATTGTCTATAACTACATTACTCTTGGATTTTTTTTCAGGAAAACTTAAAACATGTTTGTTTTCAACAAATAACACGGAAATCTTTTTTTATTTATTTATTTTTATTTTTTATTTATTTTTTTATTTTTTTTTATGATAAAAAACTGTAGGGTCGGCGTCAAAAAATAGAGACGGTCGGGTAACCAGAAACACAGGTATTTTTTTCCCCGGCCTTAAGCGACTTCTCATAAATCGCATTGACGATTTTGACCAAACTTCACATGGAATAGATGATTCTGAGGTCCGTGACTTTCAAGTTTGTTAAAATAAGTTTAAAGTAACACCCAAGATGGCCGCCGTTACCATAACAAGTCGAAACGTTAAAACTTCCTTTTATTTTAAGAACCGCTAAATAGATTTTGACAGTTGTTCTTTATAAATGATCGCCAACGCCTAGATTATCAAGTTTGTTCCCGGGGTCAACAATGACTGTGCCCCGGGATCCAAAGTTTATATATGGAGATTTTGCACATTTTACATAGACATATAGGGGAAAATTTTCTTCTCCAAAACCACAAGGCATAGATTTCTCATATATTGCATGTTACATCAGCTTATGGTCTTCTACCATGATTGTTCTAATGGTGATCATGGGGTCAAATATGACCCCGCCCCAGGGGTCACATATTTTACATAGACTTATATTGGGACATATTAAAATCTACTTCTCTGAAAGCACAAGGTATATAGCATGCATATATTGCATCCAACATATATTGCATCTGACCCCGCCCCGGCGGTCACAGTTTTACATAGAGTTATATAGGAAAGTTAAGAAATCTTCTTCTCTGAATCTATGTGATCTAAAGGTCTAATAATTTGCATGAACTATAATCTTTGGGTCCTCTATCAAGTTCGCTCAAATTGGTCAAGTTTGGTCCCACCCCTGGGATCATATGTTTTACTTAGACTTATACAGGGAAACACCTTAAAAGATGTTCTTTTCTGAAACCACAGTTATACACTTAATGAGCATGAACAGACGGAGGCCCGGGGTCCGTTCCTACCCATGTGGAAATAGCCCCTGTGCCATAACTTGGAGACCGTTGAGATCCTCACCCTATAACCATATATGTACTTACTGGGCATGAACAGACAGATACAACCATCCACCCAGCATCGACCCTGGGGTCTATCCCACCCTATAACCATATATACACTTACTGGGCATGAACCATCCAACCATAGGCCCTGGGTCATATCTTGGAAATCGTTAAAAATCCACCCTGTTATGTATACGCTTACTGGGCATAAACAGGCGGATACAACCATCCAACCAGCATTGGCTCCGGGGTCCATCCTCTCCCTGTGGACATAACCCCGGGTTATAACATGGAAACCGTTGAGCTCCCCACCCTATAAACGTTTATACACTTACAGAGCTTGAACACTTTAATGTTGGCGGGGGAATTTGCCATGGCGCGCCATCGACTGCGTTATCTAATTTTTTTATGTAATTACCAGCTTGTTTGATCTTTTTTTCATCTGATCATCTTTGTGATCATATTTGTGATTATGATCAGGTGAGCGATTCGGGCACATTTTGGCCCTCTTGACAAATAACAAAAAGGAAAGCTTCATCTTAATATAGACGAACTAAAACATGCTATAATAAACATACATATATATATATATATATATATATATATATAATTACGAACAAGTCATGTGGTTCCGGTTTCAATAGGTATTCTGCTCACAGGTTCAAGACGTTTGTATTTAAATTCAAGTGTCGAAGATGATGAAGACTAATGGGAATGGCGTGTTTTTCATGTTTTTTTACTTAGAAAGAATTGTTAAATAATTATTTTAGCCTACTGTATTGGGCTAAAATATTCTCCGTCAGTTATTTCAGTTAATTAACTGCATTAATTGACTTTTTAAGGATTGGAAATAAGGCTAGCGCAAACTATCGTCTTTGGCTGCGAGCAGCTTAGTAGCATGTCATGGAGTAGTAGTTTTTGTTTTGAGAAACTCGTTAAGTCAATCTCACCGACAATGATTGCTGTTTATGTGAATGTTTGTGACATTCCTGTACGTGGAGCCTATATTATCTTCCCCACTAAATATCTTCCCTACATTTGCGGCTTTTCTACATTTTACAGGATACATTGATTTATCTTTACCAGGTTCTAAATCTACAGCATTTTAGGAAGAGATCACAGAAAAATGCATGTTGATATAAGATTTCTAGCTAATTCTGCCTCATTTACACATCATGGGTCTAATCACCACGGGGTTGTATTTTTTGTCTACATTTTGATAGGTGTGAAACATGAAATTAAAAAAAGTTCAATCTGGTAAATATTTGTTAAATGTGTTTTAAATTGCAGATATTGAATCATTGAACAATTTAAGCATAAATACATGTTGTACAATCTGTTAATCGCTATGCCACGAACAAAAACATTACAATGGGACCCTATGGAAAATTAATTGTGGTGTGAGACGTAAATAATGAACGTTGCTTCACGATAAAAAAGAGTATGATAATGAACCTTTGGAAACGGCCGAGCACGACACATACGAAATATTGCTGTCTCGGTTTGATTGAGACTGTTCATGAGCGGTAGTGAAATATGCTAGCTACCGCTCACGCCCTCTAGCCCCGGGTTGAGCAGAACTCAATATTCATAAAATAAATAGTACACAATTTTAAGCATCCCGAAGATGGCATGCATACGGCGGTGGACATGGAGTAATATGCTTCCCCATGTCGTACGGCGTATGGTCCCAGTATCTAATAAAATTAAATGCCCCGAAGAGCGAAATAAACATAATGGAATTTAGTTGGGAGCAGCGGTTATGAAGCCTGCGTATCACAAGTAACAGCCAAAAGACTAAATTAAAAAGCAGACAACATATCCTATAAGTGGTTAAAGGGAATGTAGCGCCACAGTCAAACCATCTTTATTATTGAGAGTTCTGAAATACTTGAATAAGGGTGAAAGAATTATCAAAATCGGATGATAAACAAAGAAGATATGATCATTTGAAGTTCCTGTTAAAACGGATATGGAAGCGGCCATTTTGAGAGCTAGGACAATAAGTATACATGTTCTGGTATAGTATACATGTTCTTTTATAGTATACATGTTCTGGTATAGTATACATGTTCTGGTAATCTCTACATGTTCTGGTATAGTTTACATGTTCAGGTATAGTATACATGTTCTGGTAATCTCTACATGTTCTGGTATAGTATACATGTTCTGGTATAGTATACATGTTCAGGTATAGTATACATGTTCTGGTATAGTTTACATGTTCTGGTATAGTTTACATGTTCAGGTATAGTATACATGTTCTGGTATAGTATACATGTTCAGGTATAGTATACATGTTCTGGTATAGTTTACATGTTCTGGTAATCTCTACATGTTCTGGTATAGTTTACATGTTCAGGTATAGTATACATGTTCTGGTACAGTATACATGTTCTGGGAATCTCTACATGTTCTGGTATAGTATACATGTTCAGGTATAGTATACATGTTCTGGTAATCTCTACATGTTCTGGTATAGTATACATGTTCAGGTATAGTATACATGTTCTGGTATAGTATACATGTTCTGGTACAGTATACATGTTCTGGTAATCTCTACATGTTCTGGTATAGTTTACATGTTCAGGTATAGTATACATGTTCTGGTATAGTATACATGTTCTGGTCACATCACGGTTCTAAATGACCATATATGGAATATTTATAAATATGAAAATTTACTGATTTATAGGGGAAAAAAAGGCAGCAACTGTATGTAATACTTAATGGCAGTAATGATTTATATCACCAGTAAAAAAAAATCATTCATTTGCAGTGATTTTCTTCGTTTTAAATGATATTCTAATACACCCGCACTATATAGCCTAGTTTAAAATATCTCGTTATATTGAACGATATATCACTGTAATTGTTGCAACGTTAGGAGAATAAGCATTGCGCATTGCGCATTCCGCATTGTAACGTATGCAACGTTAGGAGAGCAAGCAAAGCAATGCGAAAGATTTCAGATTTTCACATTTTAGGGGTATTAGAATAGAAATAGAACATCGTTTACGGTGAATTATCTATAATATATCACGGTTTGTCGTTCAATTGTAAACAATAACTTCACTCGCCCTTCGGGCTCGTGAAATTATTGTTTACAATTGAACTCCAAACCGTGATATATTAAACGATAATTCACAGTAAACGATGTTCTATTTCTTAATTTATCAATATTCCATATACGGTAATATGGAACTATGACGTCATAGTTCTAAAAATGGCGGCTCCCATATTTGTTTTAGAACAACCTTTAAATGGTCATATCTTTTTTGTTTATCATCCGATTTTGATAATTCTTGCACCCTTTTCCAAGTTTTTCAGAACTCTCAGTAATGGAGTTTGTTTGGCTGTGTCGCTACATTCTCTTTAAACAATACCCAGAGCCTTTTATCGGCCGGAGTAGGGGAACCACCGAATCAAAAATTAAGTAAGAAAACAAAAGAAATTGAAAAAGTACCACCGATAACTAAATATAAGTATCGGGCTCAGCGATCTCCAAAGATCGAATGAATAACAGTACTGATTGCAAGCGCGGGGAGACGTTTTACTGCCGCCACACTGCACAAGCGACGCCATTGTGCTATACAAAAAGAGTATGATAATGAACCTTTGGAAACGGCCGAGCACGACACATACGAAATATTGCAGTCTCGGTTTGATTGTTAAAGTTAACGCATTCATTTCCAGCGGCGTATGTTGAGTTAAACAAGGCTGGAGTTGGAGAGTTTATCCGCCTCAGCTCAGCAACAGGATAATTCATTTTAAATGACATTAAAAGTTAAACAACGTCTCAGATGGAACTTTGGTGAATTCATTTTAAATCAACATCGACACATTTTGAATCGGTGGTTCCACTACTCCAGCCTTTAAGGGCTTTACGTATGGTTTAATCACTCTCAGGTTTTAATTTAGTCTTTTGACTGTTACTTGAGATACACAGCCTTCATAACCTCTGCTCCCAACTAAATTACCTTTTGTTTGTTTCGCCTATTGTTTTCTCGTCTAGGCAAGGCAGTTTGTTAGAAACTGGGACCATACTTCGCTGGTTATAGTATGGTATGAAAATACCTCATTGAAGATTCCATGTTCACCGTCATATGCATACCATTTCCTGTTCTTTTATTGGCTGTAACTGTATTCTGAACAGGTTACTGATATTTGGAAATGCAGCTCATCATGCTTTTGACAATTTTAGGTATATATTGAAAAGCGAAAGTAGAAAAAGTATGCAATTGCAAGGGGTAAAACTAATGTTAACCTTTGAGCGGGTGTTCGTATAGAGCTGCTGACATCTATCTCAGAAGATATTCACCCATTCAACAATGAATTAGTCCCATTTATATATATTATGTTAGACAGTGGGGGATGCATCGCAATCCGGTAACCGTGCCGTGCTCTGACTATCGAATAGTTGCATATGTTACTTTAACGTGCTCCCCATCCAACAGAGGAGGTCAAGAAATATGCAGTTCCTTAGGAAACTGAAGAAATCTAGTGGTGCCAGTGAGATTCGGACCCATGGTCTCCGGATAAAGTGCTACGTAAACATTTGTGAAATAGATTCTTTGGTAGAAATCCAAAAACAATCACAATCTTAGCAATTAATAGACAATTAGATAACAAAGGAAATACATACTAATGAAATCATTATACAAAGCAGGGCCCCGTTTTTTTAAACAACTTACGACATTACAATGAGTTACACTTCTTTACAAATAAATGTGATTTCGTTTCATGTTCTTATACCGTAGATTCTACATGTAGTTTTAGTTCTTAGTTCTTTTCTTTTGCCAAAAGTTCCACATGTATCCCTTTTATTTATTTATTTATTTATTCATTCATTCATTCATTCATTCATTCATTCATTCATTCATTCATTCATTCATTCATTCATTCATTCATTCATTCAATTCATTCATTCTTTCATTCATTAATTCATTCATTCATTCATTCATTCATTCATTCATTCATTCATTCATTCTTTCTTTATTTCTTTATTTATTTATTTATTTATGTTTCGGTGGCGGAAATCAACCAAAAAAGCCTTAACATTTTAAAATAAAATTCAAGTTAAAATTTAATTTACACTTAATACGAAACAAAATATAAGTCGCAGTAGTATTTTCATCATTTAAATATGTCATGAGCTACAAGAACAACTTTTCAATATGGATCAGAGATTTGAAAATGTTGTTTTATTTGGGCCAAAATAGTTTTTAACCAACCAAGGGCTTGCAGAGCTTATGGGATGGATGTCCGTCCGTCCGTCCGTTAACTTTTACCTCGTTAAGACGAAAGGGCCTTCATTTTGCATCCGATCTTTACCAAACTTTGCCAGATTGTTAATATCAATGAAAGCCCCGACAAATTCGAGAAACAGCCAGATCCGACCAAAAACAGCGGAGTTATGGCCCTTTATTTAGTTAAACATTCTATATTTTGCCTCGTTAAGACGATAGGGCATTCATTTTTCATCCGATCTTTACCAAGCTTTACCAGATTGTTAATATCAATGACAGCTCGGAAAAAACCCGAAAACCAGCCGTATAGGAAAATTAACAGCGGAGTTATGGCCCTTGATTTAGTTATATTTTGCCTCATTAAGACGGTAGGGCCTTCATTTTATATCCGATATTTGCCAAACTTTTCCAGATTGTTACTATCAATGAAAGCTTGGAGAAATTTGAAAACTAACTTCGGATTAGTAACAACGGAGTTATGGCCCTTGATTTATTTAAAACATGCTGTATTTTGCCTTGTTAAGAAAGGGTCTTCATTTGGCCGGATTTAAATGAAACTTTGCAGTGATGATCAATACCAAGCCTAGTTGTACATATCGTCACCGTGTTCCGGTTGAATTATTTTGGCGAAATTATGGCCCTTTAAGATTTTAATACACAAACTTTGTCTGGACTAGTTCTAGTGAACCCCAGGTCGTATTTAAACTAAACTTCTCAGGGATGATCAGTTCTAGGTCTAGTTGTGTATATCATCTCTTTGTTCCGGTTGAATGATTTTGGCAGAGTTATGGCCCTTTAAAGATTTTAATACAAACACTTTGTCTGGATTAGTTCTCATGGCCGGATTTCAACGAAACTTTGCAGGGATGATCAGTCTCAAGCCTACTTGTGCATATCGTCGCCGTATTACTGCTGAATGATTTTTGACAGAGTTATGGCCCCTTTAAATGCTTTAATACACAAACTTTTTCCAGACTAGTCTCTTCTGAATTCCTGGCCGTGTTTTAGCGAATATTGGCAGGGATGATGAGTACCAAGTCTAGTTGCGTCTGTCATTACCTTGTTCTGGTTGAATGATTTTTAGCGCATTTATGGCCCTTTTAAGATTTTAATAAACTTTGTCCAGACTAATTTTCCTGATCCCCTTGCCGGATTTTAACGAATCTTGGCGGCGGGGATGATCAGTACCAAGCCCAGTTGCGCATTTCATGGCCGTGTTCCAGTTGAATAAATTTTGACAGAGTTATGGTCCCTTAAAGGTGTTAATACACTAACTTTGTACAGACTAGTTCTCCTGAACCTCTGGCCGGATTTCAACGAATCTTGGCAGACGAGGCCTATGCTTATAAATATGTTAATCTTTAGCAAGTAGAGCGTCCACAGGCCCTCTTGGGCCTCTTGGATTTTACCAAATGGCTGGGAAAAAAATCCCTGAAATAAATATAATTCTCATGGCAATAGATGGGAGTTGAACGCTTTTAAAGGTGTCTGTCTTCTTCGTGTACATAAAAACCACTGACATAATAAATTGTTGTTAGGTCTGTGATGAAATCAAATATTTAGAATGAACAAAATGTAAATATCTTGAAAGTTTTAGGAATGTTCGAATGAATGAATGAATGGTGTTTTACGGCACGTCGACGCATAATCTAAAACAAGACTAAAATCTATAGTATCAAATGACTCTTTCATAGTATTAACAGTGTAATACCTTTGACGCATATGATCAAAGTCTACACATTCCAACAAGATGTGTTTGACCGTTAACGGTGCAAAGCAGGGTATACATTCTGGTAATTGCTCAGCTTGTAATAAATATGAATGAGTATAACGTGCATGCCCAATGTTGGAACCGGGCTAGGACAACTTCTTCTCGACGAATGGATTTACTAGAAGAACGCCATTCTCCAAGTAACGGTTTAATTGAATTGTTAACTGAAAAAACCCAAGCGGCTTGACAAGAGTTACGAATAAATGTGTTAATACAACTTTTAAAATCAGTATAAGGTAATTTAGCATTAGATATATGTAAACCTAATGCTGCTTTAGCAGCACTATCAGCTCTATCATTACCACGTATTCCTACATGGCTTTGAAAAAAGCAGAAAATAATAACATTATCAGCTATAAGAGAATTGTACTTTTCTTAAAGTTAAAACACAACTGGGTTATCATGTTTCATATTACCAAGTGCTTGAAGAGATGAAAGGGAATCAGAAAATATAACAAAATGGTCATCATCAGATTCCTGAATATAATTTAAGGCAAGTTCAATTGCCTTAAGTTTAGCTGGAAAGATAGAAGCATTGTCAGGCAGGCGTGTTTGTGAATAGGAATGTTCGACAAATAAAGCTTGGGGTATGAAATGTTAGTTTAGAAGTCTAAAAGTTACGAAACTGAAAAGAAAAGAATCAATCATGGGTATCAAATTCAGATAGGGGCATTCCAACCCTCGGTATAACTGTTTTAATCGGAAACTCGGCAGAGCCTCGGTTCCGATGAAAACAATTATCCGTCGTCTTGGAATTCCCGATCCAACCCGAATACTCTTGAACGATTCTTATATTAGAGCCTCGGTTCCGATGAAAACAATTGTCCATCGTCTTGGTATTCCCGATATACGCCGAATACTCGTGAAAAATTCTTATATTATCGGAACAGAAGTTCTGCCGAGGTTCAGATTAAAACAGTTATACCGAGTGTTGGATTTCCGTATCTGAACCATTGATTATTTTCCCTATTATTCCTATACCCAATTAAACTGATTGTTTTATTTAAACTTTCGATATATTCCCATTGCATAGATTCTTATGGATGGGGTACTTTATAAGGCTGTTGTGGGGGTCCAGGTATCCAGCAAATAATGTTATAAAACCTCACGTTAACACTCCTGTATAAAACGCCTATACTCTGGAATGAAACAATTTATAATGTTTTCTAACCTAAAGGTCATATAAACATAATTAATGAGCCTAAAATGACCCTTATTTACAAGGAAAGTTGTTTTTTCCCAGTAATATGTGCTATCGAAGGTGCCTAAATTCATCAAATTTTTGAGCATAAGAATCGGGCTCAGACTCAAAATTTAATTTGTTTGCAAACCCTATCAATACAAAAGTATGGTAAGAATTGTGATTTTCAGACATTTTCTGTTAAATTACCTTTAAAATTACTCGTTTCTGTCAGCAAATATAGTAATTTGCTTGTAAAATTGTTTTCATTTGGAATTAAAAAATTGAGATTTTGAGTCTGAGTCCGATTCTTGTGCTCAAAAGTTTGATGAATATTATACCCGCTTGCTATAAGCATTTTACGTCCAATTTCATTCCAAATATATGGTGAATTTAAATGTTAGACCTGCACAACACAATGCTAACACCATTTATGGCCATGCAATTTTAAAAGCCCCCCACCCCAACACCACCAACCTCACCCCACTTTAATGTTTTCAGAGGATAGACACTCTGATATATAGTCCAGAAAGAAATGAACTTGCCATTATCCATGTTTATCGTTACAAGTTTTAAATGTAACGAGAAAGGAAGCAAAACCAGCAACACAAAAATATAATTAACAAATTTATTTACATAAAATATTCACTTGCAGCATACACACATCCAGTTTGTCATTAATGTCCAATTTTTGAATTAATATATATATATATATAATGTTCCTTTAATTCACATTAGCAAGTGTCTCTTTAATCCAAAACTTTAAGTGTCTCTTTAATCCAAAACAGTAAGTGTCTTTTTAATCCAAATTTAATTTCCAATATTTCCGCTTTCGTCCAAATTTCCAAATACACTGTATTACATCCTCTCACAAATATATTTTATATTTTTAAAAGCATCCCATTCAAAATTAACGTTTTACTCAGTGAATACTAATCTTCTGAACTGAAAAGAACTGCTGAACTGCTCCTAGAGTATATTTGTATACTGCCAAAGATTGTTCCAAAAGCTTTCCCATTAAAACACTCCAATGAGAACAGTCCAAATCATCATAACTGAATTTGCATAAATAGCGTTTACATCTATTCTAATTTTAGCTGTTCTTCAAGGCCAAATCAATAATAAACATGCAATGCAACATGTAAACACTGAGATATAGGTAACACTATATATCAGACAACCTAATGGACCATTTAAAAGTCGCTACAGAGGAAAGAACATTAAAATGGTTTTCTTTCTTTCTTTTTCTTTCTCTTTTTTTGGAAAGAATGATGCGGTCTTTTTTACCAATAGGATTTCCTAAAATGCAAGAGGAGTAACTCCCTCTTTGTAGTAATAATAGGGACGTGCCAGGGGAATATGTATGGTTTGTGTAGCCAAAATAATACCAAAATGTCTTTAAAAGAACACATGACAATATTGATTACAAAATAAAACTCGCGGCGTTCTTCTAGTGTTTCTGCATAGTTTCAGCATATTTTAAAATCATTATTTATTGATAATGCTTATTTGAATAGTTCAACGCAATTATTGTTGGGGCATATAACTATCATAATTATGTTGATTATAGCCCACCAATACTACTTTTAAACATATATTCGCATAACAAAGAAAGCAGGAAAACTCTCAACTGTATTACCAGTTATTTAAATTAGGCAAGCAGGTTTAAAGTCAAAGTGATGGTGGATTAACAAATCGATGTGTAGTTTTAGTGTTTGATAAATACTTCAAAATTATCGTGTGACCCTTTAAATCGTCAGTATTTGTTATACACATTGGGTTTATATGTTCTGTATTTCAATTTCATTCCAGGGTTGGAGTATATTACCTGCTAGTACGTTTTACATTTCCAACACTCTTAAACAATCGAGCTATATCAGTGTCCCGGAGTTTCATTAAATAATTGTGGACATACCAATCCTTTAAAGAGTAATGGCCACCCTTGTTTTAGTATTATCAATTAACAAGTTTAACTCTTAAACACCATATGAACATTTCTTGATAGTCTCGGTGAGAAACATATATTTAAAACTACTTCTAGGTTGTACGTAAAAATAAGTATTATTTGCATGACGTAGATACTACTTTTACCTCTGCGTGACTGCACGGGGAAATGAGGTAAATCTGACTTGTATAGCTGCACAACTATTGCGAGATAATAGGTAAATACATTTACCTGTGGATTAATTTACCTGTTCAAAGTTTTCTACGTCATCAAATAAAATCGTATTCTAACTTTTCACAGATATCGCAATGTGTGTATTGTAAATATCTATTGTGGTGTATTGATTTCGATTTAAATAAACATAAACATGTTCATGAAACAAAACATGGCCGGAGAACTTTAAAGTGCATATCTTTTCAAGCTCGCATAAGGAGACAACTATATTCAACCGCAGGACACTGATATAGCTCGCTTGTTATGCGTATCTGAAACGAAGTGGTAAATACGTCCGCTGACTAGGGAGCGTAATGTTTACGTAGTACATTTCTTAACTTTCCAAAGTTCAAAGTTCAAAGTCTATATGATAAATTAACCGATACCCTTCCTCAAAAGAGAATACATACTGAAGCTCAGTAGTGAGCCGTGGTGACCAAACAAAACAGCACGTTCTACTCTGAATCCGGAGACCACGGGTCCGAATCTCACTGACCCCACTGGATGTCTTCGATTTCCTGAGGTATTGCATATTCATAGGCCTCGTCTGTCATTAATATTAATAGTTATCCGGATCCCCTGGCCGGATTTCAGAGAAACGTTGCAGGGATGATCAATACTCAAGCCTAGTTGTGCATATCATCACCGTGTTCCGGTTGAAAGAATCTTGGCGGAGTTATGACCCTTTAAATGTGTTACTACACAAACATAGCGAACTAGTTCTCCTGAACCCCTGATCGGATTTCAGAGAAACGTTGCAGGGATAATCAGTACCAATCCTAGTTATGCATATCATCACCGTGTTCTGGTTGAACGATTTTTGGCGGAGTTATGGCCCTTTACAGGTTTTAATACACAAACATTGTCCGGACTAGTGCTGCTGAGACCCTGGCTAAATTTCAACGCAACTTGTCAAGGATGATCAGTATCAAGCCTAGTTTATATGCATATCATCGCTATATTCCGGTTGAATTATTTTTGGCGGAGTTATGTCACTTTAACAATTTTAATGCACTAACTTTGTACATACTAGTTCTCCTGAACCCCTTGCTGGATTTCAACGGAACATGGCAGGAATGAGCAGTAACTAATTGCGCAAGTCATTGCCATGTTCTGGTTTAATGATTTTTGACAGAGTTATTGCCCCTTATAAATTTATCCGTACTAGTTTTCCCAAACCTCTGGTTGGATTTCAGTGAAACTTGGCAGGAATGATCAGTACCAAGCCTAGTTGCACATATAGTTGTCGTGTTTCGTTGAATGATATTTGGTGGAGTTGTTGCTCTTTAAAACGTTATAATACACAAACTGTGTCCGGGCTAGTTCTCGTCAATCAACATTCGGCTGCCAACCAGACTTGGTTGCTTATATCATTGTCTTGTTACGGTTGAATGATATTTGGTGGAGTTGTGACCCTTTAAAAATAGTATAACAGTCGAACAGGAAATGAAGCTTTCACAGAACACAGTAAACCCCAAAACACGCAAAAGGACAAACATGAAACCATGGTAGAAAAGAAAGAGTTGTCAATGTTCAATATGTCATCCAGATATCGAGAGGTGTCATTAAAGGCTTCAATAACATCTGTCTGGGTATCTGGTGAAAGACACAACATGAATCTCTTTCATAGCAATATAAAAATAAATCTGCGACAAGGAGTGCACAGTTCGTTCCCATAGGGATACCAACAATGTGTCTATAAACGGTAGTTCCATACCTGACGAAAATATTATCTAATAGAAAAATAAGTGATTCACAAACTTCATGGCAAGTCCACATAGTGTAATTGTCCAAACTGCCGTTAGTAAAAAACGCTTTTATATTGCTACATGACAAAAATGCAGTATTTTCCCTAGCAAACGTTTTTTGAATGAGAGCAATAAGCTTATCCTTGATAAGTTGGTGAGGTAAAGTTGTATATAATCATATAGAAAAATCATAAGAACTTATAGATGAAGCTTGACGTTTATTGCACATTTCATCAAGAACGACGCCTCAATTTTTAATAGACCAAAATAAATTAATCCCAGAGTTTTCATAAGCTTTAGCACAATATTATTTAACGTGAACTTTAACAGCAATGATACAAGATGTTAAACGTTTGGAGATATTTGTAGTGGTGCAAGAAATAGAATTGGAAATAAAACGGGCTTTATATGGTTGTTTGTGTAATCTGGGAATCCAGTATATCGTTGGAAGTCTGTTTTGCTTTTTGTCTATTCCAGCCTAAAGTTTAATACATAAGCTTTGTCCCAAATAATTCTCCTGATCCGCTGCCTGGATTTCCATGTAACTTGGTAGGATGACCATTACCAAACCTAGTTGCACATGTCTTTGTCGTGTTCCAGTTTAATGATTTTTGGTGGTTTGATGGCCCTTTTTCGTGTAGGGAGACATCTGTTTTTACTAAAAGCAACCCCTAGTTTTAATTTAGTATGCTTATTTAGGAACTCGAGGCGCACATATTATATAAAATGGGTTTTGACCGCCTGCACAAAGGGGCACCTCTACAGGCGGTCAAAACCTATTTGATACAATTGTTGTTCGCCGAGTCCCTAAATAACCATACACAATTATAACTTAGAACTAGGGTCGCTTGTTTAAATTGTTAACATGGGACAAGCGCTTAAGTGTCTGTTGTGGGTGTTGTTGTTTTGTATGTGTGTGTTTTTGCAATGTTTTAAAAGAAGTACCGATTGTACTTTTATGACAACCCTTGACATAAGAGCCGTTTTAGCCAGTAGATCGTCCACATGCCCTTTTAGGCCTCTTGTTTAATTGTGCCATTATTGAACATTTCACTGTCTTTTTTAAGTTTAATTCTATTATTTAACTTTTGTTACTTGACCCTAAATTATTAACTTTTGATATGGCTATGAAATGCAGAATATTAAAGATTAAGTAATTATTATTGTTCTTTTTTGACTACGACTCTTATGCGCTATATAATATGATTGTGTGCACCTCTCCTATAGGTTATAATAGCGTAAATGGTTATCCACGCCCCTTGCAATTGCATACCCTTTCTATTTCACTTTTCATATTTATACCTTAAATTGTAAAAAAGCATGATGAGCTGCATTTTCAAAGATTAATTGAATTGGATTGGATGTTAAGGCGCACCAACACATGAAAGGTTATATGGCGCCTAACAGGCATGAACATGCCAGGCTCATCCTGCATGTACATCGACATAAAATATGGAGAATGGGCCTAGGACCTTCTCACCCTGAACTGCAGAGTTGCTGCAAATTCTATGTAGACACTCCATTTACATTGGAGCCACGTTTATTGTTTTTCTGCCACTGCTCTTAGCGAGATGGCACCTGAAACAATGTAGGGGTCATGATGAAGACCTTTAATGAGCATGAACAAAAAATGACAAAATGAATATGAATGGGGAGGTGGGGGCTTCTACCCCTCTGCATGTGACGGTGTGTTTGCAGTGGTTGTATTCTACCCCGGCAACCACACGGGGATTTTTCAGAATACAGTTACAGCCAATAAAAGAACAGGAAACTGCACTAAAATAGATTTTAAAGAAACAAACCATGAGCATTCTTTAATACAGAACTACAGGGAAGCACATCCGGTTGATTTGGTGTAATTAAACCCATCTGAGGCAAGTGCTATCATTGGTAAGAGTAATACTTAACGAATATACATACTCTATTATGAATTCACGTTTAGTTCTTAGGGATCATCAGCTTCTAAGGTTATATATCTTCATATTAATAAAACAAAATGCATTGCATGTAATATACTTGAAGACGAGTTCGTTTTAGACTACATACTATATAAACAGAAGTAAGAATTAGATACAGTATGGTCCCAGTTTCTAACAAACTGCTTTGCCTAGACGAGAAAACAATGGGCGAAATAAACAAAAGGTAATTTAGTTCGGAGCAGAGGTTTAGAAGCTTGCGTATAACAAGTAACAGTCAAAATACTAATTAAAAAGCAGACAACAGAACCTAAGGGTGATTAAACAATACTTAAAGCCTTTAAAGGTTGAAATAGTGGAAGCACCTATTCAAAATATAAGTAAGAAAAAAAGGTATTTAACAATGTACGGCGCATACTGAACGCCGCTAATATGAATATGTATCAAACTTGAAAGGATTATACCTTTTCAGCATTTGAATTTATATGAAAAGGTGGTATGTTGAAAGCGCCAGCCGCACACACACGTCTGTTCGATTACTAAATACCCCCACCCTTTCAGAGTACAATGTATGATAAGCGGATAGTTTGGTCCCCAACATATTCAAAATGCACAAATTATTATTTACTATAATTTGTTGTGCATGTTAAAGTAAATTATTTATATTTTACCTTCAAAAGATATTTTTAATTATTTTATTTATCTAGAAGATTTAACCGGGTGTCAAAGTAAAATGGTAATTTTGGAAATTTTGTCATATTTTGTATCTTGCGTGCAATATTTTGATCATAAACATATACAGCGCACCTCCGAGTACACACTTATTGTTTTGTTTTGTGGCTGAGGTTGTGTCCCTATCAGTTACCTGATTTAATAGAAAAACAGCTTTGTTCGATGGCGCTTTATATTTCCAAAACCAAAAATTGAAACAAAGTGATTTTTTTGATAGAACATGCCTTGTTCTTAACTAATTTAGAACCTTCACACTTACTTTAGTGAGTTTTAATAACGATTCGGTACATTTGTAGCCTAATTAAGTATTAAAATTGTGTGCACTTAAAACTTCAATATTGAGAGCTAATTTTACCTCTTATCATATCTAGTCCTTTGTACCGGAGATAGTGTTACATTATGATCGTGTCCTGTCCTTTTTCTCTTTAACCCTTTTCTCATAAACTATCCAATGTGATTTCTCAAATGTTCCACCAATGCAACTGAATTTCTCCGAGGTGTTATTATTTCTATCCAAGCTCGGCTAATTACGTCAATGATTTATTTTTGTTTACTTCATCGTCCACTGAGGTTCGCCGTGTCATTCAAAGCTTCTTATTTCCTCTCAAGTGGCATTTTAATTTGTTCCCTTGTGACCTTATTCTCTCTTAATAAGAACGTCTCATTTATTCTGTCATGTGATGTTAAGTTCTTTTCAACCGCCAGTTCGAATTTCCTCTCTCTAGACGTTATTTCCTTTTTTGTGACGTCTCCAGTACTAATCATGTTGATTTTCTCAAATATTTTGAAGCGAGTATTTAGGTCTCAGTTTATATCTCAGACGGTATATTGATTTGGTGTGTCCAATTTAGCTAGTTTTTCTTTTAAAATGTCAAGCGGCAATAAATTGCAAGCAAGTGAATTGTTTTGTACAAGAATTATCTAATACTTATTCAAATGATTATTTATTATGATTATGTAGAAAAACTAACGGGACGTCGTGATTTTTTAAATCAAAATTGGCGTATTGTCTCTTCAAAATTATTTCAATTATCTGGTTTAAAATCAAAGATCATCACTCTCAATTCTTAATTAAGACATGTCAACGTTCTGCACACGCTGCCTCAGGTGTTACACAATTATAAAATTAGCTTTTTTAAATTAATGAGCTGGTCAATCAATGTGTAGAATATTTTATGATCATTTCTAATTCACACCGTATAACCTGAAATCGCAACGTCGGGTACGTAGTTTCATCATATATGTTGATGTAATAATCACTTATATTCCCCTCTCTGTTAATTAGTGAAATCCATTCCACTACCAATACCTGATTGGTAATTATTACAACTGTGTAAATATTATGGTTAACTACTTTCAGTTTGACAGATGAACAGCATTGTTTTAGTTTCTGATAAAAATGTTAATATTACTCCAAAACTTTTCATCTAAATGGTATATATTTATGCATATGCCTTATAGCAAGAATCCTGATTAAATCTACTGTTATTTTAGTCTTATATTTGTACACACTGATCATTGATTTAGGTAAACATTACTGCCCCGATCCAACCCCTTTAAACTCACAACTTTATAGAGACGTACTGCAATCTTAAAACATGGGAAAACCCCTTAGATTTCCCACATAACTTGCATGTTTGCAGTCATTAATATTAATTATTAGAATAGGTCAAAGTAAATTGTTTTTACATATTACTAACTGATGAATATATTACACCAATAAACATATGGTATAACAACAAAGACAATTTACAACTCAGCAGTTTATTTAATAATATTCAAGCGGGTTTAAAGATAAAATGAAGCTCGATTAATAATTCGAGCTGATAATTTTAATGATTGATACAAACTTTAAGATTGCCGTGTGTCCCTTTAACCAAACCTATTTCAAATATTGTGACGGTAAAAGCTATTGAATTCTATTTATTGTATTATTTTTATTTGCAGCTTTTATAAATCTGGAGATGGCATATGATGAAGTCATTATCAATTAGTCTGTTTTTGTTGTGGACTGTATTGTGTGTCGGTGGTGGTACTAATATCAAAATGTCAAAAGCAGCTAACGATAAAACAGCTTCTGTATCAAATGAACAATCACAGAATGTTATTGTCTGGGACAAATGAGCGCCTGCAATGCCCTGCAGATAATAAGAGATAATACATAGATACTGGGAGGGGATATTAATTTAATGAACTCGGGGAGTTACCCATCCCTATCATTGTGACACATTTGCAAGAGGGGTATGATCTGAAAGAGACTTTCAAACCTCGCAAAGCAAAATGCCACACAAAATGCAAGGATAAATTCAACATAACTAAACTTAACGTTTAGAAAAAAGAAAGCATGAGAAGGATGAATCATTTGAAAATAAGGTAATCCCCAGAAAAGGTACGAGGGTCATTCAATAAGTTCTGTCACTAACGCGTTTTAACAATTATGTGCTCGTTGTGAGTGTTGATGTTTGGTACCAAATGAAAGAGAGTTTCAATACAATTCCATTGATGGTAAAATGAATGCTGTATCTTTTGTGTGATGAAAGTTATGGAATATTTAATATACATCACTTATACATACTGAGGCATTTTCGTCCTGAGTTTTTTTCAGGTATGTTAACTGTTACTTTTTTAAATGCCTTTTTCTCTATAAGTACTTGTAGAAGACCTTTGAAATTTCTCATACATTACCAGTTATATCTGTGCATTACAAGATTCAGAATTTAAGCATGGTAGATGAAAAGGCATTGTCTTAGAAATTAACATTTCAAGCTTTAAAATTAATTTAGTGATGAATGGACATTAAATGGAAGGGCAGTCTTCTGAAATAGCGTTTTTGGATGATCAATATTTTCACTAAACATTGTGCAAAATTCTACAATAATGTGTTGAATATGAAATTTAAACACTGAAGGACTAGGATTTGTAAAAAAATATGAAAACATATTAATACTATGAGAATAATTACGACATTTAAAAGATATAACATTTCCGTAAACAAAATGAAGAAAATCAGTGTTATTTCCGGTAAAATTAAGGGATATGCATTCACTCATATCTGGTTTACAGCAAAACCCTTCCGAATTCTCGACAATCATTTTCATGGATTATAGGCGAATAACAACAGATGGCGTACAAGAAAATTTAAAAGGATAGAATTATTCAAATAATTTGTACAACGTTTTGTAACAAAGACATTTTCAGAGATGCCAGTATCCAAAAGGTGTGGTAGGGGGAGATAATTCAGGGGTATAAATAACCGGAAATTTTTCATTTTTGTTGTGGAATTTAAGAGAGCGAACCCAGTAGTACTATAAATATACTACTTTATCTCCGTGTAATATCCAGTTCAAAGGATATATGCCTAGTGACAGAACTTTTTGAAGCACCCTCGTACAAGAAGAAGATTGGTGAAAGAACAGTTGCATTTCATGACAAATGCTTTTTTTGTAATGAAGCTACTGGGAACCTGCATAAAGCATCAACGTTTGCAAAGAAAGGATAAACGCGTAAGAAACTGTGCTCAAATACTACAAGATAAAGTATTACTCACAAAATTAAGTGTAGAAGATCTAATGTCTCAAGAAGCTGTCTGTCTTGCAAAATTCCAAAATCATTATATAAAAATGCTAATCAAGAACACTTAACTAAAGACGAGGAATGTGAAGAGAAAGAGCTTCATGGCATAGTTGAGCTCATTTCTTATATTGAAGAAAGCAGGGAAAACGATGTAGTCTCTCTTTTTAAGCGCTCTGACCTTGCTAAGCTATACACAGAGCGACTGCAGCAGCTTGGGGCCGATATGACAAAACGTATACACTCTGCTAGGTTGAAAAATAGAATCATTGCATATTTCGAAGATATAAGAGCACTACAGCAAGGCAGGGATGTTCTATTAGCTTTCAGTGAAGATATTGGGTGAGCATTAAAGCATTTTGTTCCCCAGTCTCTGAAAACACTTGTTAGTATGATATTAGGTGGTCCAGACATTAAGACGCAGTCTAGTAATATGGATGAAAACCAATCCTGACTAACTATGGCACAGTTATTCATGTATAACTGTAAAGTAAGTCGTGAAGGCCCAACATCATCCTATCATCCAACAGACCGTTAACCTCCAGTGGCCATCTATCTTGGACTTGTGCTTCATGCTGAAACACGCTGAAACACGTAAACGTGGTCTAGTTGATAAAATGTATGATCAAGTAATGATCTAACTATAGTTGGGTTTTAGTAACATGTATAGAAAATATAGCACATCCCACTCAAGTGGAATATTAATGTAAACTTCATCTAACCTTATATCGAGTCGCGTATTAGAACTCAAAATACCAATGTTGGATACAATGTGGGTTGAAATAAATAATCGTAACGGCTCGTTTTTAATATGTACAGTATACCGACAACCAAATTCGAATAATATAATTGGAACAACCTGAATATCACAATATCATATATTAGAAATGGCTTTCGAAATATCAAGCAACATTATCATTGTCGGAGACATAAATGAAGATCAATTAAGAGATGAAAATCATTAACTAAGAGACATTATCATTACTAACAATAGGAAAAATGTGATTAGTGATTACCAAACCAATTAGAGTAACAGATCATTCTTCAACACTTTTAGATCAAACCGTTGTCTCGGACTGATTTTTTTTATTTTTACTTCTTGTGTTATTAAAACACCAAGTGAAATCAGTGATCATTTTGGTACACACGTACATGTCAAATTTAGTTATAATATTAAACCGACATATACTAGACGTGTGTGGCTTTACAAAAAAACTGACTTTGGTAAATTGAACGAGTTCATTCGGGAAACCGACTGGTCTTTTCTTTATAACGGTACTGAAACGATTTTACTGCTAAATTTGTAGAACTAATCAAAATGTGTGTCCCTTTCAAAAAACTGTAACCATTCGCCCAAATGACAAACCCTGGTATGACTCTGAAATCCGCCGAGCTTCAAGACAACGCGACAGACAAAAATGTAAAGCGTCAAAACATAACACTACCTTAGAATGGACTACATATAAACGACTCAGGAATAAAGTCAATAATCTTAAGAAATATGCAAAAGAAAAATTCTATAACAATATTGAAGAAGTTATAACTAAAGCAAATGTTACTAACCAACGGCACTATTGGAAACTTTTAAAGTACTTTATCAAAACTAACAAACATTCGGGAACCATACCACCTTTAAAAATAACACTACCAAATGGTAAAGTCAGTTATCATATCTCAGATCAAGAAAAGGCTGACTGCCTAAATGACTATTTTGTATCTATATCTTCAGTTGATGATACAAATGCTATGTTACCAAACTTTACACTTGTCCAGAATACTTTACACTTTACAGATGTAAAATTAGAAACTATAATAATAACAGAATCCGAAATAATCGATATTATAAAAATATTAAATGTTAACAAAGCATGCGGGGACGATGAAATAAGTCCCAAGATGCTAAACGAATCAATGTATACTGTTGCAAAATCGTTATGCATAGTTTTAAAAAGATCATTATATGAATGCATATTTCCAGATATTTTGAAAACCGCTTTGGTTATGGCGTTTTTTAAAAAAACGACGCTAGCGTCCCTAGCAATTATAAACCGATATCGCTAATGACTTTTTCCATATTCACAATCTCATTTATAAATACCAATCCGGCTTTCTCCCAGGTCACTATACAGCCTACAGACTTATGGACATGTACCACTATATCTGCCAAGCTTTCGATGCCAAGCAGTTTACGTGTATAGTTTTTAATGATTTTTCAAGGGCCTTTGATCGTATATGGCATCAGGGCCTCATATTTAAGACAAAGCAACACGGCATTGACGATAAACTCTTAGGTTGGTTATCAAGTTACCTATCTGGCCGTTTTCAAAGGGTTCGGGTGGGGAAATCCAAATCTGAAACAAAAATGTTGAAAGTCGGAGTGCCACAAGGATCAGTCCTGGGTCCTCTGCTTTTCCTAATTTATATAAATGATATTTCCGAAAACATGTTAAGTATAACGCGTCATTTCGCAGACGACAGTTCTCTTTCAATGTACACACCGAGCATAGACGATATGGAAGATATTTTAAACCACGATATATGTATTATATTAGATTGGTCGAAACGGCTTGTTCAAATAAAACTGAAGTGCTATTTTTATCTCTGACACACACGGACCGCCGTCCATAGCTAGCTACGTTTAAATGACGTTTGTAGAAAACCATAAACATTTGGGAATAATATTGTGTTCAGACTGTAAATGGCATGAACTCATTAACAGTATAATAGCTTCTGTGTCAAAAGTTTTAGGCCTAATGCAACTTTTATTATTCAAATTGAATCGTAAAACACTTAATCAGATTTACCTATCATACGTGCGTCCCATCTTAGAATACGCATCTATTGTGTGCGATCTGTGTTCTGTCTACGATCGAGAAAAACTTGAAAAACTCGAATTTGCGGCTGCACGGATTGTTACTGGATTAACAAGATCGGTATCAATATAAATTTATTATCTGAAATCGAATGGCTTTCATTATCCGATAGACGTAACTCACACAATCTTGCCATTGTTTATAAAGTCAATAGTGGTATAATGCCTCCATATGTTACTAACCTTTTCACTCCGATTGTCCAGGAAAATAACCTTTATAACTTAAGAAACGTTAAGAACTATGAGACAATGGCAAGAAGAACGGACATTTATTCCAGATCATTTGTGCCATCATCTATTACTCTGTGAAATAACTTACCAGTCGAAATATCTGAATATCTTGCTCTCTTTAAACGCAAACTTAAAAGCTTAATATTTGTGTCCTACAGTTACTAGTTTCTTCTTACATGGTCCGCGACCACTTGCCGTTATACACGCGCAAATTCGTAATGCATGCAGAACATTTTATGTTTAATTGTAATATATTTCACATACAACGATTTACTCTATTTCAATCGACTCAACGTTTTCATCCGCCCTTGTAAACACCTTGCTTTCGGTCAAACTCTCGGATGAAGAAAATACATTAGTAATGCTTTCCAAATTATAGTAAAATAATAATTTTTGCATTTTGAATATTTTGGGGACAAAACTACCCGCTTATCATACATTGTACTTTAAAAGGGTGGGGGAATTTAGTAATCGAACAGACGTGTGTGTGCGGGTGGCGCTTTCAACATACCACCTATTCATATAAAATCAAATGCTGAAAAGGTATAATCCTTTCAAGTTTGATACATATTCATATTAGCGGCGTTCAGTATGCGCCGTACATTGTTAAATACCTTTTTTTTTAACTTATATTTTGAATAGGTGCTTCCACTACTCCAACCTTTAAAGACTTAAGTATTGTTTAATCACCTTTAGGTTATGTTGTCTGCTTTTTAATTAGTATTTTGAATGTTACTTGTTATACACAAGCTTCAAAACCTCTGCTCCGAACTAAATTACCTTTTGTTTATTTCGCCCATTGTTTTCTCGTCTAGGCAAAGCAGTTTGTTAGAAACTGGGACCATACTGTATGTAATTCTTACTTCTTTTATATACTACAGTATAAAACGAATGGAACTCGTCTTCAAGTATATTACATACAATGCAATAGGAAGATATATAACCTTAGAAGCTGATGATCCCTAAGAACTAAACGTGAATTCATAATGGAGTATGTATATTCCTTAAGTATTACTCTTACCAATGATAGAACTTGCCTCAGATGGGGTTAACTACACCAAATCAACCGGATGTGCTTCCCTGTAGTTCTGTATTAAAGAATGCTAATCGTTTGTTTCTTTAAAAAAATGAGATATAGGGTCCTATAGAAACCACAGCGTCCGAACGCAATGACATCGTAGGTCCGCACTGTACTGCAAACAAGGACTTGATAATACAATAAAAGAGATAAAAAACAACAGAAAGGTTGGTAAAGACAGGGTTACCGACTTGGAACGGTCAGTAGGCAATAAGGCCTACTGGTTAGCAATAAGGCAATAAGGCCTACTGGCTAAAACCTTTTCAGTGCAGTTTCCTGTTCTTTTATTGGCTGTAACTGTATTCTGGACAGGTTACTGATGTTTGGAAATGCAGCTCATCATGCTTTTTACAAGTTTAGTTATTAATTAGAAAAGTGAAAATAGAAAGGGTATGCAATTTCAAGGGGTAAAACTAATGTTAACCTTTGACCCGATGTTAGTATAGAGCTCTTGAAATCTATCTTAGAACCCCCCCCCCCCCCCCCCCCCCCCCCCCACCCCATAACCCCGCCACCCATTACACCACCGCCACCACTTGTTTCATTGTTATGTTTAATAGCAAACGTTTTTATTTGTATGATAAAGTAAGTTTCCCAGAATTCTAACGAAGTTTGGTGTTTAGCAGGTTGTAACCATCTTCACTTTACTAGGGAAGGGGCGTGGAGGACCATTTACGCTATTATAACCTATAGAAGAGGTGCACACAATCATATTAGGTAGGGCATAAGAGGCGCAGTTATTGTTATAGACTGAGAATCTTCGAACTGCTGCTTAACGGACCATCAACACAATCTCATATATATCCCTCAAAATAATTACCACAAAAACAGCAATAGTAATTACTTAATCTTTAAATTCTGCATTTCATAGCAATACCAAAAGCTAATATTTTAGGCTCAAGTAACACAAGTTAAATAATAAAATTAAACCTAAAAACTGCAAAAAAAAGAGTAAAACGTTCAGTAATGGCACAATAAAACAAGAGTCCTATTAAAGCGGGACTGTGGACGTTCTACTGGCTAAAACGGCTCTTATATCAAGGGTTGTCATGAAATTCCAATCAGTACTTCTTTTAAAACATTGCAAAACACCCACACAAAACAACAACAACCACAACAGAAACGTAAACCCTTGACCTATGCTATCAATTTAAACAAGCGGGCCTAGTTCTAATTTGGTTTGGTTATTTAGGGACTCGAGCATTGTATAAAACAGGTTTTGACCGCCTGTAGAGGTGCCCCTTTATGCAGGCGTCAAAACCCATTTTATATAATATATGTGCCTCGAGTTCCTAAATAAACTAAATTAGAACTAGTGTTTTTTTCCCCAGTAAAATCAGATGTCTCCCTACACGAGAAAGGGCCATCAAACTGCCAAAACTCATTAAACTGGAACACAACAAAGACATTTGCAACTAGGTTTGGTAATGGTCATCCTACCAAGTTACACGGAAATCCAGGCAGCGGATCAGGAGAAGTATTTGGGAATGTATTAAAACTTTAGGCTGGAATAGTCAAAAAGCAAAACAGACATCCAACGATGTACTGGATTCCCAAATTACACAAACCACCATATAAAGCCCGTTTTATTTCCAATTATTCTAGTTCTGGAACCACCACACATATCTCCAAACTTTTAACATCTTGTCTTAAAGATCACGTTAAACACTATTGTGCTAAAACTCTGGGATTAATTTATTTTTGTCTATTAAAAGTTCAGGCGACGTTCTTGATAAAGTTTGCAATAAACGTCAATATTCATCTATAAGTACTGTTGATTTTTCTACATTAAATGCAATTTTACCGCATCACTTTATCAACGATAAGCTTATTGCTCTCATTTAAAAAACATTTGCTAGAAAAAAAACTACATTTTTGACCTGTAACAATATAAAAGTGTTTTTTGCTAACGGCAGTTTGGACAATTACAATATGTGGACTTGCCATGAAGTTTGTGAATCACTTATTTTTCTATTAGATAATATTTTCGTCAGGTATAGTCGCAGATTTGTTTTTATATTGCTATGAAAGAGATTTCATGTTGAGTCTTTCACCAGATACCCAGGCAGATGTTATTGAAGCGTTTAATGTCACCTCTCGTTATCTGGATGACATATTGAACATTGACAACCCTTTCTTTTCTACCATGGTTAATAACATATATCCTAAAGAACTTCAACTTAGCGAAGCTAATATTTCTGATACTAACGCTTCTTTTCTTGATTTACATCTCTCCATTGAAAATGGTGAAATAATAGCCAAATCTATGACAAGAGAGATGATTTTAATTTTGATATTGTTAATAGATGGGGATGTTCCCCGAGCAACTTCTTATGTAGTCCATGTGTCTTAATTTATTCGTTTTTGAAGAGCTTGTTCTCGAGTTGAGGACTTTAATATTCGCAATCTTTGTATAACTAAAAAGCTACTCCATCGGGGCTACCGTTAACATAAACTAATTTGAGAACTCTTCCGCGGCAAGGACTATCCCAACCTGACTTCTATGGTGATGTGATTTACAAACTTCGTAAGATCCTTGATCATGATCCCGTTCATAATATCTTTGTTAAACTTGTTAAAAGGTTATCAAAATATTGTATGACCCTATCATTTTGCAACGCACTGCATGCTTGGTGGTGGACCCATTTACAGTTCGCCTCTATGCTTTCCTCTATAATTGTGCGATGACCGGACAGGCTGTAGGTTGCATGCAGCTAAATATAGCCTGGCTGAAGCCCCGCCTTTTGTTGTGTACGATTCAGTACAGAAGTGAAAGTTCACAGAGTTCACAGAGGTCAGCAGATATAACTTTGAAATATTCAATATGCATTTTCAGGAAGGATAAACTATAGGTAAAATAATCCCCATCAGCTAGGATCATTAAATTAAATAAAAAAATATTTTTTAATGTTTTTGAAAATTTAACACCCATTGAAATTGCATGTCAATATTCAGTGCGGATTCAATAGTGTTTGTAAACACAGACATGTGCAGAGTGGTTGAGCTGGAAAAGTTGTCTTTTTCACACTTTCAAAGGCTTTGTGATGGAAATATCTATGAAATAAGGTAATTTAAAGAAAATCTGGTGTATAATTCATGAGATATTAGCTGACAGGTGCAACAGGAGGTCTATGGGAAAGTATTTAGTTTTCTGCAACCTATAGGCTAGATTCTGCATATGGTAAAAGTGAAAGTAGACATACTTTTTTTCTAACACAATGATTTGGAAGTGTGAGAAATGTTAAATTATGGTGTATTTTGACTTTTCTTATAACTCTTTTCATGATTTTTAAATATTTCAAAGTTTTATGATGCAAAATAGGTATTTTAAATTATTTTATTAAAGGTTGTGGACACAAAATTAGCCATACCTGACACCTGGTATACACAATTGGCCTGTAATGCACATGTTTGACACCGTTAAAGGTATATCTAGTAAGTTTTATTCATTTCTGAGGGCTTTGCATACGTTGTTTGGCAAAAATGTCAGTAAGCGACAATCTACATCTTTCCGAAAAGATGTCGAAAAGCCGCTTATGTCTGTTTTGAAAAAGATGTTGAGGTAAACTCTGACTTTGAGTTCATCGCTTCTATACGGTTAGTGTCGATATGCAAATATTTCATGCGGTTTAATACATTTTACAAATTAAATTATTTAGTTGGTAAAAAATATAACCTTTTCTATGCTTTTTAAAAGTTTTTATTTACCCCACCCCCCTTCATTTTAATGAATTTTCATGGATCTGTACTTTAAACAGTGCTTATTGGCTGCATGGTTGCATGAAAATGACCTGAAAAGATGCTACAAACAATATCTAATAAAACAAATACAATAAATAGTACATTTACAGTAAATTTTGTGTAATGAGCATATTGTAAAACATGGCATGGCCCTAAAAATGGAGTTGGGGAGGATAGTCTCAGAATAATTTTTTGTCATTTTGAACTGAAAAGTTGCATTTTCTTGATGGATTCACATATAGAAACTGCTGAATAATGTTAATTAATTCATTTGAAGGCAGATTTTAAATATATACAAAAACAGTGGCATTTTTATGGTAAAATCTGCTATTTTGACCCCTGAAAATCACAAATATCATTTTTGAGTAGATGTTATTTTCAAGATAGCTTCAACTGGTTAACCATCACATGTTGTTGATGAAATCAGTTTAAAATCACTTTATTTGAAGCAAAAGATTGGAACGGTTGTCGATATATGGCATTTTGAAGATTCTGGATTTACGCGTAAAAACCGAAGGAATTTTGCCTTAGCCGAAGCTAATTTAAGCCCTCATATTTTGTCGAAAAGGATTTTTTTCTAAAAAAGAATGGTTTAATTTTTCTCAGATTAAATGTATCAAAAAATTTAGCCAGAAAAAATACCTTCTGTCAGGTCTGAATGTCTCTCTATAGGTTGCATACAGCTAAATATAGCCTGGCTGAAGCCCCGCCTTTTGTTGTGTACGATTCAGTTCAGAAGTGAAAGTTCACAGAGTTCACAGAGGTCAGCAGATATAACTTTGAAATATTCAATATGCATTTTCAGGAAGGATAAACTATAGGTAAAATAATCCCCATCAGCTAAGATCATTAAATTAAATAAAAAAATATTTTTTAATGTTTTTGAAAATTTAACACCCATTGAAATTGCATGTCAATATTCAGTGCGGATTCAATAGTGTTTGTAAACACAGACATGTGCAGAGTGGTTGAGCTGGAAAAGTTGTCTTTTTCACACTTTCAAAGGCTTTGTGATGGAAATATCTATGAAATAAGGTAATTTAAAGAAAATCTGGTGTATAATTCATGAGATATTAGCTGACAGGTGCAACAGGAGGTCTATGGGAAAGTATTTAGTTTTCTGCAACCTGTAGACCCTATGATGACGACTATCTAAAGCCCAAAAGGACGGTGACGTTTGATGATTTTGTGCATTCTTGCCTTGTCGTGCCCTTAATGTTTTATTCTCTTGTTGCTCTGGCTTCTGCCAAGTCATTGAATAACTTCTTTGTGGCTTTCTAGGCTATTGTAATTTTGTATGTATATATACAGGAGCATCTTTGTGTTTTACTTGTTTTGTCTATTGATGCTGCCTTGTTTGTTAGAGAATAGTTCATGGCGGGGATTTCTTTATTTACACTGCCCCGTTTTTTTGGGATGACAGTAGGGTAAGTCAGAGGTTTGGTGAAACCCTAGAACCTGGTTTAAACCACCAGCGGCCTATTTTGCCAATGACCGTTCCAAGGCGGTAGCCCTATTGTCAACCCTTTTTGTGTTTGTGACGTCATAAGCCTTTTTTCTTCGTTTACATTGCCATTCATGTTTGTCCTTTTGCGTGTTTTTCTGTTTACTGTTCGACTTTAATACTATTTTTATTATCACAATAGTGTTGTTTGTGCTGCGTGGCGGCAGTAAAAAGTCTCTCCGTACATCCAATCAATTATGTTATTTTTACACCCCACAGGGATTGTATGACGTTCATAGATCCAGTTTCATGCTTAAAGACACATTTCCCAACGCTACTCGGTCAGTGAAAAAGCATGAGAAACTTGAATATTTACAGCCAGCACGCTTCATGGCTGATCAACTCAGGTATATAAATTGAGACCCACTCTTATTTTTTTTTATTTGTATGGTAATGCTATATTGAGGGTAAGAATAGCTTAACAACACTTTGTAATTTACTTTAATGAAAAAATATATGTTTATAATTTAGCTTTTGAATACAAAACTTATCTAGTAGTTCTTAATTGTTTTTAGACCAAAAATCAGAGCACAACACAATAAATATACAACATTCTTTAAATGCTTTATTGGGTGGGCCTCATAATATGAAAAAAATTTGAATAGCACACTTTGCTCATGAAATTGTATGGCTAACAGTGATTTACAGTTACCTATAGAAATTCTCTCCCCCACAAATACAATAGGCTCGAAATATGTCTTTAAACACATGTATTACTTATACCATATTGAAGGTTTTGTGTTCACCGACATTTTGGCCCATTTTAATATGAATTTCTTTAACTTTTCCTTGTGATCTTGAATTAGACACTTGTGTTGAGTTTTGGACTTGTTTTGAGTTTTGGACCCCTATTAACAGTCCGTCTGTTATTAATAACGGATCTCTAATAATTACTAATTGACCCTTATTTCGTTTTTCACAGAATGATATTACATTTAAATTTACATGACTCTTTTAACGAAAACACTTTAAATAAATCTTTCTTCTCTTCGGTTTCACTCCGAGTCATCTATACAAATTCCACATAATAACTCTTCATTTCTTAGATCTCGCACCTTTAAATCTTTATTCGGCAAACTCATTCCATGTTCCTTCCAATATTTTTTCTTTAACACCTTTTGGATCACCTGTTTTGAGAAAAAAACCGAGTCTGGTATTCTATTCTCTTCGCTGTGTTTGTTGCACCTAAAGAATCTCCGTTTCCGTTATGTATTAGTCTTTACACTAGCGCTCGTTTAGTGCAGTATGACGGGTGTTAAAAAGTTCCCCCGTGCAACGAATCATGGCCCCGTTTATGAAAAAACTTAGACAATTTTGATTGTCTTAAATGCTTTGCTATGAATTACACTAATTAAATGTATTTTCATTTTATTTTCTTACCCAAAAGCTATTTCTGCACCATCTGCACACGTCATTGCCTGGATTGAATGCTTACGCAGTGAAAACTCCGTGAAGGGTTTTAAAATGTCTTACGATCAGAATTATAGTAGTATGTGGAATAAAACGGACGATCACTGGTCCTTTGGGTTAACCGAGTCCAATATAGGGGACGTTGAAGTATAATTACGATTGAGCCGGTGCAAGGGGACGTGCAGGTGTTGCATTACCTCTTCTGCACAGACTCAACAGAACCGAGTGTGTTACTTCATTCCCTTGGTTGTGTTTTCTGCTTCCAAAGAATGTCTTTCTTCAGTATTATACTTATCGTACACTCCTCAAAATAATTTAAGGACCACACACTAGGACAGTAATAATTACTTAGTTTAAATATTATGAATTGCATATTCATATAACAAGTTAATACATGTATGTAATGTAGCAATTATAAAAGAATAAAACTAAACATAAAAATTGCAAAAAAAACACTGTGAATTGTTCAATTACGGCACTTTCAAAAAAAATGACAAAAATCTGAACATGGTCCTTAAATTATTTTGAGGAGTATACTATGATAAGAGTTCGATTTAGTTCAAACGTTTGACAACCAGTCATGCTCTTGCATACGTACAATTACCATGTCTAAACCTATAAACCTTTTCTCGAGTTACTAACTGGCCATTTGGAATTATCGATCCCAATATGTGTGCCTTTAAATTAGCTTTAATGTTTGGCTTTAAATTAGAATACCACTCAAGCCGGTGATTCGGGGCAAGAACATATTGCATCTTCTATTAATAAATACTGAAAATGGGATCCCATGGAAGCAGTAAACACAAACAAGAGATAAACGTAGCAGACTCGGTATTATTAAGTTTGTTCATGAGAGGTACTGTCAAGTGCAAAACCTCTCACGAGAGGTACTGTCAAGTGCAATACACCTCACGCCTCCTAACACCGGCTTAAGCGATATTCTACTTTAAAGCCACAAAGATCGGGCTTGATGATTCCAAAGGACCAGTAAGTAATAACACTACTGATTTGTAGTCGGGCGGCTTTTTACGGCCGCCACACAACACTAAACAAACGCTAGTGTGAATGTCAATAAATACTGAAAAGGGGATCCATTGGAAGCAACAAACACAAACGAGATATAAAAGTAGCAGACTCGCTTTTATTGAGTCTGTTCATGAGAGGTAATGTGAAGTGCAACACATCTGAAGCCTCCTAGCACCGGCTTTAGTGCTATTCTACTTTAAAGCCACAAAGACTGGGCTTGGTGATCACAAAGGACCAGTAAGTAATAACACTGCCGATCTGTAGTCGCGGCAACTTTTTACGACCGCCACACACCACTCAACAAACGCTAGTGTGAATGTCAATAAATACTCTCATGAAAAGGCTCAGTAATACCGAGTCCGGCACTTTATACTCTTTTTTGTGTTCGTGTCTTCTGGGGGATTCCTTTTGAATATTTATAAATATATGTGATAATAATAAAACCTATGACAATATTAGTTTATTTTTTATTTATTTCCAAATAGGTCAGTTATATTTCATAGAAGAAGGAAGTGTTTTGCTTTGGGTTTTAATCCCTTTTCTTTTACTGTTCACTTTTCTCATGGTGATAATAGAATTATAAATGCAACATGTTTAAACCAATAATTTCGACATTATTTATATATAAATCATTTAGTTAACTCATACATAGTATAGTTTGAGAAATGTCATATATGTAGTAAATCCACGAAAAAGTATTATCTGATTACTTTATAATTCAAATTACAAGAAACGAACATTTTGATATTGTGTTAGGTTGTTTATTTACGACGCTGAAAGAACACACTTGGCAGCCTCATACATGTATCGTTAAAGGCGTTTTAATGTATTGCACTTAACGAAGAACGGCCTTGTTTTTCAAAGGCAATAAAACCTTAAAACTTTACATTTTTGTCGTCTTTCTTTAGAAAATCGTGAACATTAAAATCCAAATTTTCACGCCCAAACCCTGGGTACCAGCCAAGTCTCGGGGTTTCGTCACCTCCAAAATTTCGCTTTTGCTGAAGTCTGAGTATACGGTTCCAGTCTAGCCAGGGGGACTGCCTATAACCCAGTCCGTCGGTTTGCGAACCAAACCGCTTATCCAATCCATTTCTCCAGTTCTGGTAAATGCTGTTGTCACGCAGAATATCACCTCGATCGAAGGCATTACTATCGCCATGGTTTCCGAAAGACATACACAGCACGGATGTCACAGCAACGAATAACATGGTTTGGAAGATAATGTAAAACCGTGTTTTCATTTTAACAGTTCTTTGTTTCTCCCACCAGAGGCGTTCGCAAGCGAGTGTATTTCCGGTTTCTGTTTCGGGCCCTGGTTTCCGACTAATAGTTCACGTTGCGTAACGCACTGTATACCGGCTTATATTGTTTCAAATAGCGTTCACCACCTGAAAGTAGATTTAAGCCATAAAAATTGAAATTCAAATGAATCTCTTTTTCACAAGTATGCATTATTCTTAATAGTATGCAAGAGTTATTTGATATAATTGATTTCAATCTCGCCTGTATAATTCATTGTAATATGTTCGTATTTACATTTACTTGTTTTCGAACCCGTTTACGGGCATTTTTTGAAGTTTTTCGTGTACATATTTAATATCATTCATCCGTTATTTATGAACAGTTTTAACTATACTGATAAAAAATAAGTTTAGAAAGTAAATAATATATAAATCCCGTTGACCAGGTTTTAGGATATGTGTAGAAGCGGTCATGGGCAATATAACTTACATAATTATCACTTATATTAAAGTAAAATAAGTCTCAAAAAAAAATATGCGAAAACAATAGAACATGTGATAATCTAAATGTTTTACAGAAATAATAATTTCGATATTATTTCAATGTAAAGGGAGGTAGTTTCACAAATGGTAAACTTTGGTTCCCTATATCTTTATGATGGCAAGACAATTATCAATTGTTTTAGCGTTTTTTATAACTTGAGACCCATAACAGTTATTTTGTAATGTTTAATCTTGCTCTTTACCTTAACTGTATTTTTAAATATAAAATAGTATGTTTTAACTAAATGGGAGATAACTCTGATACTTACATTAGAATACTAAATGTAAGAGAAAAAGAAAATTAGCCTCAGTCATGCCGATGGTTTAAAATACTTCACAATATAAAATAACATTACATTTATTTAAGCTAGATGTGCATAAGGGCTTGCTAAACTTTATTTTTTCAGTATATACACTGAACAAAATTGCTAGGTTTCAACTTTTGTATCTTAACTAATTTTCTTATTTTAAATATATTTTAGAATAGATATATGAGAAGTATTTTGTTTTGACCCATAGTTTGTAAAACATTTATTTTTTGTTTAAATTGTTACATCTTTTGAGAGTTACCCTCGCTTTATATGAAAACATGAAACGTACTGATAAAACACAAAACATGAGTCAAAGATCGCTTAAAGTTATAAAATTCTTAAAATTGGTATGAAATAATAGAAAAAAACATAAACATTTGACCCATTTATCGCAGATTTTCCGTCTATAAAAAAATGAAATATGGATAATCTTAAATTACCTCCCTTTACATTGAATATTGTTTGAAATTCAAGTAACTGTAATTCAGCGTTAACATTAAATATTTCGAATTATGTATTTTTTAATAAATGACACATAGTTAAACCTTTCTTTCACGCACAATTTCGGTGCATTTAAGCTAATGTAACGTGCGTTTATTTGATCAAATGCGTAATATGTATGCCCTGTTAATTACGCTTATACTTTATAGCTACTATAGGATTTCGTTAATTATATACATTATGCTAATGCTCGTAGTCGGTTCAAAAGCTCCTGAGGGCTTATTATGTTCGTATTATTATCTTATTTCAGCTTATTTCAGCTGTTATTACAATTAATCTGCATGAAACGTGAGCTAATTGTATTAACTTATACGCAAAGATAATGGTAAAAAAACGTTGTCTGGCTCATGGCCTAAGATGGCTGAAAACATTTACTAGATATATTGTTCAACGGCTAATCAGCAAAACATTATAGGTTCTTTAGAAACAGAAAGGAATTAATGATACATTGGAAATCGTTAAACTGCCCAACTTTTTTGACGAATAGATTCCCATGTGGTTATTTAACGTGCTCGGAGTTATTTTTGTTTAATAGATTTTACCTTGTAATGCACGTTTTCATATAAATACTGTTTTATAAATATATGTACAAGATGTATAAACAAAATGTCTCATCGTCCACTATGATAGAAAGGGGGACAGTATAAAGTGTACATGTTCGAAGGTATTTTCAGACTTACTGCAATGCTTTACATGTACATTTTCCCAAGACGGAGTAACACGGACACAGAGTAACACGGACACGGAGTAACATGGACACGGAGTAACACGGACACAGAGTAACATGGACAGGGAGTAATACGGACAAGGAGTAACACGGACACATAGTAACACGGGCACGGAGTAACACGGACACGCACTAACACGGATACAGAGTAACACGGACAAGGAATAATACTGACACATAGTAACACGGACACGGAGTAACACGGACAAGGAATAACACGGACACGGAGTAACACGGACACAGAATAACACGGACACGGAGTAACACGGACACGGAGTAACACGTACACAGTGTAACACGGACACAGAGTAATTATTATAACACGGACACTAACACGGACACAGAGTAACACGGACACTCGAGCACGAAATGAAACTCACGTTCAAGAGCTCGCAAATACAATTTACTTGCTTTACTATTATGTCGTATTATAGTATTGTTGTGAACCCTGTAAAAACGTCTACCTAAATATAAGTCCTGAAGGGGATGGTATCGTTTAATGTTTGTCTTCAATCATGTCTTTTAGCTCCCTAAACGCGTTATTTTCGTGTTTCTCTGACTTCTGACAAGTCATTGTGTACTTACTTTGAGGCTTTCTAGGCTATTATTATATTCATATATACATGATCATCTTTGTATTAAACATATATGGCCTATTAATGTTCCGCGTTCGTTAGAGGATATATAGCCCGTCCCATTTAATAAGAATAGAATTAAAATATAGCATAGCTGGAATTTATTTATTAACATTGTCTCGTTTTAATGGGATGACGCTTGGTGAGGTTTGGTGCTGATCTGGGTTTACAATGGACGCACGGGCTATTATAGTCGTGCTTAGCGGGTTATTTGTTTGTTTGTTTTGTTTGTATTGTGTTTTACGTCGTTTTAAACACATGTAAGGTTATATATGACGGTGGATTTTTTGTGGTGGAGGCAGACCTCCCACTTTTCCTGGGTAGAACTAGTACTGTACACCTCCCGCCATCCGTTAGAATAGACACTTCCTCACTTACAAGTCGAGCTCCCAGCAACGGTGAGAGGCGAAGGTTTACAACGCAACGTCGTTAACCATTCGGCCGCGGAGACGCTTGCTTAGCGGGTTAAGGGTTAAACATTAGCTTCAACCCTTATATGCACTCATATTTCATTACTTGATTTGCCTATAGATTTTTTATTAAATGATACATATTTTATTTTTAAATTTTAATTACCGAATGAATTGTAGTCCATTTATTCACACCCTTTTCTGAATGAGGGACTCTGCAATCCGAGTATCATTCAAAAATGTTAATTTGCAAATAAACCAGATTGCTGTGTGTCCCTTTTAATCTTGAAAGCAGAAAATATTTACAATTGTCAAAATATTTATTTTGCTACTTTAATACGCCTTCATTGCTAATTGTAAAGATATGTTTTTTGGCGGTGCTTTAGCACCGTCAGAGGTATACTGTTTTTTTTTAATGGAATGCTAGGAATGTGACAAACCTAACAGCACAATGCAACACTATGCAACACTACGCTAGAAGAAGTAGTCTCTGATGCATGCCTTTAATAAATTCGATATTATGTGATCACTGACAGAAAATGATGATGTGTGTTCGCTTACTGTTATTGTCCTTGTGTGTTCGCTTACTGTGTAATTAACAAATATTCTCCAAAGTAAATCCTTAGATTGTGTATGTATTAATACGCAAGAAAAGAGCGCTTCTCCGAGATTATGACGCATTTTGACAGACGATCAGTCGGTGTTTGTAAACAAAAGGCCGCTTATTCATTTGATGCCCGAAATAAGAAACAATGCTCAGAATAAAGGCAATTTATTATTTATTTAGGTCATACATACCTATTTTATCAAAATTTCACTAAGTCAACTTTTTATCATCGAGTTATAATCTAGCTTCAAGCAGACGGTATGTGGCTATAGAAAGTGTATCATGTTACTAAAAATAGAACAGTTAGTGCTCGCTGAAGATCTTGCTCAGAAAAGAATCTACGGAAGCTAATTCGGGCCATATGAGTTAGCTAAAATATGTTTAAATATGAAATTGGTAATGAATATCAATCATTTGAAACATCACTGAATGTAAAAAACAAACCATGGAAGTTACCTTTACAGCACTTCCCCTTCCCACCCATTTCAACACTTAAAAAAGCACCGCCCATCAGTGCCTTCAGCACTTTGATTTTTGTTTTTGATACATAGTTAATCATTTCCTTCACGCACAGTTTCGGTGTATTTAATGCTACCGAGATTGTTAATTAGAATAGAATTAGAATATAGCATGGCTGGAATTGAAATTGATATCCTTCAATACTTTAAGTTTTGAGTTATGCTCCGGACAAACGTTTAAACCTCCAGCGGCCTTTTTGCCACTGACCATTCCAAGGCGGTACCCCAATTGTCAAACCGAGTATGTTTATTGTGTCACATACTTTGCTTCTATCTTTATTATGATTGTTGTATGTTTTGCATATGTGTGTTTGTTTGATTGTGTTGTGTAAATGATGCATTTCCGGTTCGAATTGTATACCTGCTTCTAGCTTCACTAACAACTGAATTTGTTTATTGTACTATTGTTATATAAATATACTTTGTAGTACATATCCGTTTATTTGCTTGAAACATAAATTAGAAATAAAAGTAGGTATAAAAGTCGAAAAGGAAAACAGTCAACCAACCACACAGTCAACCAACACAGGCAACCAACCACACAGTCAACCAACCACACAGTCAACCAGCCACAGTCAACCAACCACACAGTCAACCAACCACACAGTCAACCAGCCACAGTCAACCAACCACAGTCAACCAACCACACAGTCAACCAACCACACAGTCAACCAACCACAGTCAACCAACCACACAGTCAACCAACAATACAAATAAAAACAAACAATTGTAATGTTAATAAGAAGCAAGGTATGTGACGTCACAAACACGAAGAAGCAAGGTATGTGACGTCACAAACACGAACGTATTAACAATAGGATTACCGCCTTGGAACGCTCAGTGGCAAAAAGGTCGTTGGGGTTCAAACCAGGTTCTAGTGTGCACCAAACCTCATTCTTACCGTTTTTATCCCAATAAAACGAGACAATGTAAATAAAAAAATAATATATATATTCTCTAACTAACAAGGCAGCATTACTAGGCAATATAAGTATAACACATAAATGATCATGTATATATGAATATTTATAGAAAACAAAGACCTAAAAAATCATAATGCAAGTACTCAATGACTTAGCAGAAGCTAACGCAACAAGATGACGCACCATTAAGAATACGACAAGATTGGAGACACACATTAAACATTGTCGTCTTTAAAGTATTTCGGTAGACGTCATGAAAGGGTCGACAACATGTTCGGTCATCGAACAATCAAAGAGGAAAGCATTGTGGTGAACTGTAAGTGAATAAACCGCAAAACATACAGTGCGTTGCAAAATAAAACGGTTATAAGGTCTTTCACTCCCGGTATCCGGATAAAACAACGTCGGAGCGATACGACGAACGCGGATCACCCGCCAGTGAAAATATGTCCTATGTGAGTCTAAACAGTCTTTGTTATGCACATGCAAACGTGTTTTCCATTCGATTTTTTTAGCACTATTGTTTGGGCAGTAAATGTATAGTTCAACAATTAAATAAAAAATGAATTTGGCGTTCAGTAAGTGATTCAATCTGTATTGAAACATCATTTCCGTTGTACCGCGGCACTGTATATCGATAGTTCGAGTCATATTTCTTCCGAGAACGATGTTGATCAGCATGGTTGTGTGTTTAACTAGCAAGAAAAATGTATAACAAGCATGCATTTGAAAGTTTAAGCCCCATAGAGCTTGTTTAAATAGCAAACCAGGGGGAAATGCTCTAAGGAAATATGGACACGACTTACGACGGGTTATGATACGACCACACACAACACAAATGATACGACGAATTCCGAGTATAATATTCACTTATTTAAGCTCTTATATGAAATGAAAAGTATTTGATAGCAGTTTTAGCTATACATAATAATATTTTATTTCAAATATGTTACAATACATCAATTCAACATCCCAATATGCATAGCAACATATGCAAATGGATTGAACTACAGGTTATTACAAGATTAGTTACAGTTCTTTCCACTGTGGCTGAAAAAATGTACGTGATAATCGGTTTGAAATTGTAACAATCAATTTAAATATGAACTTGATAGGGAAAGAACGAAGAAGAAAAAATTTATAATCCAAAAAGTTAAACTCTGCCGTGCCATTCTACCCCCACGCAATCTCCACCGAAATAACACCCCATATCCCCGTTCAGGCTGATAGAAACATAGCGACAGTTGATATAGAGAAGATACAACGGTATATTGATACAAAGTTAAGGATTTTGGAATTGTTTAGTGTTTTTAATATAGTTTTGAACTTGAGTAAACAGAATGGTTTTCCTTGTCCGTTAGCTGGTCGCTGCCGTATACAAATTTGCAAGGACCTAAAGGATGAAATATACGAGTGTCTAAACATAATTGTCGTCTTTCATTTCTGAAAATTACACATCTAAACAAATAATGCTCAACATTTTCAACACCATCGCCACATATACAATTGGGATTATCCCTCAGATGATTAAGATAGAGATCAGCGTTTAAATTGCTGCAATTGTTTCGCAAACGCGCATGTAGAACTGAAAGGTATCTATCACCCAATATATAGTATTGGGGTTCTATCGGTGGTTTAAAGTAATTTTTAAGTCTAGTTTTAAAACTCGAAAGTGATGGTGCTTCGGGAATGTTAATATCAAGTTCGTTCCAGTTTTAGAGATGACGGTAATACTGATCTCGAAAACAATTCTGTTCTTCTAGGTAAAGTAACGAAGTTGGAAACTGTACCTCAAGTTATGAGGATTCGATTCTGACATAGATGCGGATACTATTTCCTTCAAGTAACTCGGTAAATCTCCATTTTTTATACTTATAGGTAAATATCAATTTTGGATGTGTCTTCTATCGAACCGAGAGACCCAACCAATTTCAGTTAACATTGTTTGTATAGAGACCGAACGAGTCAGGCCAGTAACTATTCGTGCGGCTTCATATATTGTTTTTGTCTAAATTATCTTTTTCATAATTTGTACGACTATCCCATACTATAGTCGCGTATTCTAAAATAGGGAGAAGGTAAAATTTATATATTTGATTAAGCGTTTGATGTTTTAATTTAAACATTAATTTAATTGAACGTAGTACCTTAGACGCAGATGTTACAATATTTGAAATATGTTGATACCAGGGCGCATCATGACGATGGGTTACTCCTAGATGTTTATGATGGTCAACACAGTTAAGTTGAGTATTGTCAAATATCAAAGACGCACGGTTTCTGTTTGCACGTGAAAGAACATGATTTCAGTTGTAGATGGAATCAATTTTACTAGCCATTGCTTTGACAAATTCGATATTTTACGCAGGTCGTCATTAATTGTAGTTTCCATATAATCTATATCGTATATAGATACCGCAATAGAATTGTCACCAACAAATAGCCTTGTCGTACTAAGCAATGAATCAGCGATGTCGTTTATATGAATTAAAAAACAATAATGGTCCTAGGACAGAGCCATGGGGTACGCCGGCATTTGGAGTTTTGATGTTAGAAAAAGAAGAACCAAAGAAAACGCTTTGTTACGATCAGTTATATAAATATTTATCAAATTAATAAGGTTGCCTGTCCAGCACAGCTTATGCGATGACGAGTTTTCCGTCGTCTGTCCGTTCGCCAGACGTTAACTTTTGCATTGTTAACCTGATAGAGACTTCGCATTTGATCCTATCTTTACCAAACTTTGTCGGTGTATATATCTCAATGAAAGTGCGTTTGAAACTGCTTTCTCACCGCTGTGGGTTGGAATCTCACTGGGAGCTTGACTTGTAAGTCAGGAAATGTTGATTCTTGCGGATGGCTAGGTACATAGTTCTAGTACTACATAGCCCATGGCACCATTCAACCAACCGACCGACCGATCAACCAACCAACCATCTGGCACAGAAATCAGTGACCTACACCAAATAACATTTAGCATTGCATTTTCAATTAGTGCACGTGCACCTCATCAACAGAGTATACTAACCTAATAGTAACTCGCATACAGTTACAGGCCGTAATGTGCAATTTTACGGGGTGTTATTGTTACATTATTTACATATTTCCTTTTTAAAGTGATGAATTTCGACGTGTATGCCCACAATTAAAAAAAGAATGTGAAAAGGGGTGCGACAGAATTGGAAAACGAATATTAGAAAAAATACACTAATCTCGTCGGTGGTTGGGGAGGGGCCCGCCACTATCACCCCACCCACTTCATCTCAATTAACACCCCACCCCTTTCAAAAACCTGGCTAAGGGCCTGTTGGAAAAGGCATATAACATTATATGTTTGCAAATGTTTTATAGAAATACAGCACAACATTCATAACAAGTATAATACTTGTTTTTTAAAGTCTCATCAACACACCAGTTTAAGTTATTTAGCCACCCATAGAGGGGATGGAATATATATGAATCCTGGAATCTCGCCATATTCCTACTATGGAATACATTCCTATGATTATTTAACGTGATAGTGGGAAACACGTAATTTAAGTATACATAGGTTTATGTGCTGGTTAGCAACAATTAATGTCATCTTTTATTTTTGACTTTCTGCAAAAGTACTACCAAGTTACCCTTTTTTTCCTTCAAAATAATATGGAACAAACATTTCCGCTTTACCCATCTATTCAGTACTCGCAACAACCGTTGGCTGTACGATGTCCGACATAATAAACCTATACTTTTGTATATATACCGTGTAAGTAATGAACTGTTTGTCCGAATCATTGACAGTTTCAGTTTATTTTTAGAACATACAGAATCTAAAATCGAGCCCTATCATACATAGGCGTAGGAACGTTTCAGTTGTTGGGGAGGGAGTGTGTGTTTGGGCTGGGTGTGTGTGTTGGGGTGGGGTTGGGTGTGTGTGTGTGTGTGGGGGGGGGGGGTGTTGCAAGTTGAAACAAAAAATGTCACTGGAAGTGACAAATGCCCCCGAAGTGACATTTGACCTCTAAGTGTGACCTTGACCTAGGAGCAACGGACCTGAATTTTGTGGGCGACACGTCGTCTTGTTGTGGTTAGCACTTGTGCCAAGTTATTTGAAAATCCGTCCATGAATGCCAGAGTTATTGACCGGACACGAAAACACTTTATTTTGACCTTTGATCTGAAAGTGTGACCTTGACCTTGGAGCCACGGACCTGGATTTTGTGCGCGATACGTCGTCTTGTTGTGGTGAGCACTTGTGCCACTTTATTTAAAAATCCGCCCGGAATGCCAGAGTTATTGACCGGACACGATTGACCTTTGACCTCTAAGTGTGACCGTGACCATAGAGCCCCGGACCTGGATTGTGTGCGCTACACATCGTCTTGTTGTGGTGAGCACTTGTGCCAAGTATTTGAAAATCCGTCAAGGAATGCCAGAGTTATTGACCGGACACGATTTGACATTTGACCTCATAGTGTGACCTTGACCTTAGAGCCACGGAGCTGGATTTTCTAGCAATAAGTCTCTAAGATTTATTGATATTATTTGGTGCAATATATTCAACATTTAGTAATATGCAAAAATCACTAATTTAATCATTGAATATGTTATGAAATATACAAGTTATAATATAGAAAAAGTAATAGTACGCTGCGAATTAAAAAGAAAGAGAAAAATAATGCCGTTTGTCCATTGTTTAATTACTAATATGGCCGCATTTAAAGGGAATGTAGCGACACAGCCAAACAAGCTCTGTTATTGAGAATTCTGAAAAACTTGGAAAAAGGTGAAAGAATTATCAAAATCGGACGATAAACAAAAAAGATATGACCATTTAAAGGTTGTTCTAAAACGAATATGGGAGCCGCCATTTTTAGAACTATGGCGTCATAGTTCCATATTACCATATATGGAATATTGATAAATATCATTTAAAACGAAGAGAATCACTACAAATGAATGGGTTTTTTTACTGGTCATATAAATCATTAAAACCATTAAGTATTACATATTTTTCATACAGTTGCTGTCATTTTTTCCCTATAAATCAGTAAATTTTCATATTTATAAATACTTCATATATGGTCATTTAGAACCGTGATGTCATAGCTATCAAAAAGGCCACTTCCATATTCGTTTCAACAGAAACTTCAAATGATCATATCTCCTTTGTTTATCATCCGATTTTGATAATTCCTTCACCCTTATTCAATTATTTCAGAACTCTCAATAATAAAGATGGTTTGGTTTTATCGCTACATTCCCTTTAATAGATAGATGGGTTAGAGTGACGGCTCCATGATTACCAATTCTCAACTCATGTTTAAATTTATACGGTGAGAAATAATTTTCTCTTTGTAGGAGTTGTTAGAGCCATATACATGTTTCATCATAAGTATGCGACTGCCGACGTCCGGACCCCGGATCAATGTCTGAAAGTTACCATATTATCAGTATGGTGTCACGTAAGTACCCAGTTGAGTGATGTCTTTCTAACTGATGCCGACATACTGTGCGTACTTCATTGACTAACACTTGTTTTAATATAACACAAATATAATTATCCATTTTACAAGACATAGTGGTTGCTAATGTTCGACCCTCGGGAGAGGCACGAGACGATGATACGGTCGTCAAGAGACTTTATGTCACGTTGTCAAAGAAACTATATGTGCAACTTATCAAACCTTTAAACTGTCGCGTCTATACACTGTGCAATAGTTGATATATCGCGCCAGTGCATCATTTACATACAAATGTTTCCTAAACGTTCTAATGCATAGATTTTTTATTATTATTATTTTTGTTTTATAAATATTACAGTTACAAAACCACTATTTTGGACTTACATATATTTACATTATAATTATACTCAGTTGCAAAAGAAGGTGGACACTGAGTTTTGTTTAGATTTATTTGTATAAAGTTTTTTTTAGATTTAAATTGACAAATTCGGAAATGAATATGCCATGTTTGGTACCGAAGTTTTTATCATTCCATTGCCAATATCATGTTGTCATTTGTTTTTCAATAGGTTGAATCATTAAGGAACTGTCGCTTGATAAAGAGGATAGGGTATAAAGTACAATTTTCAAAGTGTCCAGTTTCTTTTGCAACTGAGTATATTATAATATTGATTGTCTCTGTCTAATCTATAAGAATCTTTCATGGGTATCCGGTTGAGATCGGGAATTCGAACACGAGGTATAATTGATTTTTTTATCGGAACCGAGGCTCTGCCAATGAGCTTGAAGTTGGTAGAAAACCAAAGAATAAACCGCTTCCATTTGATTTCGGTACCCGTCCAGTAGCCTTATATAGAGATAAAGGGTATATTTTAGGACCTATTTCAAGTCTATTGTATTTGGGGCGGGAGCGTTGGAGTGGGGTTGGGGTGGGTGGTGTTGGCAGAGAGAATGTGTATATGTAACTGTAAATCTCTGTTAGACTGTAAATCAGTGTTAGACATACACTTGCATGAGAACATTGTAGCATTCAGTTTTGTTTCGGTTGATGAGGCCCTCCTCATACAGCTTTTGTATGAAACCAACATATTAAAACATAGAGCAGGTGTTTTCTTCAAAAAAAACAATGAATTATCAACAAAGTTTTGTATTAAGTATAGCTTACTTGTTCATTTGTTGTTGTTTTTTTCCATAAAAGTAAAGTCTGAAGTATTATTTACTGCTAAACCATATATAATGTTCAATATAGCAACGTTTTTCAGGGAAAAAACTTTACTCAGCTTTGGTTTATAAACCTGAGGAAACCACTCATGTTGCATGTTAGCAATAAATAAGCAAGCTTTTCATGATTTTTCAATTATTATTTAGCATTCGGAAATAACTTTCTCACTATCTAGCTCCCAGTGGGATTCGAACCCGCAGTCGGTAGTTGAGAAAGTTTCAGACGCAGCTCTTTACCATCCCGGCCACGGAAGCGCTTCAATACTTTTCAAAGAGAAAACTTAATCGGGCCTCAGTTTATCAACCTGAGATAATCGGTCATGAAGCATGTTAGCAGTAAATAAGCAAGCTTTCCATGCCCTTTAGCGTTGGAAAATAGGTCCTTAATTTCTACGAAAATGCATAAACTCCAAAAACATAAACTAATTAATCGTATAATAATGTAAACTGAATAAAACACTGTTGTATAGTCATTAGTGCGACGTCATTGTCTTAAATGTTCAATGCAACATCGCGTGTCGGATACATGCACAAGACACTGTTCTTCACCCGTGTCCATTACTTTTATCTTAATACCATGATTAAAAGTGACGATATCACGTAAATAGCATTGAGCTTAACAGCAAACTGTTGTATATGTTAAGCTTTCATTGACAGACTTTTCTGCACGGGCAGTCGGTGCTTGTTCCTTGTTACTGCTGTTTGTTTTGTATTCGTGTTTTTTGGTTGACTGTGTTCTGTGAATGCTACATTTCCTGTTCGAATCGTATGCATATCTTTTGTTGCATTAGTTTTGTTTGTTTGTATAAAGCTGGAAACATGACCATAACATGTTAAAATCGATATATTCTGATTTTTTCCAACCCCTTTTTACATGTAAATGATCAAACATTATGCTGTACTAAACGCTTACATATATCGTACGTTTCTTTTTTACTTTAGTATATATTTTGTTTGACCGTTCTAAATATATATTTGACATCTACATTAAATGCCCAAACAAGTCTATCAAAGCTCTTTGGCAAAAACACATTGATTAGCAAAAACAGATTAACGAAAACCTAAGACCGGTCTGAGAAGTACGAAATCTAATACGAGTTATCTGAAATATAGCAAATTAATATTACTCTGACGAATTGGATTTTTGCAGAGGAGCGTGCACAGAATACCAATGTTGACAAACCTGACGCTTGGGGATGCTTTTTAATAATATTGGCAAGACGTAAACACATAACGTGTCAAGAAGAGATAAGCAAGTTAGGAATGTATGTAAATATATTTTCTCCGCATTACATCGATATCTATCTAGATGTGTTCATGTGCACGAACTGTATTTACTCAGTGACTATATAGGTAATATTCTTTTATGAAATATAGATGGGGGGGGGGGGGGGGGGGGGCATGTGGGGGGGGGGGGGGTGCATTTCTACAGTACTATAGCTTTCGACGTACGCCTTTATCAGGGGTACAGTCACGAAAAGAACAAATACGAAACAAATACACACTACAATACAAGACTGTTTAAAAAACAACGTATCGTTTGGCAGGGTGTGTGTATATAAATAATGATGCTATAATTAACCATATAGCATTGCAAAATTCTGCAGCACCAATTTTTTTTTAAATTGTTTTAATGTGTTGGATAAATGTAAATTAAGACACTCTGAAAGTTGTATAGTAAAATATTAAGGCTAACTGAAGTTATTTGAAATTTCTTAATTTTCTGCTGTCCAAGCGTCAACGAATTTACATGGAAAAAGTCCCACCAAAAAAGCATTTTCAAAACTAAGGTGTTTTTATTTACCACTAAAAATTCCAATGATATATAAATTATGTACGTATTATTTAAATTGATTGAGCTACTGCAGAGCAAACTTTGGCTGAAACAAGCGCCCCAAACAATAGATAATTACCCAGATAATGAAAACTTGATGTATATATGACCATCTGTATTGATAGATCGGTAGACGTAAAACAAGTCAGAAAAAGGAACACGCGTTAAAACGGATATAATAAAACTAGTGCACGTGATTTTGACGCATCAATGGTGTCATCAGCGAACTAATCCCAGCAAATATTGAGATACAAAGACTCGTAATGGGTTCATTGCGATTGATCCACAGGAAATTAAAAAAAAATGGAAGCCTTTCCGAAAATCCCGACATGCTATGATGTTAATGATCATTACAGTGTCGCTGCTACCATTTATGATTACAACCAGTTTAAACTTCCTCAAAGGTACGTTTTCATTTTTATAAGCAATGAATACATTAATTTAACCTCATTTTTATCTCTAAAAAATTATCAAATGTGATAAGTAATATTGCAGATTTCAATTCACGTAGAACTTACCATAATAAAAGACAATAATTCGTATATATTTGTTGTGTTGTAACTATCTATTCACAGCTAACGTCAGAGAAGATAAATCGGATGTATTGGCATGTATAAAACACAGTTGCCGTGTCTTGTACAGTTGCCGTGTCTTGTTATCTCTCATAAACACACTCAATAAAACCGAGTCTACTATTTTTCTCTCTCGTTTGTGTTCGTTGTTTCCAACGGATCCCATTTTCAGTGTTTACTGGCATTCATACCAGGGTTCGCTAGGTGATGTGTAACGACTGAAAAAGTCAGTAGTATTATTACTTTCTGGTCTTTTGGAACCATTTGCACCCAATCATTGTGGTCTTAAAGACGAATAGCGCTTAAGCCGGTACTTATGGTAGGTACTATGGGGCGTGAGAGGTGTTGCACCTTATAGTACTTCTCATGAGACTCAATAAAACCGAGTCTGCTAAGTTTCTCTCTTGATTGTTTTCGTTGCTTTCAATGGATCTTTTTTTCAGTATTAGTAGTGTTTTTAAGCCATAGCGTAGAAAGTTTCAAGATGGCGAATGTAACAAACTTGAGAGGTGAGTGTCGTTCAAATTTACCAGCTATTTCTGTGTTTCGTCTCTTTAAAACTTGCCACCCATTCCCAGTGGTGGACAGATGAATATTCTATTGGAATGTATGTCTCGACTAACCTATATCCCCGTGTTAATCCTATAATCATTGTCAAAAAATGGTGTTTCTCAGTTAGAGTTCTAAGTAGATAAGCTTTTTACATGCCAACATCCATACAAACTATACTCAGTTGCAAAAGAAAGTGTACACTTTGACAATTTTACTTTACATCCTATCCTCTTTATCAAGCGACCGTCCCTTAATGATTCAGCCTGTTGAAAAACAAATGACAACATGATATCGGCAATGGAATGATAAAAACTTTGTACTAAACGTGGCATATTCATTTTGAAATTTGTCAATTTAATTCTAAAAGAACTTTATACAATTAAATCTAAACAAAACTCAGCGCACACTTTCTTTTGCAACTGAGTATATTAAGTTACACAAAAAAGAACATGTTAAAACACTTTAATGGATAGATTGTTCATTGTAAAAAACCGAAGATGATCATGTATATATGAATATAAAAACAAAAGGTCCTTGGGATTCAAAGCTCTCACCTGACATGAGTGTAGATTCATTTTATCCAGGGGTTAGGGGTATCTGTTGCAAGATTATTCTAAGTCAGGTGTGTTAGGTACAAGAGACTCCAGGGTCGTGAGATGAATCTATATGCGCTATATCAGAACAAAGTCTTTATCTTTCAGAGAAGAATTTTTAAAGATGTTCCTGTGTAACTCTATGAAAAATGTAAAACGGTGGGTGGGATGGGGGACAGGATGGGATCATGGTTGGTACAACTTTGGTGAAGTACCATGAATTGAATGTACAGTCACCACATAAGAACCGTATGCAGTGTTCTTTCAGTAAAGAAGATTATTTTTGCAGTTTTTCCTATGTAACGGGAGGGTCGAGAGATGAATCTATATGCATCATATCAGAACAAAGACCTCTTCTTTCAGAGAAGATTTTTTAAATATGATCCTGTGTAACCCTATGAAAAATGTGTCATTGTTTGTATAAATTTGACGAAGTACCATGAGAGAAATCTACATGCCTCATATCAAAACTCCAGGCCTTGTACTTTCAGAGAAGAACTATATTTTTTTAAGTTTTTCCTATGTAACTTTATGTAAAAATATGGCCCCATGGGGTTTGGTCAATTTTGACCGCAGAGTCGTTGTTTGTAACCCTTTGGTGAAGTAACATGAGACGAATATAGCTGCCTCATATCAGAACGCCAGATCTCGTTCTTTCAGAAAAGAAGATTTGTTAAAGTTTTTCCTTCTTAATTCTATTAAAACCGCGATTTGGCGAGGCGGGCCAATTTTGACTCAATGTTCACCGTTTGAACAATTTCGTTGGATTACAATGAGATGAATCAGAACATAGGCCAGTAAGACGTTTTTTATTAATTGTATACAACTCTGAGTACTCTATAGTTTGTACAACTTTTGGGGTGTACCATGGGATGAATCTACATGCATAATATGAAGAAGAATATTTGTTTTAAAGTTTTCCCTATATAACTCTATTTAAGAATGTGAATCCTTGAGCTTGGGCTAATTTTAACCACAGTGTCATTATTTGTATAAATTTGGTGAGGTGTAAGGAGATCAAGCTACATGAAAAATATCAGAGACCTAGGTCTGGTAGTTGCAGAGAAGAAAGATTTCTTAAATACTACACATAAACTCATTGGGCGAGGCCAAATTGATTCAAGGGTCAAGGTTTGCACAACTTCAGAAAAGCTTCATGCAAGGATGTTCCAAGCCAAATATGTACATTCTGATAAAAAACTTTCAGAGGACATTTCGTTTTAAGAAAGTATTGACGAGCATACGGACGGACAGCGAACAATCAGTGATCACATTTCCTAACATGAGCATTCGGCTCCGGCAGATGAGCTAAATAGTCTGGTAAGTTAAGAGAAGAGTTTTAACTCACCTGACCTGAAGTTGTAAGTAAGCTATCGTGATCACTTTCGTCCGTCGTATGTCCGTCCGTCCGTGCGTCCGTCAACATTTGTTTTAAACGTTATCTTCTCAGTAACTACTAGGTCAGTTTTAACCAAACGTCACAAGGATGATCCTGAGGTCAGTATTTTTCAAATTTGTTAAAATTAGGTCAGCGCTACATCCAAGATGACCGCCATTACCATAAATAATTGGAGGCCATGGAGTCAAATTTGGCCTCACCCAGTGGTCACATGTTTTACATAGATTTGTAGGAAAAACTTTAAAAGCTTTTATTTTCTGAAACAATATTGATACACTTTCTGAGAATGAACAGATGGATAAACCATTCAATCAGCATCGGCCCCGCGTCATCCCCAACACTGGACACAGCCCACGTGTCATAACTTTGAAACCGTTGAGATACCTACCATATAACAATATATACACTTACTGGTCATGAACAGACGGATACAAGCATCCAACCAGTATCGGTCTTGGGGATCGTCCCCACCCATGGGACATAATCCCTGGGTCATTACTTGGAAACAGTTGAGAGCCCGCCTGTAAGCATATATACACTACTGGGAATTATAAACAGACACATACAACCATCCAACCTGCTTTGGCCTACTTACTGGCCTGAACAGTCAAGGTGGGCGCGGGAATTGTGACTGCGTGATCTAATTATGCTATACAGTTATAAGCTTGTTTGACAACGTGTCCATATTTTAGAAGATCATTAGGTGAGCGACACTGTGTCACCCAGGAAAATGTCACCATTCAAATAAACTTGGTAAAGGACCATAAGGTATGGCACAATATTATACCTCTAGTTATTGTTGTTGCAAAGAACATTTTCTGAAGGTTTTGGAGAAGTACTGAAGTACAACACCAACCTCTAAACTCTTCTGCCACTAAGAATATCACAACCCTTATTTTATGGAGTTGTGGTCTATAAATTCGTAAGTTAAAGGGATCTGGCGCATTTCCTGACTACTTTACACCATTAATCGAAAGTTCGTCAGAAAAGGGTATGACCCTTTAGTATTACAACGCACTGCAGGCTTAGTGATTGACCCCTCTACAGCCAGTTGTCCTCATGGGACTCTATGATTGCACCTACTGAAACCCCCAACCGAGGGAGGTATGTGAATGAGCTTTTGTCCCTCGGGTTTTCTGGTCGTACCCTAGATTGTTTTTCGCTTTTGCTGCAGCTTTTGTGGTTGTTCAGTACTTTTCTGTATACATCCTGAGATGATGTATCTTATGTTGTATTTTATATAGCTTTGCAACATAGTGCTTCTTTTGTTATTTTCTCTGGATGTGGACCTTTATTGTTAGAGAATTCCTTTCGATGGATGTAGATTGTTTTACTCTGTATTTTCTATTTCGGCGCTGAAGACAGGATAATTGTGAGGATTGTCTACACATAAAATCGATTCAGCTAACCTGTAGGCCTTATTGCCTACTGAACGTTCCAAGTCGTTAAGGTAACCCTGTCTTCACACACTTCCTGTTGTATTTTGTCTTTTTCATTGCATAATTAATTACATATTGCTCCTTGTTTTGTTGCGACCTACGATGCCATTGCGTTTCGACGCTGCGGTTTCTATAGGACCCTATATAAATCAATACAAAACTGTGACCCCGGGGTGGACCAGACTTGGCCCCATGGTCACCATTTGAAAAAAAATTGTTAGAGGACCATTAGACGTGAGAATCATGGCTCTTATGGTAGTATGTAACCCTACCTATAAACATATATGGGGTCAGTAAGATTTATAGGTGGCGAGGCAATAGACGAGGTCCCTCTATATATCTGACTGACCCCACATATTTCTGTAGGGGTCAGTAACAAATCCCAATAGCTGATTTATTGCATCGAGCACCTTTTTTAAGGCAAGCACCGATAATTAAATTTTAATGGAGCGTCTCAACGTCCATTGAAAAGTTCGCGCAATTTGACGTCCCTGACCGGTACAATTCTAAAAAACATTTTTAATTTACTTATCATGTTTGTTTCTAAAGCCTTAAAGAACTATTTTCAAATGATTTAAACTTTGATTCGGAATTGTAGTCCATATTGGTTTAGTGACCCACTACAGAATCATAGAGGTTCACCATGTAACCGCTCTAATCAATGAAATTACTAGGAGTATTTGTGCGAGTTGCAATAAACGCACTTTTCTTGCGAGGTTTTTAAAGGCATGCGCGCACATGCTGCATAAACTACCATCGTATTTCAATAGAACAAACCTTAAATACTACAACTGTACGCGGGAAACTTACCAAAGAGTGGACAGATATCAATTATCCAGCAGAGTTATCGTTCCTTGCACTCACAGCTAACTACTAAATTACAAGATGTTGGTAAAACCTGTTAATTGGAATATATTTGTCTGAAACTTATTTATTTCTTGTGTAAATATAATTTTTAGAATATCTGCAAATTAGATGTCTTAATCGGGACTATTTTTACTACAAAAATAATAGTAACTTAGGTCTCCTCATTCGATACGCTTATGTAAATATTTCAAACCGAAGCTCGATAGCAGAAAATTACTAAAAAACTACTCCTAGAAACAAATTGAAAATATTTAAATAGGTCTATATTTTAACTTTGCGTATCACGCTAAAGGATTTATTATAAAACATCGTCACAACTTTTTGAATAATCACGTGACCTAACCGTTCGCCCTACTTTCTTTGTCGTTGACAGAGTCAGTAATGAATCTGGTAGAGATTGGACAGATAGTGCCGTAGTGTTGGTGTCACTGTTAATTTTCGTAATTTTTTCATTGTTTACGTTCGAAATAATCTCGTTATGTGACGTATCCTTCTGTATTTGGAAACTTAACCCTCCCCTACTCAAACACTTGTGCAGTTGTGGACGGATTTAAGTTTTCAAATACGGAACAAAACAGCGCGCGATATTTCAAAAGATAAGCACTGAAGAAAAATATGCTGCTTGTTTCATGGAGTCGTCACAAATTGACTACACCTACGAGATTTATCTCTTCGTGAGTTTGATGCATGCACTTGTGGTATTTAAGGTTTAATCTATTGAAATACGGCAGGTCGTTTATGCAGGCACGGCTTGATATCTTCAGAAACCTCTGTTGATGGGGTCGACCCTGATATCTACCTATTCTATAAAGGATCACATCGTAGCTCTATGGTAGGTAACCCATACAAATTATGATTTTCGCAGCTAGGGACCATTATATTGTGCTACATTCAATACTTACAGGAGAGCTCTACGCATTGAGGATCAGAGAAGAGGATAAGTTGAAGAAACTAAACCGCAAACTTTTACTATAAAACCGTTCTTTCAAACTTAATCCATGTGTTGAGTCATACGTTCCGATTTGAATTCTAGATTTTTTTCACGGACACTTAAATATACCCGTAATTGAATATGCGTAACATTATTAAACTTTGGTTACTCATAATTCGGATTTTCCGCATGTTAAATATATACCTTATCGTTAGTAGGCTAAGAAACGGTGTAAATCTATTGTTAATGTGCCTTTAGTTGGCGAGATAGCGGGAGGCTTATTGTAATCACACCGTCTGTTCGTTCGTTCGTTCGTCCTTCCGTCCGAAATAAATCCGCCCGAAAAATCAGGTGTCGGACAAATTTGAAATAACTAAAGGATTTCCATGAAACTTCACACACATGTTAACCTAATGAGAGGTGTGGCGTGTACAAGAATCGATCCATATCTCAAAGTTAAGGGTCACTCTTTGAGGTCAAATGTCAATTGAGTCAAAATTTTCGGAGGCATTTGTCACTTATTGGTAACATTTATTGTGCCCTTGTGTAATTCTACGTAAAATATTTGGGGGGGGTCAAATTTGACTCCAGGGTCATCATTTTAGCAAACTTGGTAGAGGAGCAATAGTTTATGGTGCACATAAAATCTCTTGTAGTTTCAGAAAAGAAGATATTTTAGATATTTATCCAAAAGTGCGTGGACAAGTCTTATAAACTCCACATAAAGTACTTCGCAATATTTGTACAACTTATGAATACATGTATTTCTCAGCGATATCCGGTATTTTTAATGCGTTATTGCGTCATGGAAGAAGTTTATGGTATACATCGCAACATAGCACCGCAGGTCAATATATTTTACTTATAGTTCAACTATTTCATCCAATGAGCAATGATTTTCAAATTGTTGGTTCTTCCTTTACATATTGAATCAAGACTTGAAATATCTAATAATAATAATAAAAAGGCATGATTAAATGATTATGAATGTACAATCTTAAACAAAAACAAACATTTTATATAAAAAGGTGCATGGACAACTTGTGTAAAATTGTCAAATTAAGAGGGTTGCTGGCAGAAAAAGAAAGCCGCTAGAAAGTGGGCGCATTCATGTACAGATAAGGAAATCGCCAGAGCATGGGCGGGCTGAACTATAAGTCGGTCATAGTTTATTTCTTTGTATTTTAAAGAAATAAGTTCTAGGGTCGCTATCCTGTAACACATTCGAATAAATGAACTATAACCTATACAACTTGTTATGTAACTATGCGTAAAATAACAAATGTTTCCATGTTAAAATCACGAGAAACCTTAAATTATTGACGTAACATCATTAACGACTACATGCGCCGTTTCCGTAATAACATTGCTTGTGTCTTATTGTTATTAGGCCTCTATTATCTCCCCTGAAAGCTCACGGACCTCAGAGACAAAAGGAAAACAGAAAATAATTCTATTTTTTCTCAGTTTTAGGCAATTTTTAATTTAAAAAAAATAAATTAGGTTGTTCCTTGCTTTAGCAGACATCTGCAGTGTAAAAGACAGAAGATACAGAAAATCCCAAATTGGCAGCGACTGATACAATCAGTAGTGTCCAGAACGCATTGTATGACTAAGGTAAGTATTTCAAGTATTTTGCCCCTTTGTGAGGAATATTGTCTAAAGGAACTACATAGGCATTATGTGCACTAATTTTAGAATATGCATGCCATTTTTGGTGAAATATGAAGGTATGATATTTGAAATAGAGCGACTGACAGATAAGTTTTTGTGCAAAAAACTGCTTTTTGACATTAAAGAACAAAATGCTCGTACACGTTTAAACATTCAGCTCATTTGGACTTACATTCATAAAAAAACATTATCCTAGCATACACAGTCAAAATGTCAGCGCGCAAAATGCATTTCTTACAGTTTAATAATATTTTATTACAGATATGTTACAATACATAAATTCAACATAACAATATTCATAGCAACATATGCAAATGGATTGAACTACAAGTTATTACAACCTTAGTTACAGTTCTCTCCATGCATTTTTTAAAGAATTGTCAATTTTTAAACGAGACAAGGGTAAGAAAAAATGCAGCGAAATGCAGCAGTTGTAAAATATTTTGGCATTGACCTGAAGCAGTTGATCCCGATATTTTTCGGTATCAAATGAAATTACGATGTTAAAGCTTAAATTCATCCCGAATCGTTTATGAATGTGTTTTCAGCTTACCCTAAAACGAACAGTTATTATTGCAAACATTTCTGAACACTTACATCCTCTGTCAACGTTTTCACTAATTGATTTTTTTCGTAAGAACAATACCAAATCATTTAAATGTCTGCATAGACCACTATATGTTTTTTCTGCTTTTTTTGTTATAAATAGGTCACCGGTTATTTAGTAACTAGTTTAACAAGTAACGCGATCAACGTCATATGAACGATTGCACTTGGTATTCCATTATATTAGTACACAGGCATGTCATGTATCGTAATTAGTATCGTCAATGAGAATATGTTGGTGCTGTCTGTACTTTTGCTGTTTAATATATGAAAAAATATAATAGTGTTATGCTTTTGTTTGTATGGTGTTTTACGTTGTTTTCAACACATGTAAGGTTATATATGACGGTCGAGTTTTTTTGTGGTAGAGGCAGACCACCCACTTTTCCTGGGTAGAACCAGTATTGTACACCTCCCGCCATCCGTAAGAATCGACACTTCCTTACTTACAAAAATAAGTACAAATGTCGAACAGGAAATGCAGCTTTCACAGAACACAGTAAACCACAAAACACACAGTTAACAAAGAATAAAGTCATATGACGAGACGCTCAGTGGTAAACAAGGCCGATGGGGTTAAACCAGGTTCTAGGGTGCACTAAAACTCACACACCCTACTGTCATCCCAATAAAACGGAATGTGTCAATAGTAATTTGGAGTCTGGTAAAAGACTCAACATGAAATCTCTTTCATAACAATATAAAAACAAATCTTCGACAAGGGCTGCACAGTTCGTAATCATAGGGATACCAACAAATTGTCTATAAACGGTAGTTCCATACCTGACGAAAATATTATCTAACAGAAAAATAAGTGATTCACAAAATTCATGGCAAACTGCCTTTAGTTAAAAAACGCTTTAATATTGTTGCAGGCCAAACATTTAGTATTTTCCCTAGCAAACGTTTTTTGAATGAGAAAAATAAGCTTGTCTTTGATAAGGTTGTGGGGTAAAGTTGTATATAATGTAGAAAATTCAAAAGTATTATGAAGCTTGGCGTTTATTGCAAATGTTATCAAGAACGTCGCCAGAATTTGTATTAGACCAAAATCAATTAATCCCAGAGTTTTCATACGCTTTAGCACAATACAGTTTAAAGTGATCTTTAACGGCAATAAGACAAGATGTTTAAAACGTTTGGAGATATTTGTAGTGGTGCAAGAACCAAAATTGGAAATAAAACGGGCTTTATATGGTTGTTTGTGTAATTTGGGAATCCAGTACATGGTTGGAAGTCTGTTTTGCTCTCGTCTATTCCAGCCTTGAAAATCTTGCACTGAGTGATATGCGTCGAAACAACATTATCTCCAGTAGATTGCACTGGAGTATACGAATTAGTACTCCCGAGTACATGAGATAAAACACTGACTTAATATTACAGAGGCGTCAAACAATAATTATATTATTATCTGCTTTATCAGCAGGAACTAAGACAAGCTTATTCTGAAATTCCTGGATTTTAAATTACGAATGAAAACATAGGTCTAGGGGGAAGTAGGGAGTGGTTAGTCGTATAGAAGTTAATACGGGTATTTATGATGTTAAAAATAGTTTTTTTCCAAGTAGAAAGGGAGTTAGGGTCAGCATGTTCTCTACGACACCATTTAATACTAAAATCCGAAATGGATTGGGCGATTTGACCACGACATGCATTAAAATCAATCACAGAAGGCAATCTATACTTCGGACCTTTAGAAAACAAATGCCGAATACGTATATCTATAATATCAAAATTACTAGTAAGACATGACCGGCCGGAGAATAGCAAAATTTAGATGTTCTACACTCGCAGTCCTTAGGAGTGTTATTTACTATATCAAGGTCAGATACTATTTTTTTGTAGTTGAAAATCGTATTTCTAATAGGGTTTTTGTACTGATAACAACTTATAAGATTTTCTGAAATATTCAGGAATAGAATCAACAACACGATTATCTCGAAAAATACTTGGTACATCAATAAAAGCAATAAATATTTTTTTAGAAAATGTCTGACTCAGTGTGATCAGACTCCTTGTCAATATGCTGCGTATAACTTTGTATTATGGAAGCAGTGTTATACAAAGGATCTGTTCGAATGAACATTTTGTCTGCTTCTTCGTCAATCAGCTTACTTGAAGAAATTGATAGAGATATGAGACAAGAAAGCATCGAGTGCTTTCCAGACTGTTTAAAAATAGTATGTTATTCAGCGACTGTCATAGTAATACGTGATTTCCGTTTGATATTACCATTACGTCTACATCCATGAGACCTAGATTTTCGCTTTCGAATGGAAAAAGCAAAAATGTCAATATAAAGCTCTTTTGAAATATTTCCTTGTTGACAAATATTATCATTAAGGACCAGTGGAAATGGTGTCTGCAAGTTTTTCATCCACTTGAGTTCTGCTATATGTCTAACTTTTATTTTAAAGTTTTGGTTGTATCATTATCATAAATTATATATTCAACAGGTTTAACAGTGACGTTACTTAAACTATGACCTGACTGACGATAGTTTTGGTACAGGTAATTCTTTAACTTTTTGGGATTGCCTGCATTATATTTATGCTCACGGAAACGAACTTTTAAGGAACGACCTGTTTGTCCAACATATTGTATACCACAACGTGGTGCATTTCAAGTCAAAACATAAATGACGTTAGAAGTACGTCAATCAACATTTGAAGCTAGACATATATTAAATGTTCTACCATTAACAGTTGATTTAATAGTGGACTTGCAAGATAAATAATTGCAACAAATGCACGTCTTAGCATTGCACTTACTTATAAACGGAAACACTCTGCGCCTAGATTGAATTAAACGATGTCTGAATGGAGACGTTACGTGATATTTTCTCAAAACAGGTGATCCAAGAGGTGTTAAAGAAACTGTTGAGCCGTTATTGAAAATCCTGGTAAAATTATTGGAAGAAACATGGAATGAGGTTGCCGAATGGAGATTTAAAGGTGTAAGAGGATCCGCTATTAATATAGACGGTTAATAGGTGTCCAAAACTCAACACAAGTGTCTAATTCAGGAGAGCACAAGGAAAATTTAAGGAAACTATCTTTAAAATGGGCCAAAATGTCGGTGAACACAAAACCTTCAATATGGTATATGTAACACATGTGTTTAAGGATGAAACTGGATCTTTGAAAGTCACACAATCCCGTGGGATGTAAAAATAACAATATTGACTGGGTGTACGGGGAGACTTTTTACGGCCGCCAAACGGCACAAACAACACTATTGTGATAATAAAAATAAGTATAAAAGTCAAAAATGAAATGCAGCTTCCACAGAACACAGTAAACCCCAAAACACGCAAAATGACAAACATGAATGGCAAAGCTAACAAAGAATAAAGGCATGTGACGTAACAAACCCAAAAAGGGTTGACAATAGGGCTCCCGCCTTAGAACGGTCAGTGGCAAAAAAAGGCCGCTGGGGGTTCGAGCTCCCAGTGTTATGCAAATCTGTGAAAGTGCAGTAATCAATATAGAAAAACATTTATCTTTTGTACATCGTCCATTGATAAATAATTGAAAGCACTTAACTGCATGACTATTTATTAAGAGTGGTGTCAATTTTCAAAACTTACATTTTCAGACCTTAACAAATAGCTGTAGCCTTTGTTTACGTGGGGTAATTACACTTAAGGAACGTAACTACAACTACAGCGAGGTTACATATCACTAATGTCACATTTAAGTGCTGAAAAGACTGATCAATTGACTGAAATGTCATATAAAGCTAAAGGATTGTACTTTTTAAGCTGCACTTTCAAGTTGACAAAATGAGCAAAATATGTTATTAATAGGACCGTATGCTATTTGCTAAAACAAAGCTATTGATGCACTATTTATGATTACAGTGAACAAATCCTAGCAGATTTGTTTTATCAATTTAATCGAAAGTTTGAAAACCGCTGCAGTTTGTTTCTTTACGCTGTTCAAATGCTTAATTGGATGATGCCGAAGTACAAAAAGCACCAACATATTGTCATTGACGAAAATAATTACGATATAAGTGTAATAATATAATGCAATACAATGTGCAATCGTTCATATGACTTTGATCGCGTTAATTGTTAACTAGTAACTAAATAACCGGTGACCTATTTATAACAGAAAAAGCATTTGGTATTGTTCTTACGAAAAATATCAATTAGTGAAAACGTTGACAGAGGATGCAAGTGTTCAGAAATGTTTACAATAATAGCTGTTCATTCTTAGGACAGTGGTAAGCTTAAAATACATTCATAAACGATTTGGGATAAATATAAGCTTTAAATCACAACTTGATTTGATGGCAAAAACATCGTGATCAATTGCTTCAAGTCGCTGCCAAAATAGTTCACAACTGCTGCATTTGTTCTTACCCTTGTCAAGTTTAAAAATTCATAACTCTTTAAGAAATGCATTTTGCGCGCTGAAATTTGGACTATGTAAGCTAGGTTGACTGTAAGCACAAATGAACTGAATGTTCAAACGTGTACGAGCATTTTGTTCGTTAATGTCAAAAAGCAGTTTTTTTCACATAAAATTTATCTGTCAGTCGCTCTATTTCAAATAATATACCTTCATATTTCACCAAAAACGGCATGCATATTCTAAAATAGTGCACATTAAGCCTACGTAGTTCTTTTAGGCAATACAACTCCTCACAAAGGGGAAAATTACTTAAAATACTTACTTTAGTCATACATTGCGTTTTGGACACTACCGACTGTATCAATTGCTGTCAATTGCTTCTTTCCCTTTCGGTATACTGGGGTGTACATTGTATGAAGTAAATCATGATTTGATAAGCAAAATACAAGATTCAATAAAATAATATTATGACATATGATAAATGATTAGTTATTAATTGAGATTTAAGAAATATGATTGAATTGAATTAAAGAAATGCACATTTTTTAACAATCAATATTAAAAAGACACTGCATTATTTTGGTGTGAAAATGTCTTTTCAAAAAGTTCAACGTTAACACAATTCATGAAATATATTTTTTACTAAAGTATTAATTTTTTTTTTTCTGTGATTTATATGAGTTTAAAATTTGCCGAGTTATTCAGAAATTAAGATGACGTTACTTACGTTAATTGTGTGCTTGATTCGGTCATTTTTTCACACCAATGAATTGCATAAAACAGGCATTTAATTCTTATAATTCTAACAATTGCGTATTTTTTGGTAAAAATAAACATGTGTTGAAAATGTATTTATGTGTTCGCATAGTCATCGCGTCGGAGTCCTTTTCTTTTCTCCGTTACGTACAATGTTGTAAAATATCTGAGAGGTGCGCCGGATTATTTAATATAAACGTTTATCGAATGATCACGGTATGAATTTAACCAGTGCAATGAAGTGAATGAACTCAACCTGAACTTATAGAACAGAACAGGACAGAAGAGAACAAAACAGAACTAAACAGAACAGAACAGAACAGAATGATTCAACTGCTTTTAACTACCCCTCCTACAATGTATACTTATTTGGATGTATATGTTATACAGTATTCTTATTATTAGTTTATTTTCGTCTTATTGTGGTCATACACAAATATATATATATACAGATTTTAAGTTTGAAAAATATTTAAATTGCCTTACAATACGAACATTCAGGCATGCGCTATCATCTGTTCGAACTTCCTTGCATGACCTCGAAATAGAAAAAGGGAGATACAGAGGTATTCCCAGGAATGAAAGGGTATGCAAACATTGCCGAAACACAATTGAAAATAAATATCGCTTTATATTTGAATTCAAACTGTATGATGATATAATACTGAAATACTTACCAATACAATTTACACATAATCATTCTCTGTATACATTTAATTCATTGTTTTCAAATGAAAATCCATTAATTATGAAATCCATTAATTATAAAAAAAAAAGAGCCATGTTTTTATTTCATGCTTTTCACAAAAGAACATGTTTATTTTTTTAGAGTCTTTGTGAATATCTAGTTTTCTTCGCGTTGATTGCAAACAGTATTGTTGTTTTTTATATTAACTCCATGTATATATGTTGGGTGCACCAGTTACATATTTGCTTGTTTGTATATAAATACATTGTGTTATGGGCCGGTGGCCAAAATCGCAAAAAAAGAAATTAAAACTACGCTTAAAATAAATCACACATTGTGTAAACATCAGTCTTTAAAGATTTATAGAAAATGTATACATGTCTAGTTTTATTTTCTGTTTTTAATATGGTGGCACTTTTAATGTTTACAATTTAAGAGACACACGGCAATCTTAGAACTATTTATCAATCATTCAAACAATAAATAGCTTGATTTATTTATTTAGCGCAATGTTTAAACATTCATGTATCTAAATATCGCGGAAATAAAATAGTTGGCTTCATAAGCTGTTTTCGTTACATTACACTCAACAATATACAAAATGTCAAATAATTTAATTGAAATATTTCAGAAATTATTAAATATGATATGCAAATATTCAGACTGCGTAGACATCGTTATTTTTTGTAAAGCATGATTACCGTGCACGCTCGAGACTTAAACCCAAATTCGTAATCGAAGTTTGCTTTCAAGAAAAATATGCAGTTCTTAATTAAATGCTTATTTTAACTGATAAGTTAATGAATAAAATACCTTTGCTTACTGCTGTTTAAGATAAACAACTTATTTGCTATAGAAAAAAAAAGGAAAAACTTACAGTAACAGTATAGATGTGATTTATCCGGAATATTCGGCAGACGAACTTATCTCTCTCACTTTCCCGCCTAGTTTAGTTGTCGTCTTCCAATATTACACATCTATGACTGCATGGCAGTCCGTAAGGACCACCTTTTATTAAGATACGTTTGCGATCAATACCTGAGGCCACGTGGTTTATTCACGTACTGTAGAATATTTCTGACACATTTTACTTTTTCGAGCCATTGCGATGGCTCTGCATCTGACACATTGTGCAGTGTGAAAGGTCAAACAAACTGCAAAATAAAAACGTTATTCTGAAAAAAAGACTAACTTCTGATTACACTTTATTCAATATTTACTATGCCATTTAAATTTGCAAAACAGTCACTCAGTTTCACCATAAAAACAAAAACAATACAAACAGGCAATACTACCATGTGATGTCTTTATAAATGCATACGATTTACAAACACACAATTAAAAAACAAATGAATTTTTAGTTAATAAAATGGTGGAAAGTCAAACAATAACAAAAGCTATTAGTCGTGTATATACCAGATTAATAGTTGGTTTATGTGGACCGTGGTGATCTAGAGCCTGAAAGTTCTCAATTAAAATAAAATCGATGCAAAAATCGAAGGATACCCCACCCACTTCCCGAAAATGTAAACAATGTGCTTTCAGATTTGATATTAAAGTAAGTTTGAGAGTGCGTTGTTTGTAATTCAATCATCAACACCTGCCCTCTTAAAAGGTCACGTTACCGTGGGAGATCATGTTGCATATCTAAGTAAAAGTAATTATTATTTTAATTAACACTAAAGATGGGTGTCGCGTTATCCATAGACTTTATGTGCGCACACCAAGCAAATTGATAATATACGTAAATAAAGACGTACCTCGGATTGTATAAACAATATTTTGTGTGTGAAAATACATAGGATATATTTATAGTGAAAGTGTGTATGTAAAATAACAAAAATGGACGGATTAAATGGACCTTTAGATTCGCAAGTAAGTGATAACGCTTGATCCAAAATCAACATGGCGTCCCGCTCGTCTTCTTTAGAGAGAGGAGCCTATTTGGTGACCGAAGGCCACAGCAATCGGAGTGGTTAAGGCATCCGGAGCTATATGGAGCTTTTTCAAATACTATTCATCCTTCGCACATTACGGTATGTGGGGAATATATATTGATAACCTTGATGATAAAGTAGCACTTATGTCTGAAGGGGTGACCTTACACAGATTGGATGGCGAGAACACAGTACGTGTACGAGTAAAGGACATTCCCTTATCTGTGGATGATGGTTTGATAACTAGGACCTTTATTTTACAAGGCCTAGAAGTTATATCTACAACTCGTGAAAAACTCCGGATCAATAGCAAACTGACTAATTGGGACCGATTAGTTATTGTGAAAACATCGTCCCTTAAGGAACCTCTCGGTAGGCTCATGACTTTTGGCAGATTTAGAGGCAAGGTATTTCACCAGGGCAAAATAAATCAAAAAGAAAGATATAAAAATCGGACTGGGCAAGTAGCATTCAATGACGACAGTCAACCACAAAACACAAAACAAACGCGCAAACAGACAGACGAGAAGGCAAAAGTAATACAAAATGCAAACGACACCACAAACACAAAATGGTTGACAATAGGGCTCCCGCATTGGAACGGTCAGTGGCCAAACATGCCACTGGGGGTTTAAACCAGGTTCTAGGGTGCTCATTTCAAACCTCACACTTGAACGGGACAGTGTAAATAAACAAATCCCCGCCATGAAATATTCTCTAACCAACAAGGCAGCGTTAAAAGGAAACCAGACTATTACTATTACAGAACTGATACATGCTCCAAATGCTTAGAATATGGGCATAGATTTTCAAATTGCACAAATGATTGGAAATGTATGCAGTGTTTCCAGTCGGGTCATAAAAAGGGAGACTGTGATGTAAACATTTCCCCCTCAGATACCCCAACGCTGAAAGTGACGACGGCTCGCAGCATGTACAAATGTAATCATCTCAACAAAGCGACACGGATAGCACGGGATCTCAGCCGGGCCGTAAAATGATAACGGCGGATCGTGTAGGAGGGCTGCGACAAGCTGGACGTAACAAACATAATCCAGGTCAGTTGACAGGTCAGCGGGCCACGATAAATACATGACAAGCTCAGAAACACCGAACAAAGGCAACCCGAGTACAGTGAATCGTTCACCACCTACTCCTGTGGAAAAGGTTACACAAAGGATCCAAGAAATCTCGAAGTGGTCAATTTGACAATAGTGATGAAGGTTAGATGCATTGTATGTGTTTCAGTGTACTGCAGTTTACTTGAACGAAACAAAGCTACGAACAATGGACTTACGATATATGATCACGATTTATATTTAAAACAATTTCAAAAATTATTGATGGCATGTACTGTGATGGTATCATTTATGATACGTTTTGGAGAACAGAGTCAGCCTGCATACTTATCAATGCGATTTATAGACATATTAATTGATGTACGTGTTTGACAAAATCATTAGGTTGATTCATACGTATTTTTTGCATATGTTTATAGGTATTTACATATACATATATGTGCAAGTAGGTATATGTATGTATGTGTATTGTGTGTGTGTGTGTGTGTGTGTGTGTGTGTGTGTGTAATACTGCTATTGTTAGATAGTACTATTATTATTATTTATTGCCTTGTGTGTCGATAAGATTATACTAGATATTGATTATGTATACCGATTCGCACATAATTTACGGTCTTATAAATCGATATATTTTTTACTACGTTTACCGTTTGCCTGTCAAACACCGATTCGCACACAATATACGGTCTTAAAAATCGATATATTTTTTACTACGTTTATCGTTTGCCTGTCAAATGATTAAATCCGATAATAAAGAGATCGTGCATTTTACTTCGATTAATGCACAGGGACTTCGTGACATTAATAAACGTGCCAGACTGCGACAATGGACGGCGCAACAAAAGACACTCACTTCACGAGGGATTTAGAAAACAATCTCCGAACTGAATTTAGCGAGTACGACTTATATATAATGCGTTTGGTGGCAATAATAGCAGAGGTTGTTTCATGCTAGTTAAACATAAATTGTGATATGATAGACATGCACACCCATACCAAAGGTAGATGTATTCTTATTAATTAAGAAATAGAAAAAAATGTATACACTCTATTAAATATTTACGCACCAAACGAACTGCATGAACGAAATATATTTTTTAAAGTCAATAAATCACATAGATAAATTCAAGAATATTCTTTAGGAATAAAAATAATAGGGGGCGACATGAATGACACGTTATCACTTCAAGATAGAATATCCAGACAGACTCACATAAATAGAAAAGCAGTAACGAGTTTATCAAAATTAATTAAAAATCACAAATTAATGGATATTTGGCGGGATTTCAATAAAAATAAGACACAATTCAATTAGAAAAGAAGAAATGGTTTTGAAAACTGTAGGATAGATTTTTGGTTAATGGATGAAAATTTACGCCCCTCGGTTAGTAGTACAGATATTAGACTGCACTAATTAAAAGTATCGATCATTTGGCAATTTCATTAAAAATAATAAATTCCTCGAATAGGGGACCCGGTTATTGGAAAATGAACAATTCCTATTTATCAGACATGCTTTATATTCAAGTAATAAATGAAACCCTAGTTAGCTGTATAACGGAATTGAAACAAAATAATGTTAGAGATCAACTAATATGGGAATTGTGTAAAATTGAAATTAAAGATAAATCAATAAATTAGCGAAACCAAAAGCAAGAGATAGACGAACATACCTAAAACAACAAGGTTTAGAAAAATCGCGACAAACAAGGAAAGTTATGCATTCGTTAACAGTAAATGGAAATAAAACAACGGAGAATAAGAAAATATTAACGAAGAATTTAAATTTTACCTAACTCTGTACACTTCAGAAAATATTAATGTTGACGAAGTCAAAACGAATTTGAATAAATCTACATTAGATAAAAAGCTTAATGATAGTGATGCATCTCTTTGTGATGGGGAACTAACATTTAAAGAATGTGAAACAGCTGTTATGGAAATGAAATGTAATAAAAGCCCAGGACTCGCCGGATTAAAAGTCGAATTTTATCAGGCGTTTTGGAACAAAATAGGAAACATATTTCTCCTATCACTAAATGAGGGATATAGAAATGGCGAATTACCTAGGAGCCAAACACAAGGTGTTCTTTCTTTACTCTTCAAAAAGGGCGATCCAGATAATATAGAAAATTGGCGTCCAATAATACTACTTAATGTAGATTATAAAATTGCGACACGAGTTTTAGCAAAACGCTTGCAGAAAGTGATACCGAAAATAATAAATATCGATCAACAAGGGTATATTAAAAATATATTTATAGGATATAACATTAGACAGATCCAAGATATAATAGACTATACAGAGAGACTTAAAATTGAAGGTGTTAACTTTTTTTTAGATTTTAGAAAAGCATTTGACACAGTTGAATGGAATGTTTTGTTTTTAGTACTTGAAGATTTGGTTTTAAAGCATCCTTTATCAATTGGATAAAAACTTTGTATAATAAAAGTAATGCATGCGTTATTAATAACGGATGGAAATCTGACTTCTTTAAACTCAACAGAGGTATACGATAAGGATGTCCAATATCCGCCCTACTTTTTATACTTGTTGCTGAAATCATGGCCTTAAATATAAGAAACGATCAAGAATTGTAAAAACATCCAATGGAAATTACCCAACTTGCTGATGACAAAGAATGAAATATTGATTGCTCTCCATCTAATAGAAGAATTCGGAAAACATTCGGGGTTGATCTTAAATCGTAATAAAACAGAAGGGCTTTGGATTGGGAAACTAAAATCATGTAAAGATAAGGTTGGACGTATTAATTGGCCAGAAACACCAATAAAAGCACTAGGTATTCATTTTAGACAAGATAAACAAAAATGCAATGACTGAATTGGAACACAAAATTAGAAAATTGAACAAATACTATTAAAAATTGGCAATAAAAGAAAATTAACCGTCTTTGGAAAAAAATCAGATAATTAAAACACTTTTGTTGCCCAAGTTTGTATATCTTGTTCAGCCATTGGTAATGCCGCAAGATATTTTAAATAAATTAAATTCAATGATTTTTTCATTCCTTTGGAGAGGAAAACGCGAAAAAATAAAAAGGACTCCATTAATAGGTGACAAATTGAGCGGCGGTATTCAAATGTGCAATCCTGCATCTTTCTTTATATCACTTAAAACAAAATGGGTTAAGTCGTTAACAGATAATGTGGAAGCTAACTGGAAGGTTTTACCAAGATATTTTCTGGATACCTTTGGTGAAAATTATTTGATTTTTCATATGAATATAGATAATATTAAAATGATCCCGAATTACCAGACTATACCGGACTTTTTTGTAGATTTGATCAAATGTTGGATACACGTAAGCCAAACAACTTATATGAAATTTGATAGTTTTGAAGTCATAAGAAAACAAATAATTTGGGGAAACAAAGAACTGAAAACAAATGGCAAAGGTCTGATTTTCAAAAACTGGTTTAAATCAGGTCTGATTTTCATAAATGATATAATAAATGAAAATGGTGAAATAACAGAAACTCATATACTAGATAAACTGGCCGATAAATCAAACTGGATATCTCAAATAAATACAGTCAAACATGTAATTCCAAAGGCATGGAAAACAATTTTAAAATTGGAGCATTCAAAAAGGACTCATGTTAAAACAGAACTTAAACTACAGATTTATTTCGCAAAAGGAAAAGCAGTAGACCTGAAAGCAACAGATAATAAGAACATGTATCAGTGCTTAGTAAATAAAAAGTTCTCTAAACCATATTTTCATACTTATTGGAATACATACTTTACCACTACATTCATCTGGGAACATGTGTATAAACATATTCACACGTTAAAAGATAACCGAATTAGGCAGCTTAAGTATAAACTAATACACCGAATTGTTCCTTCTATGGAAATGCAATATATATGGAAGATCAGCGCAAATCCATTCTGTTGAGTATGTGGTGATACGGAAACATATATACATTTTTTCATAGACTGTGAAGAAGTTGACCCTTTTTGGGAAAAGATAACATATTTGTTCAAAAAATGTGGCATCTCGGCGACAATGAAAACGCTTAAAAATATTGTAATAGAATATAAAATAAACTCTAATGAATATTATGACGTAAAAGAGATTTTAGCACTTGTTGGGTTCTGTATATTTAAATCATATTTTATAAACGAGTGTAGAACAAACCGTGTGGATATATTTGCCTTATTTAAATACGAATACTCTATTTTATTCCGTTGTATAAAGGAGCGCTGCAATTCATTCAACATACGAATAGTACAATTGTTTTACAAGTTATTGATTGATATCTAATTCGTTTGAACGATACAACTAGTCTTAATGTAAGTGATCAGAAAGTGATATTTAATGCATATATTATCTACAAATGTCTAGGGTGTTGTAAATATCAATAAAGTTTTATAAAATAAAAAAGGAAAAAAATTAAAACACTAAAGATGTAATCGTTTTTGCCGTTGGTCAAAGCAGAGACCTAATAACAAACAGATTGGAAACTTCCTATCTGAATCAATGAAGAAGCAAACATTTCACGTGGCACCTAATGTATTGATGTTGACTAGAATATAATCGAGAGATCCATAATGAATAGCAAAATGCTATGAGATTATACCTTTTCTTTTTTAAAGAAATTGTATGTTTAAATTTAAAAATATGATTATTTAGCTTTTCACTTAAAAAAAACCTAGCAATTGAGGGTAGTGAAACTTTCCTTCATCCTTCATTGTTTAAAATGTTAAGTAAGGAAAAGATCATCACTAGAAAGAGAAATACGTTCGAGAAATACGTTTGTGTTCGGTTTTGACATAAATGAAACGTATATGCGTATAACTCTTTTTGATATGTGTGTCTAAAGTCAGGCAATATTTTGTGAAATTTCCGCACTGTGTCACTTGAAATTTAGACACATTTCGCAGTTAACAATATTTGATAGATAGATAATTTTATTTCCAAATTTCAATAGTCTTAAAAACCCGTGTAGATACAACTTGCAGTTTCACAAAACATGGCAATAGTGAAGGATTTTACAAACAATAAACTTTAGTTAATCTGAGACAGTCACAGCAAAATGCACTTTTACAGGCACGCAGGCACGCACGCACGCAGGCAAGCATTCACTCACGCACTCACTCGCACAACGGTTTGTGCAATATAAATAAATACTGAAACATTTCATAATACATTTGGTAAAGAAATTACCTATACATGTATTTACTAATTTCTATATTATGTTTCGTTTCGTAATTTAAAAGCTTTTAAAACAAAGGTACAAAGCTTGTGACTATATACTTTATTTTGTGAATTGATTAATTCCAAATATTTCATCATGTTTCCTGTATGTGTTAATAGGTCTGTGGTCAAATTTGTTAGAATCGGAGAAGTGACTTTGAGGATTGACGTTGAAAGTGTTCTGAATTTAAGACGAACTGACTCATGTCGTTGTTCAGATGAATATGTTTAAGAAGGATGTCAACAGGTAATTGCTTTTGTCATTTAATGCCATTCCTTTATAATTAGTCACATACAAGTTTCTGAATGGGTAAATGTGTGCATTATTATGCTTATCTATAGTAAAATGAGATTGGATTATGTGGAATATTGTGAATAAATAATCATAATATCCCACATTTCCTAAAATTGAAGACGTTTTAATTTCACAATTTAGTTGCTAAACATTATTTAGAGGATTCTTTTTATTTCTTTCGACTTCTTAATGCCACACATTTCATTTTTGTTACTTAAAACTGATCCGACAAACGAATCAAATAACTGAACGCCGTATGTGGTTTTAAATTAAACGTTCTCTTATTGGAAAATAAAACATTTAGCGCCTTTATACGGATTAAATGTACTTAGATGGGAGAAAACAATTCAGCTAGTATAGTTATAAGTTAAATGTGTACAACGCCAGTTCTTTATTTTTGCTCTTGGTTTAGTGATGTCCCTTTGGGTTCCTACATAACCGAATCGAAACAAAACGATATGGAGCTAAACGAGACGATCTATTACTAAACGAAACGAAATGGTAGTAAACCATTGGAAATGAACTGATGTAATACAGGGAATGTGCGCTATTACATACACCTTACAAGGTAGTACAAAACTTCAAGGTTATAATAGCGTAAATGAATCTCCATTGCCCTTCGATAGTAAAGTTAGAATGTTGACAACCTGTTAAAAACTCAAACCTCGTTAGAATTCTGGGAAACTTACTTTATCATGCAAATAAACATGTCGCTATTAAACATCAACAAGGAAATAGGGGGTTTAATACCTTCTAAGAAACATTTCTTCAGTTGTATACTAACACCGGGTCAAAGGTCAACACTATTTTTACCCCTTGCAATTTCATACCCTGTCTACTTTCACTTCTCAAATTTATATCAAAAACTGTCAAAAACATGATGAGCTGCATTTTCAAATATCAACAACATGTCCAGAATACAGTCACAGCCGAAAAATAACAGGAAATTGCACTAAAAACAGTTTTTAAAGAAAAAAAGATTAGCACTCTTTAATACAGAACTTCTTTCGACTGCACCAGGCGAGCACATCCTGTTGATTTAGTGTAATTAGACCTCAAAACGTTTTTAAACGCCGGTAACGAATAGCAAATTTGCCATAAAGCTTTAGTTAACGCGCTTCATTGAATTTGTCATTTACTACTCCTACGTTTAAAACAGCACAAACGCTGAAAAAAATGCGAATCAATTCTTAAATACTATAACAACAGTCTTCACTAAACTCTCATCGACTACTTTTAACATTTAACGTAGTCGTTATTTTTTGTTTTCATTACGAATTGACGCTTTTAATTTTTTCTATGCCGATCTCTGATTAAGATTCAAGAGACCAGTTTTCGAGCAACTTCTTATGGGGTCTATGTGTCTCAACTTATTCGCAATGTAAGGACTATTCTGCGACAAGGACTATCACAACCTGACTTCTATGGTGATGTTATTTACAAACTTCGTAAGGTTCTTGGTTATGATCACTTTCATACTATCTTTGTTAAACTTGTTTAAAGGTTTATCAAAAGAGGTTATGACCCTATCATTTTGCAACGTACTGCATGCTTGGTGGTGGACCCCTTTACAGTTCGCCACTACGCTTACCTCTTTAATTGTACGATGACCGGACAGGCTGTGGACCCTATGATGACGCCTACCTAAAGCCCATTAGGACAGTGACGTTTGGTGTTTGTCCGCGGTCTTGTCTTGTCGTGCCCTCAATGGTTTATTCTCGTGTTTCTCTGGCTTCTGCCAAGTCATCGAGTACCTTCATTGTGGCTTTCTAGTCTTTTTTTTTTGTATTTATATGTACACACGAGTATCTAGGTGTTTTACCTATATTGCCTTTTTCATGGCGGGGATTTCTTTATTTACACTGTCCCGTTTATTTGGGATGACAATAGGGTAAGTATTTAACTGCTGTGATCGACTATTCGGTAATCCTTCACTTCATGGTAGATGTGCTTTGTTTTTTCACTCACTCGCGTGCGCTCTTTCGTGAAAGAACCACACGTCCACCACTTGTGCAGGATTTCCCTATAATCGATCCCAGCAGTTAAATACAAGGCGACCGAAATTTCAAAATTCAAAATTCAAAAATTTCAAAATTCAAAATTTCAAAATTCAAAATTCAAAGAATTCAAAATACAAAATACAAAATTTCAAAAATCAAAAATCAAAAATTAAAAATTTCAAAATTTCAAAATTTCAAAATTTCAAAATTCAAAATTTCAAAATTAAAAATTCAAAAATTTCAAAATTCAAAATTTAACATTTCAAAATTTCAAAATTCAAAATTCAAAAATTCAAAATTCAAAATTTCAAAAATTCAAATTCAAAATTTCAAAATTTCAATATTCATGTGATAAAAAGGATCTGACACTTGTCATTTCATACACAATTTTATTAAACTCGTCCAGGAATTTGTTATTAATCTCACCAAGGCTCGCTTAATAACAAATTCCTGAACTCGTTTAATAAAATTTTGTATGAAATGACAACTTATGTCAGATCCTCTATGTCCGATATGCAAGAAATGTGGTATCTTCTTCCACTTCCATTTTTTTCAAATGTTCTCGCCCTTGTTTGCCGGATTCATTTTTTGCATTTGTCTATGGTTAACATACTGTGATTCATGTAGTTGACGATAAGCATGCATTACAACTTTAACCTAGTGAACTCGTCTAAAAGACTTAAATGGTATAAAAACATATTTTGCAATGTTCAAAGGTTACCATTTTACTTGCTGAAATGACGTTTTCGTAGATCAGTCTACTGAAATGTACATGCGGTAATATTTCCGGGTTCTTCAATACGTCTGGGATGTTTTACGGAGCATAATGAAAGCGAAACTGAATGTAACCGCAAGTATTGTAATGGAATAAGTTCAAAACTGTATTTTCATGGAATAATACTTCGAACACTTTGTTAAAGTTTGTACATTAGTATGTAAACTTTACAGTTTGCTATCCTCTTTAATTGTACGATGACCGGACAGGCTGTGGACCCTATGATGACGCCTACCTAAAGCCCATTGGGACGGTGGCTTTTGATGTTTGTCTATAATCTTTCCTGTCGTGTCCTTAATGGTTTATTCTCTTGTTGCTCTGGCTTCTGCCAAGTCATTGAGTACCTTCATTGTGGCTTTCTAGGCTATTGTTTTTTTTGTATTATATTTACACGAGCATATTTGTGTTTTACTTATATTGCCTATTGATGCTGCCTTGTTGGTTAGAGATTAAATCATGGCGGGGATTTCTTTATTTACACTGTCCTGTTTTAATGGGTTGACAGTAGGGTAAGTGTGAGGTTTGGTGCACCCTAGAACCGGTTTAAACCCCCAGTGGCCTGCTTTGCCACTGACCGTTCCAAGGCGGTAGCCCTATTGTCAACCCTTTTGTGTTTGTGATGTCGTTTGCATTTTTTATTACTTTTGCCTTCTCGTTTGTTTGTTTGCGTGTTTATTATTGTGTTTTGTGGTTGATTGTCGTCCTTGAATGCTGCTTTCCCTGTCCGATATTTTTATCTTTCTTTTTGTACATTAGTATGTAAGCTTGGTTTAAATTAGTACACATCTAAGCTTGGTTAAAGTTATTATATAAACTTACATCTCACAAACTACTTTAAGTAATCGATTGAAACTTAACACATGCATCATGCATCATAAGACAATACCACAGAGTCATGTTCTATAGTTTTTGCTTTAACAAAATAATGGCCTCTTCAATACTTAGAAAAACTTGGTTAAACTTGTATATAAACTTGGATCTCCTACTTCACATAATGGATTGAAACTTCACGCTTGCATTATTCATTATAAGACCACAACAAAGAGCCATGTAACATAAATCTTTGCTTTTATTTTAACAAAATTAAGGCCCCTTTTTACTTCATAAAAAGGCAGTTTCAGTCTGTCCAGTCACTTTAAAAAAATTATTTCTAATTGATATCATTTGAAAGATTATATCAATGAAACCAGGTTTCAAAATAAACAATATTGACGCTTTCATAGTGTAATTGAGTAATTAATTTGTGTCATTGTGTAATTAAAACTAACAACACTTATTTCAGCTTGATAACTTTCACAATTTCAATAATTAGTTCAAAGTACAACAAAAACAATTGTTTGCATTCCACAGGCCAGCGGTCATGTTTATTTCCTTAACGGCAGTTTTTTTGCGCTTGCGTAAGACCTTGCTTGTTATCCATAGTGATGGCTTGGATTTTTTGTGAATTGGGTCAGACAATGATTTGATATTTTTCAGCACATCTCTGTTTATACAATACATCATACGACTCTCAAATTGCATCTCCAATTCCAACAGTCAGTAGATCTCGTCATTACTGCTTGCGTAATATGTATTCTCTGACTTTAGATGTGCTAAATTCATCCTTAAGGACTATTGGTCAGCCATCTTTGATAAAAAAATCCAAAATGGATGGGGTATGATTAATCGAAATTTTAACATGGCATATTTAATTTAGAAATGATGTCTCGTGTGCCATTTTTAGATAAATTGACAATTCTCTGGACAAATTTATTTAACATAAAAACAAAACATCTTAGAGTAAACTTGCGTCAAACTTTTCGAATATAAAGGGAACTATTTCTGCCAAATAAATATTGTTTCTGATATTATGTTCACATCAATAGTGTTGCATTAATGTCATCTATTATATCATTGACAATGTTCATGCCTATAATATGCATTTGGATGAAAATTTCAATTAATCATACCCCATCCATTTTGGATTTTTTTTTCAAATATGGCTGACCAATAGTCCTTAACTGCCAGGTCGTAGTGAAAATGTTGTTAGGTCACTACTAGCTGACAGTAGCAAGCTAGCTATAGAAGTGATAGACGTGAGAATCATGGCTCTTATGGTGGTATTTACCTACCATAGAGCCATGAATCTTCCTTCTTTAGTTTTCTTCGGACCCCGAACCGAACCCCGTTCGCACTTTTCCGTCGAGGTTTCTGAAGGCATCGCGTAATGCCTGCATAAACAACACCTTCTTTCAGTAGAACACATCTTAAATACCACAGCTGCATGCAGAAAACTTACCAAAGAAAAAAAATACAGGCCCAAGTAGTCGCTGATCGAAGGCTACTGCTAATGTTCGCCATTTTTCTTGTTTACGTTCGAAGAATAATCTCGTTCTCGTGAGGTTGGGGGTAAAAGCCGTACCGTACCGTACATTCCGAAACTTGACGGAAATAGCAGCTGCGTGGTACTGAGAATATCGAACGTAGTAATGAATAGTTTAGCTTAGTGTAATATTATTAAAATTTAGCATTAAGCAATTTCTATTTTCAGACTGCCATGCTCACTGATCTTTATTCAAGGTCAATCACACTATCCCATAAGTGACCATACATGTTTTTAACCAAGGGCCAGCAGAGCTTATGGGATGGCGAGTTGTCCGTCGTCCATCCGTCGTCCGTTGTCCGTCGTTAACTTTTGTCTTGTTAAGACGATAGTGCCTTCAGAGCTTGTTACCCGTATGATAAACATATATCATATATAATGTGAATACTAGTACATATATACATGCCTATTAATCCACCACGGAGTTTTAATAGTTATTAATAGTTGCAATTCAATTGCTGACTACTTTAACTTAGTTTGTCTACCACAGACTTTAAATAAACAATGACATAGATACCCGTTGTTGAGTGACCAGTAAATGAAAACACTTCACTGGCAGCCAAACTACAAGACACAATATATACAACATATAGTTTATTTAAAACAATCATGTTTAATGTTTTAAAACAAAAATAAAATTAGCTCCGTAATGATGTACTATTTAATACTAATTTATGGTGCAATTAATTAACCAACTGCGCCTGCCTTTGCGTCTACTATTTGTCTACTGATCTGAAGGTGTTTTGGTTCTAACCCCATTTAAGGAAAGAGTTTTAACCATATTATGTTAAACTATTTTAAAACTACTACTACGGAATAGATCTGATAGGTTCCTATTATTCTGCATGTGAGTGCTCTGATAATGAAGAAAATTTGCCAACTCCCAAATTGTAATGTATTTTACTTAATTTTAGGCAGTCTAAATAATAGTGAATTACTAAATCGAGGTGTTATTATAATATTGATAAATATTTCCAAATTGTCATGTGCCTCTTCAAATAACTAGTGTTTTTTATCCATAAAGCCTCCTAACCTAAGATTTGGCAAAACTTTAAAACAAATATGTTAAGTTTTCAAGAAAGCATTGCCTCCTACCTAAAAAGTTCGAATTGTGTCCCACCAAAGGGTATTACATGTTTGCGATTGTATATTATTTCGACGATAATGATCTAGAAAGTTTGTATTCTAGATTTTTTTAATTTACTTTTTTTACCCTATACTTTTGCTGCAAAAATCGGTAAAACAAATAATAAAACATACCGGCCTGAGTGTCACCTTTGAGGTAAATCACTCGCTTATGTGATAATTTCAACTGTGGCAACCTGGGGGAAAATGGTTAGTACTTAAATCTATCAGGTTAATGACCACACCTGAGTCTATTTCGATAATCTATAATTATCAGGAAACTCCTACCAGCCATAGAAGAAACTTCCTGATAATAATGGAATAGTTGCAATGTCCGTATCACTTTGTTTTTTATTCGATAAAACACATGGGGTTGTAGTTCATGTTCTGGTCCAATCCTTATATTCTCACTGTATTCGATAATTTTCTATCGCATTGTCAGAAATTTTAATCCCTGCTAACAAACTCGAGGACTACTGCAGAGCAATATATCTTCTTCTCAAGAACCACCGGTCAGATTTCGGCAGTTTTTTCTTTTAAAATGATCGCCAACGCCTACACTATCAAATTGTTCAAATAAAGTCCGCGAGTTTTAAGATCGCCGCCCCGGGGTCCAACATTTGTATAGACTTATATAGGGAAAACTTAAAAAAAGTCTTCTCTGAAACCTCATGGCACAAAGCTCTTATACATTGCATGTAGTATCAGCGTATGGTCCTCTACGAAGTTTGTTCAAATGGTGACCCTGGGATCATATCTGTCCGCACCCCGGGGATCACAGTTTTAGGGAAAATCTTTAAAATATACATACATCTTCTTCCCAGAGACCGCGAGGTAAATTTTGACCAAACTTGATTCTTAGATGAAAGGTTTCCAAGTTGTTAAAATTAGGTCAATGCTACATCCAAGATAGCTGCCATAGAAAAAATTACTTCTATTAATTACTTATTGTACACTGTGAACCTAGGTCAATGGGTTCAAAACCCATGAACTTGTTTTATTTATTTTTTAATTCTACATTTTTATTACTGTTTCCTGTTTTTTGTTAACGATTTTCTTAAACATTTTTTTTTATTATTTATTTGTTTTTTGTTTTTAAATTGTTAGCCTTGGTTTGTGGGTTTAAATTTCGGTTGTGGGTGTTGTGTTTGTCACTTTAAAAGAAAAAGTATTGAAGGGAATTAATGATGAAACCCTTTGATATGAGCCATTTTAGCTTTTAGAGCATCCACAGGCTCTCTCGTTCTTTATTATTATTAATGATCGCTAACCCCTGAACTATCAAGTTTGCTCGTTTGAAGTCCCTGGGTTCCAACGTTTGTAAATAGTGATTTTCCATGTTTTTACATAGATTTACATAAGAAAAGACTTAAAACATCTCCAATCAGCATTTGTGAAGGGACACTTTTCCATCATTACGAAGATCCTCAGGTGATCCATTCTGGGCCATTTGGGTCCTCTTGTTTATACCAATACTCTAATCAATATTTACAAATGAAATGAATGTCTTGAAAGGTGTTCTTCAAAGTGATTGAAAACCATTGATGTCATATAGGGAAAACATAAAAGGTCATAACACTGCCATTTGTTTTCAAAATCGACCAGAATCAAACTCGACAGTTAGTTGAATACCAAACAGCTTCACAGCAAATACAGACCGAGAACAAATATGCACTAAATAGTTCAAACGGTTTGCTTTAAAATAAGCCCACATTTTTTCTTTGACGAACGATAATTGTGCAATATATGTGGAGTGCAGACGTCGAGTTAAATAATATAGCCATACCATCTGGAAGAAAGCACAATAATCGTAAAATCATCAAAGTTTTATCTCCAGTTTTCACTTTCTTGCAGAAGTAATTTGACTTCCCTAATGAATAGTTAAAACTCACATTGCCTAAGACCAATTACACATTCAACGAACTCTGAATACGAGTCCACAATATAATAATCGTTACCTCTTTATCATATATGTGCTTAATATTATTTCCTTAGATAAAACCGAACACTTGACATCGATCAGAAAAAGAAAAAAATACACATGGATCTACTCTTCCGGAACTACTTTTCATGCGCGACAGCCATGGTATATAGTCTCTAATTTTGAACTCGGGAGTATTACTTCGTTTACTTCAGTGCAATCTACTGGGGGTATTATTGTTTCGACGCATATCACACAGTGCAACATGTTCAAGGCTGGACTAGATGAAAAGCAAAACAGACTTGTCGCACCCCTTGTCGCATATTTGTTTTTATATTGCTATGAAAGAGATTTCATGTTGAGTCTTTCATCAGATACCCAGGAAGATGTTATTGAGGCCTTTAATGACACCTCTCGGTTTCTGGATGACATATTAAACATTGACAACCCTTTATTTTCTACTACGGTTAATAATATATACCCTAAAGAACTTCAACTTAACAAAGCTAATATTTCTGATACTAACGCTTCTTTTCTTGATTTACATCTCTCCATTGAATCTGGTGAAATACTTCGCAAAATATATGACAAGGGAGATGATTTTAAGTTTGATATTAATAAACATTACCATTTAGATGGGGATGTTCCCCGAGAAAAAAATTCTTATGGAGTCTATGTGTCTCAATTTATTCGTTTTTCTAGAGCTTGTACTCGAGTTGAGGACTTCGTAATATTTGTATAACTAAAAAGCTACTCCATCCGGGTTACCGTTACCATAAACTTCGTAAAACCTTTGCAAAATTGTATTATCATAACCCTGATCTTCTTTCCAAATATAAAAGTAATTTATTCGGCGACAAGGACTATCTATGGTGACGTGATTTACAAACTTCGTAAGATCCATAGTCATGATCACGTTCATACTATCTTTGTTAAACTTGTCAAAAGGTTTATCAAAATATATTATGACCTTATCATTTTGGAACGCACTGCATGCTTGGTGGTGGACACATTTACAGTCCGCCACTATGCTTTGCTCTTTAATTGTGCGATGACCGGACAGGCTGTGGACCCTATGATGACGTCTACCTATAATTGTTTTTATCGATTAAAACAGTTATACCGAGGGCATATCAGAGACATGTTTCGCGTTGACGCCGCCAGCTACTAACGTTTTGCATGTTTTCCTGTATACCGGATGTTGGCGCGCGTGAATTTTATCTCGAACCTAGGTGAGATAGAAATATCTAGCCCCGGTAAAATGACGGATATCCTTGTCCCATATGCAAGAAATGTGGTATCTTCTTCCACTTCCATTTTTTTTCAAATGTTCTCGCCCTTGTTTGCCGGATTCATTCTTTGTCATTTTACAAAGGTGTCAACCAGTAGGCATATTCGTGATATTCCCAATCATGTTGATAAAGGTTATATAACAGTATCGAAATGTTTTAATTCTCTGTGTCATGTACGTCATAACATTTGCGTAATAGCATTACACCATTGTGATGGCAGATAGTCATTGACAGATAAACTGTTTAAAGCCCAGAAGGACGGCGATGTTTGATGTTTGTCTGCAATATTATCTTGTCGTGCCCTCAATGGTTTATTTTCTTGTTGCTCTGGCTTCTGCCAAGTCATTGAGTACCTTCTTTGTGGCTTTCTAGCTATTGTGTTTTTTTTGTATTTATATATACACGAGCATCTTTGTGTTGTACTTATATTGGCTATTAATGCTGCCTTGTTCGTAGAGAATAGTTCATGACGGGGATTTCTTTATTTACACTGTCCCGTTTTATTGGGTTGACAGTAGGGTAAGTGTGATGTTTGGTGCACCCTAGAACCCGGTTTAAACCTCAGCGGCCTTTTTTGCCATTGACCGCTCCAAAGCGGTAGCCTTATTGTCAACCCTTCTGTGTTTGTGATGTCTTATGTTTGCCTTTTATTCATCTTTAAATTTGTTCTTTGCTTCTGTGTGAGTTTGTGGTTTAATGTCGTCCTTGAATGCTGCTTTTCTTGTTCGATGTTTATATCTATATTTCCAACGATGTACTGGATTCCCAAATTACACAAACAACCAAAAAAGGCCGTTTTATGTCCAATTCTAGTCTTGCACCACTACAAAAATCTCCAAATTTGTAACATCTTGTCTGACTGCCGTTCAAGATCAAGTTAAACAATATTGTGCTAAAGCTTATGAAAACTCTAGGACTAATGTATTATGTTCTATTAAAAATTCAGCCGTCGTTCATGGTACAATTTGTAATAAATGTCGAGCTTCATCTATAAGAACTTATGATTATTCTACATTATATACAACTTTAACATACAACCTTATCAAAGACAAGCTTATTGCTCTCATTCAAAAAACATTTGCTAGGTAAAATACTATATGTTTGACCTGTAACAATATTAAAACTTTTTTACTGACAGCAGTTTGGACAATTACGCTATGTGCACTTGCCTTAAAGTTTGTGAATCACTTATTTATTCTATTTGATAATATTTTCGTCAGGATTGGAACTACCGTTTATAGACAAATTGTTGGTATCCTTATGGTACGGGTACGAACCCCTTGTCGCAGATTTGTTTTTATATTGCTATGAAAGAGATTTCATGTTGAGTCTTTCACCAGATACCCAGGCAGATGTTATTGAAAGTAAATGGTAAAACCAGCCTGGCCGAACCCAAAAACTTGTGCGTCAAATTAAGAGTTACCAAATCATAATTCATTTTACGTGTATTCAAATACGGGTATTTTAAGAACCCGTAAATAAACCTATACTTTTAATCGGCACATATACATTATTATATTACCTAACACCTGGGACGAGTTTTGATCAACAGGTTTGTAGTGTAATATCGCCGTTATTAGAACTTTACATACGGGGGCCCCCAATGGGACAGCCTGTAGCCAGAGCAGTCTGAGTACCATGACCTCCGAGATAATATAGTGCCCCCACAGTAGCGTAAACAAAGGGTTTATTGTTGCGCTAGTATCGAAATAAAAAGTACGTACCTGTATTTTATT